>WNWK01000030.1:50000-167500 GCA_009830355.1 Cherax destructor
CTTTCAGTGTGCTCTGGTAGTGAAGGAATTACTGGGCAACGTAGGTGTTACTGACAGAATCATATTTCCTGACGCGAGACTCCCTCTTTGTGTTGCAGATGGTGTTATGTGCTGTACTAGTGTGTTGATGAGTAAGACATATGTGCAACACCATGGTATCTTATACTGCTGGAATGTCTTGTCTGTCCAACAAGCTTCTTCAGTCAAATTCAGAGGTGATTTTAATGCCAGACAGTGGAAGAATGGGATAGGTTTTTTTTTGAGGTTTCTAGTCCCGTAGTTTTGATAGTAGGGGATCAGTCCCTTAGGCTTAATAGATGGTGGTCCAAGGGAGTGAACACCTATCAAGGCTAAGGGAGTGAACACCTTCTATCAAGGCTAAGGGAGTGAACACCTATCAAGGCTAAGGGAGTGAACACCTATCAAGGCTAAGGGAGTGAACACCTATCAAGGCTAAGGGAGTGAACACCTTCTATCAAGGCTAAGGGAGTGAACACCTATCAAGGCTAAGGGTGAACACCTATCAAGGCTAAGGGAGTGAACACCTTCTATCAAGGCTAAGGGAGTGAACACCTATCAAGGCTAAGGGAGTGAACACCTATCAAGGCTAAGGGAGTGAACACCTTCTATCAAGGCTAAGGGAGTGAACACCTATCAAGGCTAAGGGAGTGAACACCTATCAAGGCTAAGGGAGTGAACACCTATCAAGGCTAAGGGAGTGAACACCTATCAAGGCTAAGGGAGTGAACACCTATCAAGGCTAAGGGAGTGAACACCTTCTATCAAGGCTAAGGGAGTGAACACCTATCAAGGCTAAGGAAGTGAACACCTATCAAGGCTAAGGGAGTGAGCACTTCTATCAAGGTTAAGGGAGTGAACACCTTCTATCAAGGTTAAGGGAGTGAACACCTTCTATCAAGGTTAAGGGAGTGAACACCTATCAAGGTTAAGGGAGTGAACACCTTCTATCAAGGTTAAGGGAGTGAACACCTATCAAGGTTAAGGGAGTGAACACCTATCAAGGTTAAGGGAGTGAACACCTCAACACTGCTTCAAGTATTAAAAATTCCAAAATGTTTCGCCCCATAGGCGAAACATTTTGCCAATAAAGAAACTTAATTTCTACACATGTGTTTCTGAACGGCAGCTTAGTCCCATTGATGTCGAGAATACCATTGATGTCGCGAGTCCCATTGATGTCGAGAATCCCATTGATGTCGCGAGTCCCATTGATGTTACAAGTTACATTGTATCATTAATGTAAATTCACTAGTAACTTACCACCTGGGAATCATTTCTTCATTGTGTATAATAATAATAATAATAATAATAATAATAATAATAATAATAATAATAATAATAATAATAATAATAATATATTATTATTATTATTATTATTATTATTATTATTATTATTATTATTATTATTATTATTATTATTATTATTATTATATTATTGTTATTATTATTGCTGCTTTTATTATCTTAATTAAGTCACGACATTTCGGTCCAAGATAGGGGGAAACGTTGTCAAATATTTGTTATATTTATTGTGACATATTACCTAAATGTGTGTAGAGAGAGAGAGAGAGAGAGAGAGAGAGAGAGAGAGAGAGAGAGAGAGAGAGAGAGAGAGTGTGTGTTTGGTTATAAAATCCTAAAATATACACACAAAAATCATAGAAACAAATCAGTTTTTTTTTTTTTTTTTGCAATAGTGACCCAAAAAAATCATAACACAGATCAGTAATTTTTGGGGGAAATAGTGACCCCCCAAAAAATCATAAATCAGTTTTTTTTGCAACAGTGACCCAAAAAAATCAAAACACAAATCAATTTTTTTTGCAATAGTGACCAAAAAATTCGTAAAACATTAGTAATTTTTTTTTACCAATAATGACCAAAAAAAAAAAAATCGTAACACAAATCAATAATTTTTTTTGACAAGAAAATTGACCAAAATACAACCAGCCCCAAAATATATAAACTCAGCACAACTTACAAAAGTCCTTAACTTGGACAAAAGCTGAAACAAAAGTTACTCTCTCAAGTTGAACAAGTTCCGAAGAGGACTTGACCGAAAAAAAGGGGAGGGAACAACAGAAGGGGGCAAAACATCGCTCGGAGTCGAGCAAAAGTCAATTGGAAAGAGTCGAAAAGTTGCGCGAACTTCAGAAGTCTCAGAAAAGTAGAGAAATAGACGGTGTATATATTAATAAATGTATTACTTGAGAAATAGATTACTTAAGGAATAGATTGCTTAAGGAATAGATTGCTTAAGGAATAGATTGCTTAAGTAATAGATTGCTTAAGTAATAGATTGCTTAAGGAATAGATTGCTTAAGTAATAGATTGCCAAAGTAATAGATTGCTTAAGTAATAGATTGCTTAAGGAATATATTGCTTAAGGAATATATTGCTTAAGTAATAGATTGCTTAAGTAATAGATTGCTTAAGTAATAGATTGCTTAAGGAATAAATTGCTTAAGGAATAGATTGCTTAGCTAATATATATATATATATATATATATATATATATATATATATATATATATATATATATATATATATATATATATATATATATATGTCTCTCTGACCCTTACACCTACATATCTGTCTGTCTGTCTCAATACAATAAAGAGCTTCTAATTTTTAGTGATTTTGAGAGGAAGTGACATTTTTGACTGGAATATTTTTGGAGTGGGGTGTTAGAGAGGGACGAGTGGGAAGAAGGAAGGGGAAGATGATTGTGGAGGAGAGGGAGTGTAACAAATACAAGGAAGAAGGGAAAGAGGATTTTATTAGTGTGGAGGGAAGTAGAGGGAGGGGAGGGGAAGTGGAGGAGAGAGTGAAAATGTAAGAGACATAAGAAGGAAAAGGACGTAAGAGAAAGAAAGAAAAGAGAGAATAGGGAGATAACAAGATGAAGAAAAAACGAGAGAGAGAGAGAGAGAGAGAGAGAATGAGATGATAGATAAACCAGTGTTCAATAAAGTGAGAGATGGGAAGGAGGATGGGTTAAGGGGGGAAGGTAATAAAGAAGAGACGAATAAAAATAAGAGCCAGAGATATCTTTAATTAAAGATCATTTTATTAATGAGAGATATTATAAGGTAAGAGATATCTCTCTGTCACTTCTTGATCCTTATTTAATTCATTATTATTATTATTATTATTATTATTATTATTATTATTATTATTATTATTATTATTATTATTGTTATTATCTTTATTATCATTGTTATTATTATTATTATTATTATTATTATTATTATTATTATTATTATTATTATTATTATTATTATTATTATTATTATTATTATTATTATTATTATTATTATTATTATTATTATTATTATTATTATTATTATTATTATTAAAGCAGGTACGTATTTTATGATTATTATAATTTTTCGATTACTATTATCTAAGGATTATTATTACTTTATGATTATTATTATTTTATTTCCATTATTATCATTATTATACCTAAATTTGTAAAGTGAAAGTTTTCAGTCTGGTACAGAATCTTGGAGGGACTTTTTCGAGGTAAGAGAAGGTAGTGTGGGAGATATATGTCATGTTAGGGTGGTATTGTTCCCTGAGGCTTACACCACCTGTACACGCTAACACCACCTGTACACGCTAACACCACCTGTACACGCTAACACCACCTGTACACGCTAACACCACCTGTACACGCTAACACCACCTGTACATGCTAACACCACCTGTACACGCTTACACCACCTGTACACGCTAACAGCACCTGTACACGCTAACACCACCTGTACACGCTAACACCACCTGTACACGCTAACACCACCTGTACACGCTAACACCACCTGTACACGCTAACACCACCTGTACACGCTAACACCACCTGTACACGCTAACACCACCTGTACACGCTAACACCACCTGTACACGCTAACACCACCTGTACACGCTAACACCACCTGTACACGCTAACACCACCTGTACACGCTAACACCACCTGTACATGCTAACACCACCTGTACATGCTAACACCACCTGTGCACGCTAACACCACCTGTACACGATAACACCTGTACACGATAACACCTGTACACGCTAACACCACCTGTACATGATAACACCACCTGTACACGCTAACTCCACCTGTACACGATAACACCTGTACACGATAACACCACCTATACACACACACACACATACACACACACACATACATACACACACGGGACCAGGAGCTGTGAATCGACCCCTGCAACCACATACAGGTAAATACACACTGGCAATGCCAACCAAATTTTCCAAAATCTCTCCTGTTTTAATGATTTTCGATTTTAAAAAAACCCATGACTGTCTTAAAACCTATAAACAAAAGCCTTTTAAAAAGCCCTACATTTTGTTTTTGAGTTTTCGGAATAAAATGTGTCAAAAAAATTTGGAATATAGAAGAGGATGATTATATCATTTTCCCCCCCACACGTCTGCCACAATGTCTGGTATTTTCTCTAAAAAGTTGATATAATTTTATATTTTGTAAAAAATTGTTTGTGGTTACGTGTTAGGAAAAAAAATGTATAGATTGGCGAGGTGCTGCGATAGATGTGTGGGATTATCTATTTGTAGTTGCGAGAGCGACTACAAATAGATAATCCTCATGATCTGTACCCACCATTTTTCTTTGTATTGGACTGAGGAAGCCACTGTGTGGCGAAACGTTGCGACTGTGTGGCGAAACGTTGCGACTGTGTGGCGAAACGTTCCTACTGTGTGGCGAAACGTTCCCACTGTGTGGCGAAACGTTACCAATGTGTGGCGAAACGTTCCCACCGTGTGGCGAAACGTTCCCACAATAAAGGCAACCAAGTGTAGCACTTATCGGTTTCAAATATATATTTTTTTTATATAAATACGAATGGAATAAGTATTAAGTCTTCTGTGAGGTCGCTTCTGTAATTTTCCTGCGACTTTTCTCTGCTTATCAGAATATTTTGCATGACTACTGACATTTCTCCAAAATTTTGCATGACTATTATGTAATGCCAGAGATGAATCAGTACTCTGTGTATTTTGGAGATAAACTCTGAATTAAAAAAAATTATCTTCTCCAGTGTAATAATATTGTCTATCATTTCTACACTTTATTTCACAGCTTTCGTCTTATTCATTCTCTCTCTCTCTCTCTCTCCCCCCCCCCCCCCCCCCTTTTTTTTTTTTTTTTTTTTTCTCTCTCTGTAATTACTGTCTTCTTAGCCTTAGTTTCTCTAATGCATAATTTTTGGGGCTATGGTAGTAAACAATCTTGAGGGACTGACCTCCTCCTTCCAAGACTGACAGACTGATAACATCTAAACTTCACCAAGATTGGGACTGATTACCTCATCTTTTGTGTATAATTCTTCACATTATGTCCTTGTATTGATAAAGGCAATGGGTGGCGAAACGTCTTAAAAATAAAGATCCCCAGATTTTGTGTCTAATTCTTCAACAAGGTGATATATCCTCTGATCCTGCCTTTTTATTTTTGCCATTACCCAAGATAACTTTATTTCTGTTCTATTTACTTCACTGGTGCCCCAGATTCCCCAACTGTGTGGAGCTGAAGTTGGCCCTGAGATCCCACCCTTCAGTAAATACACTCTGGAAGCTCACAATTCGCTTCTTCTCTGATTCGGCAATGTGTTTGTGTTTGTATGTTTATGTTTGTGTTTGTATGTTTACTCAGTTGAGTTTTGAGTTCCAGTGCTTGGGTTCGCTTCTTAACTTTTCTTATTGGGCCTGATACATCTGTGCTGTGTTTATTTTCAACCTATGTTAATGTTTATAGCTGTGCTGTGTCTTCCAGTTCCTTTTATGTTTATTTTTGCCTTGATTCACAGTAATATGTTTGCTGCTTTCTCTATTGCAAACTCTGGGTGTTTTTATTATTGTGTTCCTTCGTTCCTGGTATCTGTGTTCCCGTGTTCCTGGTTCCTGCCATCTATGTTCCCTCGTTCCTGGGAACGAGGGAACACAGATAGCAGTTTGATGTAAGACCTTCGTCACGTAAGAATTAACTGGGATGTAATCATATCACCATGGAAACCAGCTGCTGAAAATTTGGTATATAAACCTCAGTGTCAGAAAAAAAAAACGAGAGGTTAGAGATTTTAATAGGAGCATGTCTCTTGTCGCGTTTACAATGTCCTCTCGTTCTTGGCTCTGCCAGAGACGTGAGGCGAAAATTTCAATGATTCTACATCCACAAATAACGTGAACACAGGTGAGACTTATGACGACGTTTCGGTCTGACTTTAACCATTAATTCCACCTAGCTTGAGCACCTCATTTTTAGTATCATCCCTATAGCAAATCTCTACATTTCTTCTCTTTTTTGCTTTGGTGTTGTCAGGAGGAGGCTCCACGCTGTAGCCGCGTACTCAAGGATTGAGCTTTCGTATTGTTGTATATTATGCTTCGAAGGATTCCTTGGAGATTCTTCCGTACGTTAGCGAGTTTGACATACTATGCTGATGTCTATGTCCTCTCTCTCTCTCTCTCTCTCTCTCTCTCTCTCTCTCTCTCTCTCTCTCTCTCTCTCTCTCTCTCTCTCTCTCCTCTCCTTTTATACTCTCCTCGCTTCCTCCTCCTGGTAAAGTAAGTTGCCAGGAGATTAATGCTGAGACTGAACCACCAGGTCAGTAAAGACCTTGGGAAAAGACTGTAGAAGTGAGTGAGGGCCGCCCAGCGTTTATGTATGTGAAGAGAAACTGTAAAATGTCCTGGTGAGAGAGAAAGAGAGAGGAGAGAGAGACAGACAGACAGACTCACCTATCTGTGGTTGCAGGGGTCAAGTCATAGCTCCTGGCCCCGCCTCTTCACTGATTGCTACTAGGTCCTCTCTCTCCCTGCTCCATAAGCTTTATCAAACCTCGTCTTAAAACTATGTATGGTTCCTGCCTCCACTACATCACTTTCTAGGCTATTCCACTTCCTGACAACTCTATGACTGAAGAAATACTTCCTAACATCCCTTTGACTCATAGGAGTCTTCAACTTCCAATTGTGACCCCTTGTTTCTGTGTCCCCTCTCTGGAACATCTTGTCTCTGACCACCTTATCTATTCCTCGCAGTATTTTATATGTCGTTATCATGTCTCCCCTAACCCTCCTGTCCTCTAGTGTCGTCAGGCAGACAGACAGACAGACACAAAATACAAGGGAAAGGCAAATAACAGAATATGATAAGGCTGTCTACAAGTGACTGTCTACTAGCCACTGTCTACCAGCGACTATCTACTAGCGACTGTGTACCAGCAACTGTCTACTAGCCACTATCTACTAGCCACTATCTACTAGCCACTATGTACTAGCGACTATCTACTAGTGACTGTCTACTAGCGACTATCTACTTCACCTTCACTAGGGACTATCAACTATTATCATTCTAGGTGATTGAAAAAAGATTCAAGGTACTAAAATATTTATAAAGTTACGCGATGTTTCGCTCACGTGTAGCGACGTTTCTCAAGTGCATCTAGACCTTCAAATACATGCTCATTCATTTATAATATATATATATATATATATATATAAATATATATATAAACTTGCCCTTCTCTACTTTTCTTTTCCAAGTTGTGATTTGACAATGGTCCAGGAGGAATCGAAACGTCACAAAGTTCCTCTTCTAAATGCGAATTTATGTGGACTATAATAATAATAATAATAATAATATAATAATAATAATAATAATAATAATAATAGTAATAATAATAATAATAATAATAATAATAATAATAATAATAATAATAATAATAATATAAATCTGGCTACCTAGATGGCAGGAACCCTATAAATATTATTTTTTAAAAGTTTAAAAAAAAAATTTTTAAATAATTTTAAAATTATTTTAAGTGGTCTGAAACCAAAAAAAAAATAAAATGTTGCCTTGGGGGAAAAAAAATCTGCATAAATTTTAATTTTCCTGGTCTTTGATCGGAACAAAATAATTAGAGATTATGTGTGTATTTTTTTTTTTGATGAGGTTTGGGTAGGGGCAGGGGGAAGTGATGTGGGGAGAGAGGGGAAGGGAGAATGGGGTGGTGAGGGAGCAATAAAGGGAGAAAAGGTGTAATAGGGAGAGGGGAGGTTAAAATAGAGGAAGGAGGTACAATGAGAGTATAGGAGAGAGTAGTGGAAATGAGAGGGATGAAGGATGGTGGGGTTAAGAGAGTAGGGGAGGGAGGGAAAAAAGTAGAGGGGGGGGAATTTATAGAAGCTGGAGATAGGATTAATATAGAGTAAAGAGGAGGTGAGCATAAAAAAAAGAGATAATCTTCACTCTTAAGTCGGATTAAAAACTGTTATCTTTATCTAATCGGGATTCTTATGTTTGTGTATAAAGCAGAATGTGTGTGCATGTGCGTGCTTGCGTGTGTGTGTGTGTGTGTGTGTGTGTGTGTGTAGGCCAGCATTTTAATTCCCAATCAGGTGAAGGAGATTCTCTTCAGTACCTGATGGTCGAATTAATTATTTTTAATATTCTCTTCGTTCCCTCAGACTTTGATACAAAAATTGGATTTAAGATTTTTTTTAAGTTTGTGTGTATAGGTGGGAGTGTACCAAAACAGTACCATCCCAGGGACAACCCGTTACAAAACCCATAGCAAAGGAGTACCAATCCGGTACATAACTGATACTAACGCATTACAAAATCCACACGAACCAATAACAAACCAAAACAAGTCATATAGAAGATACCAAACTGATACCAATCCAACAGAAACCAGACACAAAACCAGTACCAGCCCAATATTTGCTCGGAAGCAAACCAATAGCAACTCAAATACCAAACCAATACCGTCGGGGTACCACATCATTACCAACAACCTCGGTGTTATTAAACCCCAAAGACAAATGAAGGCGAGCAATTGGGTGTTTCCGATCATGCGAGCTTGAGACACCAGCCAACTGCCAACTACCTTTATCTGTGGTCGCGCAGTGCTGGAATGGCGGTACTGGAAGAGGCAGTTGTCGGAGGCTCCAAGCGGTAAATGGCCCCTTGTGGGAACGTGTCCGTGTCGGAGGCTCCAAGCGGTAAATGGCCCCTTGTGGGAACGTGTCCGTAAGGAAGCCTTTTTCCCAGGAGACCATTCTGGGATTCCCTCTACTACAGCTTGTCTTCGCAGGAGAACAATGCTGGAAAATACTCTGCTGTAGCATGGCTTTGTGTGTTAAGACACTGGAACAACCAATGCTGTGACGTTGTTTTCCAGGCGAGTGTCCTGGAACAAAATATTGTACCATGTCTTATACAGACCATCACACTGGAACACACAACATTGTACCATGTCTTACACAGACCATCACACTGGAACACACAACATTGTACCATGTCTTACACAGACCATCACACTGGAACACACAACACTGTACCATGTCTTACACAGACCATCACACTGGAACACACAACATTGTACCATGTCTTACACAGACCATCACACTGGAACACACAACATTGTACCATGTCTTACACAGACCATCACACTGGAACACACAACATTGTACCATGTCTTACACAGACCATCACACTGGAACACACAACACTGTACCATGTCTTACACAGACCATCACACTGGAACACACAACATTGTACCATGTCTTACACAGACCATCACACTGGAACAAACTTACTAGCGTCAGTTATTGTTCGTTTTCTTCAGTAATATATAACAATCAACTGTCTTATAATCCTATTCTATATAGTACGATCTCTTATAAATGCTATTTAAAAGGTACTAAAATTAAATAGCACGTAATATGAAAGCCTTTACGCACCCGTCGATTAGCACCCAGGTACCTATTTTCCTGCTACGTCAACGTTTCGGTCCGTCGTGGACCAGCATCATGCCACATTTGACAAACCTTATATTGCCATCATGTCACGTGATGAAGTACACTGTGTGAGCGAAACGTCGCCAATAAAAGATATTAATGCCACATTCGTGTCACTATTTGTCATACCATTTTTTCCCATCCCCCCCCCAAAAAAAAAAGACGTTCCACACCACACTTTCGTTGGGTAAAAACGTTCTCACAGGGCGAAACGTCGCCCAAATAAAAGATTGTTCTGGAACGAGTCATTTATTTGTTAAATTCTGTAGTGCTATTATTGTAAACCTTTGTTAAATTTAATTACTTAAATTAATTTTTTGTTTGTTTAAAAATTCAGTTTTTGTACCTTTTTGTTAAGGTCATGTCCTCTGCCACTTACTGTTTTTAAAGTTATTTTGATTACATTTGGAGTTATTTTGATTATATTTGGAGTTATATTGATTATATTTGAGTTATATTGATTATATTTGAGTTATATTGATTATATTTGAGTTATATTGATTATATTTGAGTTATAGTGATTATATTTGAGTTATATTGTAGGCAAATTACTAGAGTCAATTATAGCTGATATTATTAGAAGCCATCTAGATAACCATAATTTGATTAATGATACCCAGCATGGATTCACGAGGGGCCGTTCCTGCCTATCTAATTTATTAACCTTCTTCAGTAAAGCTTTTGAGGCTGTTGATCACGATAAAGAATTCGATATTGTTTATTTAGACTTTAGTAAGGCTTTTGATAGAGTACCGCACCAGAGACTATTAAAGAAAGTGGCAGCTCATGGCATTGGGGGAAAAGTGCTGTCATGGATCGAGTCATGGCTCACCAATAGGAAGCAGAGAGTGTGCATAAATGGGGTTAAATCCGAATGGGGACTTGTAACAAGTGGTGTTCCACAGGGATCAGTCTTAGGCCCATTGTTATTTATAATATATATCAATGACCTTGATGAGGGAATTACTAGTGATATGAGCAAATTCGCCGACGACACGAAGATAGGTAGGATAATTGATTCAAACATAGATGTCATAGAACTTCAGGAAGATTTAGACAAACTTAATTCGTGGTCAGAAAAGTGGCAGATGCAGTTCAATGTAGATAAATGCAAGGTTCTGAAGCTCGGAGTGTCCATAACCCAAGCACTTATAAGTTAAATAACGTAGAACTTAGCCATACAGATTGCGAGAAGGACTTGGGGGTGATGGTAAGCAGCAACCTTAAACCAAGACAGCAATGCCTAAGCGTACGTAATAAGGCAAATAGATTACTGGGATTTATATCAAGAAGTGTTAGCAACAGAAGTCAGAGGTTATATTACAGCTTTATACATCATTAGTAAGGCCTCACCTAGATTACGCAGCTCAGTTCTGGTCTCCATATTACAGAATGGACATAAATTCGTTAGAAAACATTCAGCGTAGAATGACTAAATTAATACATAGCATTAGAAATCTTCCTTACGAAGAAAGATTGAAGACCCTAAAATTACATTCACTTGTAAGACGTAGAATGAGGGAGACATGATCGAGGTATACAAGTGGAAAATGGGTATTAACAAAGGGGATATAAATAAGGTCTTGAGGATATCTCTCAGAGAGAACCCGCAATAATGGATTCAAGTTAGATAAGTTTAGATTTAGAAAGGATATAGGAAAGTATTGGTTTGGAAATAGGGTAGTTGATGAGTGGAACAGTCTGCCTAGTAGGGTTATTGAAGCTAGGACCTTGGGTAGTTTCAAATTTAGGTTGGATAAATTCATGAGTGAGAGGGGTTGGATTTGAGTGGGACTCGCACATGAGTGGGTAGAATTGTCAAAGCTTATTTCTTGGGTAGCATTGAAAATTGGGTTGAGCAAATATTCTGTTAGTGGGACGGATTGTGAAGGACCTGCCTAGTATAGGCCAACAGGCCTGCTGCAGTGTTCCTCCTTTCTTATGTTCTTATGTTCTTATGTTATGTTGATTATATTTGGAGTTATTTTGATTATATTTGGAGTTATATTGATTATATTTGAGTTATATTGATTATATTTGAGTTATAGTGAATATATTTGAGTTATATTGATTATATTTGGATTTATATTAATTATATTTGGAGTTATATTAATTATATTTGGAGTTATATTAATTATATTTGGAGTTATATTGAATGTATTTTGAGTTATATTGATTAGGTTGGGCAATTTTCTGTAATTAGGTTGGGCAATTTTCTGTAATTAGGTTGGGCAATTTTCTGTAATTAGGTTGGGCAATTTTCTGTAATTAGGTTGGGCAATTTTCTGTATTAGGTTGGGCAATTTTCTGTATTAGGTTGGGCAATTTTCTTTATTAGGTTGGGCAATTTTCTGTTAGTGGGATGGATTGTGAAGGACCTGCCTAGTATGGGCCAACAGGCCTGCTGTAGTGTTCCTCCTTTCTTATGTTCTTATGTTCTTATGTTCTTATGATTATTTTTGGAGTTAAATTAATTATATTTGGAGTTATATTGAATGTTTTTTTGAGTTATATTGATTATATTCGGAGTTATATTGATTATATATGGTGGTCATATAGGTTTAACCCCACCGATGCAATAATCTCCGGTTGTATAGTTTAAGCCTAAACCATATAATATTTCCGGGTCACATAGTTGTAGCCCCGAGCTCTGGAATGTTAATCCCGGGTTGTATAACATTGTTTTACCCCCCCCCCCCGCTCCCCCGAGTCACACATTTATTCTGTTTTGTATCGTACTGTTTCACTGACGGGAATATTAAACCAGCCTTGCATTAATTCTGACTAATGCATACATTTAAACCCGGTTTGTAATATGACCAATATTGATATTTTTCATGGAAGAACGAGCCTTATAAATGACTCGTGTAAAAATACAGGAGCTGTATTTTGTTGTATTTTTAGGCTAGGTGTATCGGAAAGCTGAATGAAAATGGTCAACAGTTGTGTTGACCAAAATACATGCGGTATGTATCCGGGTCGTTTTAAAGAGGAGGTGGTGTTTGTGTTGTTGTAGATGGGGGTTGAGGGGAGAGGGGGGCGCTACGCCTTAATACCTCCCCAAAATAGGCATCGATTCCCTCCCCTCTATCTTTATTTTCCCCTCCCCCTTTCTCTCTCTCTCCCTATCCTACATCATCTCTACCATACAAATCATGATACTATGTGTCCCTTCCCTACCCTGATAAATCTGACACATGTACAACACTTGGGTATCTTTGTTGAGGAAAGGTTTCGCCACTCAGAGGCTTCATCAGTCCAATACAATGAAGAATAGTGAAGATCAGGAGTCTGAGGTAATCAGTCCATCCTATTCTACCCTAAAACCTCTTTTTCCCTGTCAGGATAACGTCTCTCTCTCACCCCACCCTGCTTCCCTTCTACCTTTCAAACCCCTCACATGAGGGACTGATTACCTCAAAATCCTCCTCCTCGTACTGGACTGACGAAGCCACTGGTGTCTGATTCTTCAACTTGTCTGTCTTCTAAGCCATTCTGCCAGAAGTGCATACTATGTCAGTGGTTCTCTTTTGTGCTTAACGATATTTGAATACCATACAGAGAAACAACGTTTGTTTGTTGTTCAATTTGAGTCAAATCAAGATGGCTCTCTCTCTCTCTCTGTCTCTGTCTGTCTGTCTGTCTCTGTCTCTCTCTGTCTCTCTCTCTCTCTCTCTGTCTCTGTCTCTCTCTGTCTGTCTGTCTGTCTGTCTGTCTGTCTGTCTCTCTCTCTCTCTCTCTCTCTCTCTCTCTCTGTCTCTGTCTCTGTCTCTGTCTGTCTGTCTGTCTGTCTGTCTGTCTGTCTGTCTGTCTGTCTGTCTGTCTCTCTCTCTCTCTCTCTCTCTCTCTCTCTCTCTCTCTCTCTCTCTCTCTCTCTCTCTCTCTCTCTCTATCTCTGTCTCTGTCTCTCTCTTCTTTATAAATATGTATAATGTGCTCAATACTAACCCAGATGGAGAGAGAACCTCGGGAGATTAATTGATCTGTATATTTCGACCCTTTTCTGGGGTCCTCTTCAGCAGGTGAGGATCCCAGAAGGGTGTCTTCGTGACGCATGTATTAACCACCTCGTAAATCAAATGTTGTGACTTTAGTTTGCTTTAAATTAAAGCCATGTAATTGAGGCTTTAAAATTAGATTTTTAGAGTGTGGACAAAAAAATATGGAGAGGGGAAGAAGATAGGTGAGTGTAATGAGAGGAAGATGGTAAAGGGAGAGTGGTGGATGGTAGAGAGGAGGAGGAGGAGGGGGGAAGGGAGAGGGGAATCGACTGAGACAGAGGTAGGGGGAGGGAGAATAAAACAGAGGTTAATGGTAAGTGGTAGGAGAAAAAAGGAACGGCAACGAGACGAAAGAGAGTAAGAGGTGAGGATAGTAGAGAGCAAATCTTACCCATGCTTCTTGGGCAAGTTAATGGGTGGCAATCTTGCTTCTTAGTGGGTTAAAACCCACTTTACCCACGGGTTCTCTCCCCCACGCCCTCTCTTTCTCAGTCATCCTTCTCTCTTCCTCTCATTTCAACTTTTATAATTATCTCTCATTCCTTCTGTGTCTCATCTACGTCAAGAAAAACTCGACTCTACTTCGTCACGTCTCCCAAATGAAGTTTCTTTTTGACCTTCAAGACAGAATGTGTTTCTTTACGTCAGCTGATGTTAGTAGCCAGTCAAGTCTTATAACTGTGACCCCCTTCAAGGGATTAACCGGATTAATTGGATCAGTTGGATTAATCTGATAATATTATTGCATTAGTCCAATTCCTGGACTTGTTTCGTTGTTTGTGTGTGTTTAGCGCTTTATTCGTGTGTTTTGCGATTTTTTTTTTTTTGGTGGGGCAGTGTTTTATCTTCCCCGCTTGTCGTGTATCCATTTTTATTGCTGTTATGGCGCTCTTATTGATTTTTATTGTAATTTTATTGTTTCCATGGCTGTTTTTCTTTATTGTTTTATTAGTTGTTTTCCTTTATTTCTTGTATTATTCGTTGTTCTCTTTCGTCTCTCTTCCTTTATTTCTTGTATTATGCGTTGTTCTCTTTCGTCTCTCTTCCTTTATTGCTTTGTATTGTCTGTTCCAGTTTCCTCTCTTATTTTATTTTTTTTGTGTTAATCATATTTTCGTTATGATGTTGTTGTTTATTGGTTTATATTGTTTTTTTTAAATGTACACACAAATTTTGTACGATTTTGTGCATTAAAATAATCTTTTTTCTTCTTATTATTATTATTATTCTTATTCTTATTCTTATTATTACTAGAGAAAGAGAGAGACAGACAGAGCGAGAAAGAGAGAGAAAGAGAGAGACAAAAGCAGTCAGACATTCCTCGATCATGTTTAATATTGGACAATAAAGACAGCAATTCATTTTCCTTCACTGAATTGAGAGAGGAATGTTATAGCAACACACACACACACGCACGGGGCCAGGAGCTGTGACTCGGAGCCAGGAGCTGTGACTCGACCCCTGCAACCACAACTAGGTGAGTTCACACTGTTGTAAGGATGGGAACAAGAGGTAAGAGACCATAGGAAGAGTACAACCTGAGAGGGAGGCCAGGGGAAGAGTACAACCTGAGAGGGAGGCCAGGGGAAGAGTACAACCTGAGAGGGAGGCCAGGGGAAGAGTACAACCTGAGAGGGAGGCCAGGGAAAGAGTACAACCTGAGAGGGAGGCCAGAGGAAGAGTACAACCTGAAAGGGAGGCCAGGGGAAGAGTACAACCTGAGAGGGAGGCCAGGGAAAGAGTACAACCTGAGAGGGAGGCCAGAGGAAGAGTACAACCTGAGAGGGAGGCCAGGGGAAGAGTACAACCTGAGAGGGAGGCCAGGGGAAGAGTACAACCTGAGAGGGAGGCCAGAGGAAGAGTACAGCCTGCGAGGGAGGCCAGGGGAAGAGTACAACCTGAGAGGGAGGCCAGGGGAAGAGTACAACCTGAGAGGGAGGCCAGAGGATGTGTACAGCCTGAGAGGGAGGCCAGGGGAAGAGTACAACCTGAGAGGGAGACCAGAGGAAGAGTACAACCTGAGAGGGAGGCCAGGGGAAGAGTACAACCTGAGAGGGAGGCCAGAGGAAGAGTACAGCCTGAGAGGGAGGCCGGAGGAAGAGTACAGCCTGAGAAGGGGGCCAGGGAAAGAGTGCAAACCTAAGCGTGAGACCACAGGAAGAGTACAAACCTAAGCTTTAGACCACAGGAAGAGTACAAACCTGAGAGTGAGGCAGCTTAGTGAACCTCGAGTCACACATGCAGCTTTTAACCATCATTATTACCAGTATGCAAATAACCCGGCAGGAAGGTTACCTGTTATCTATAAACACAGCTAATTAAGGTAAACAAACTCCCTTATTCCCCCACCTCATAACGGGAGTCATTTAGGGAGTCAGGGATCTGGGCACCAGAGGGGTTTATTCCCTAATCCCTAATTAGGGATTAGGGATTATGGAATGAAGATACAGTTGGTAGGTACTGGGGATTAGGAATCAAATATTTTATGGTGTTTTAAAGACGTTTTTCATAGAAAGGGTTTCGTAGAAAGGTTGTCATAGTAAGGTCCTAGAAAGGCTGTCCTAGAAAGGTTCTAGAAAGGCTCTTAGAAAGGTTCTAGAAAGGCTGTCCTAGAATAGTTCTAGAAAGGCTGTCCTAGAAAGGTTCTAGGAAGGCTGTCCTAGAAAGGTTCTAAAAAGGCTGTCCTAGAAAGGTTCTAGAAAGGCTGTCCTAGAATGGTTCTAGAAAGGCTGTCCTAGAAAGGTTCTAGAAAGGCTGTCCTAGAAAGGCTGTCTTAGAAAGGTTCTAGAAAGGCTGTCTTAGAAAGGTTCTAGAAAGGCTGTCTTAGAAAGGTTCTAGAAAGGCTGTCCTAGAAATGTTCTAGAAAGGCTGTCTTAGAAATGTTCTAGAAATGATGTCCTAGAAAGGTTCTAGAAATGCTGTCTTAGAAAGGCTGTCTTAGAAAGGTTCTAGAAAGGCTGTCCTAGAAAGGTTCTAGAAAGGCAGTCCTAGAAAGGTTCTAGAAAGGCTGTCCTAGAAAGGTTCTAGAAATGCTGTCCTAGAAAGCCTGTCTTAGAAAGGTTCTAGAAATGCTGTCCTAGAAAGGCTGTCTTAGAAAGGTTCTAGAAATGCTGTCCTAGAAAGGCTGTCTTAGAAAGGTTCTAGAAAGGCTGCACTAGTAAGGTTCTTATTTATCCTAGTTTCATTAGTTCACAGGATTGATCAACATTTCTTAAAAAGGTGTTGAGGTTGTAAGTTGACGCCCAAAGGTCTCCAAGACCTACCCAAGATTCCAAAGGTCTCCAAGACCTACCCAAGATTCCAAAGGTCTCCAAGACCTACCCAAGATTCCAAAGGTCTCCAAGACCTACCCAAGATTCCAAAGGTCTCCAAGACCTACCCAAGATTCCAAGGTCTCCAAGACCTACCCAAGATTCCAAAGGTCTCCAAGACCTACCCAAGATTCCAAAGGTCTCCAAGACCTACCCAAGATTCCAAAGGTCTCCAAGACCTACCCAAGATTCCAAAGGTCTCCAAGACCTACCCAAGATTCCAAAGGTCTCCAAGACCTACCCAAGATTTCAAAGGTAACGAAGTTATTTTTGGAGTTCAGAGTCATAGGAACTCCCAAATAAAAGTCCAAGACATCCATAAAAGGCTGTTTTCTTGCCAATAAAAGGAGCAAAATGTCTTGTTCATCAACGTGTGATGTAAAGGGCAGTAGCGACAAGTGTTTCCTGACCCACAGCTTTTGGTCATCTGACCGAGGCCTTCCACTGGCTTACCCATCCACCCCTATAAAAATTATGGCCATAATTATACCCATTTTTTATATATCAGTCTTGAGAAAAATACAGAACATATACTTTCACCAACCCAGAACAAGTACCAGACAAGTCTTATACAAGTCTCAAGTAAATCCCTCAGGATCTTCTCATCTTAGGTTAATTTTGTTACCAAGTTACCAGCGTCACTTTCTCAACGTTTCTATTAATATTGGAAGAATTACCGACAATATGTTAAGTAAAAGGACACAAATGCCGCTAATGTGACATTTTATTGTGGCGACGTTTCGCTCTCCAGGAGCTTGACAACGATATTGTGGGTTAGGTAAAGTTTATAAACCTATAAAATAACGTGTATTTCACGACGAATAAGCAAATTCAAACAACAACCACTGCAACACTGTTCCATAGTCTGGAACATTGTTCCAGACTATGGAACAAAACCCTCGTGGGTTATTCAGACCAAGATATAGTGCAGGTTCGATCCTCCGTCTGCTGAATGCGAGATAGACACGCTTGCCATTTGTACTCAGACTGAATAGCCATGAGTACAGTCTGTCGATACATGAAAGTCTAAATTAAGAACATAAGGAAGGAGCACTACAGTAGGCCTACTGGCCCATGCTGGTCAGGTCCAGCTCACACCCACTCATGTATTTGTTTAACCCATTTTGTAAAACTACACAACGTTTTAGGTTAATGTTAATATATTCACTGAGAAGCTGTAAATGGGTCACATAGCACCTGGGGAATGGGAAGTAATTAGGTTCAATCCGATAGGTAAGCTCGACTCATGGAATCAGGAGCCTATTTAACCAACATTAAGTCTTTGATGGGTTCGAAGTCCCAATTTGTCACGTCTTTGATCCCTTTAGGACTCACTAAGTGATCCCAGTGGGATCAAAGTCCGAATTTGTAACGTCTTTGATCCCTTTAGGACTCACTAAGTGATCCCAGTGGGATAAAAGTCCCAATTTGTCAGGTCTTTGATCCCTTTGACTCATTAAATATCCCAGGGGCTGGCCATGCCCTGGAAGGTGTGAGACCAGGTCTTGAGACCAGCATGATTCAAGTGTTCTATTAATATGCAAATTTTGTGTGTTGGAACACGGCTCCTGGACCACTTAGCGAATTTTAATGTGAACACAATCACGTGTTATCATGGAGGGTGTGTGTTCAGGAGGTGGTGTAATTACCTGTTTGATTACCCATTTGTAGTAACAACACCAGAGTTATGTTGCTGGTATTATACCTGCCCTTGCAGGTATACTACGTACCATGCTATACAGGTCGTCATACCACAGTATACATAACCTTTTGACACAGTATACATAACCTTACGATACAGTATACCTAGTCTCATGCCATAATATACAATATATACTCTAATATACACAGTGTCATACAACAGTATACATGACCTCATATAGTATGCATAACCTCATACATCAGTATACATAACCTCATACAACAGTATGCATAACCTCATACAACAGTATGCATAACCCTCATACAACCCTCTTTCGTTCTTATGAGGCTGCTCTTATTGCCAGTATGCATAACCTCATACAACAGCATACATAACCTCATACAGCAGTATACATAACCTCATACAACAGTATACATAACCTCATACATCAGTATACATAACCTCATACAACAGTATACATAACCTCATACATCAGTATACATAACCTCATACAACAGTATACATAACCTCATACATCAGTATACATAACCTCATACAACAGTATACATAACCTCATACATCAGTATACATAACCTCATACAACAGTATACATAACCTCATACAACAGTATACATAACTTTACCACATAACGCCACAAACGTCAACACACACTTATATAATCTATAAGTAAAATAAATTTCCTTATTAATTAAAATAATCCTGTTTATCTTCACTAGGATTAACGAAGGTGAATATAATGAGGGATTTAACGTTCCCTTCATTAGGCCTTAATTGGGGTATTACACCTGATTTTTAACTCCTTGAGGATTTAATTGATGATTTGTAGGCGATTTTTTTTCTTCGCTCGAGCAGTGGTTGTAATAATCCAAAGACCACTTCGGGATTTTGTGGATTTTTTTTTAAATACGTATTCAAAGGGGATTAACCCTGAATCGTCTCTGATGGGATTAATCTGAAAAATGAAAGCCACCTGTGTGGATTATTGTAATTATGTTGTGTTTGTGTTGGAAGGTATTTGTGTTTAGCTAAGGTGTTTGTGTTGGTGGGTTTTTGTGTTGGTGGGTGATTGTGTTGGTGGGTGTTTGTGTTGGTGGGTGATTGGGTTGGTGGGTGTTTATGTTGGTGGGTGTTGGAAAGTGTTTGTGTTTGGCTAAGGTGTTTCTCTTTGCACAGTTCTATTTAGCTTTCTGACTACCACCTGTTATTCGGATGTCTGAGGCAAGGATAGCAATGCAGAAGGCTCTCTCCCCAACCTCCACCACCCTTCCTTCACTCTCCTTCACAAACACACACACGCCATAACACAATCAGAACATCCATCTGATTGTCGTAGCAATTATTACCTTTAATATTCATCTGATTGGCAACTTAAAGCTGAGAACTGATTTCAAAAGCAATTAGGAATGTTATTATGGATTTAATGTAAATTTTATTCCGAATTGTGAATTGGAAGGTTGGGGAGATGGGAAAATGGGGAAAGATAGGGAGATTATGATAGGGAAGTTAGGAAGTCGAGAGGTTGAGGGGAGACAAGGTCAAGATGTGGGGAGGTTGTCTTGAAGATGTGTGGAGGTTGGGGTGAAGATGTGCGGAGGGTGGGGTCAAGATGTGTGAAGGTTGGGGTGAAGATGTGAGGAGGTTGGGGTGAAGATGTGGGGAGGCTGTCTTGTAGATGTGGGGAAGTTGTTATGAATATGTGGGGAGGTTGTCTTATAGATGTGAGGAGGTTGGGGTGAAGATGTGGGGAGGTTGTCTTGTAGATGTGGGGAGGCTGGGGGTGAAGATGTGGGGAGATTGAGGTGAAAATGTGGGGAGGGTGACTTGAAGATACGGTGAGGTTGGGAAGAAGAGACGAGGTACTGAGGAGGTTGGGGAGATAGGGAGGTGGTTGGGAGGTAGGGGAGATAGGGAGGGGGTGAGTGGAGGGTGAATTTAACCTCCAATATTAAATTACACTGTCTCATAACATACACAAACTGAATGTCACTAGAGATTGTATCAGAGAGCAGTGAGGCTGTGTGTGTGTGTGTGTGTGTGTGTGTGTGTGTGTGTGTGTGTGTGTGTGTGTGTGTGTGTGTGTGTGTGTGTGTGTGTACTCACCTATTTGTGGTTGCAGGGGTCGAGTCATAGCTTCTGGCCCCGCCTCTTCACTGATTGCTACTAGGTCCTCTCTCTCCCTTCTCCATGAGCTTTATCAAACCTCGTCTTAAAACTATGTATGGTTCCTGCCTCCACTATGTCGCTTTCCAAGCTATTCCACTTCCTGACAACTCTATGACTGAAGAAATACTTCCTAACATCCCTTTGACTCATAGGAGTCTTCAACTTCCAATTGTGACCCCTTGTTTCTGTGTCCCCTCTCTGGAACATCTTGTATCTGTCCACCTTATCTATTCCTCGCAGTATTTTATGTCGTTATCATGTCTCCCCTAACCCTCCTGTCCTCTAGTGTCGTCAGGTCGATTTCCCTTAACCTTTCTTCGTAGGACAATCCCCTTAGCTCTGGGACTAGTCTTGTTGCAAACCTTTGCACTTTCTCTAATTTCTTGACGTGCTTGACCAGGTGTGGGTTCCAAACTGATGCTGCATACTCCAGTATGGGCCTGACGTATATGGTGTACAGAGTCTTGAATGATTCCTTATTGAGGTATTGGAATGCTATTCTTAGGTTTGCCAGCCGCCCGTATGCTGGAGCAGTTATCTGATTGATGTGTGCCTCAGGAGATGTGCTCGGTATTATACTCACCCCAAGATCTTTTTCCTTGAGGGAGGTTTGCAGTCTTCGGCCACCTAGACTATACTCTGTCTGCGGTCTTCTTTGCCCTTCCCCGATATTCATGACGTTACATTTGGCAGGGTTAAATTCAAGGAGCCAGTTACTGGACCAGGCTTGTAGCCTGTCCAGGTCTCTTTGTAGTCCTGCCTGATCCTCGACTGATTTAATTCTTCTCATTAACTTCACATCATCTGCAAACAGTGACTCTTCTGAGTCTATCCCTTCCGTTATGTCATTCACATATACCAAAAACAGTACAGGTCCTAGTGTGTGTGTGTGTGTGTGTGTGTGTGTGTGTATGTATGTGTGTGTGTGTGTGTGTGTACTTAATTCACCTATTTGTGGTTGCAGGGGTCGTGTCGTAGCTCCTGGCCCCGCCTCTTCACTGGTCGCTACTAGGTCCACTCTCTCCCTGCTCCATTAGCTATATGTGTGTGTGTGTGTGTGTGTGTGTGTGTGTGTGTGTATGTGTGTGTGTGTGTGTACTTGCCAAAATGTGGTTGTATAGGGCGAGTCTCAGCTCCTGGCCCCGCCTCGCTGCTAACTGCCACTTGGCTGCTTGAGTCCTGTCATACCTAAACTTAAAGCTATGCATGAATCCCGCTTCCGCCATTTCTCCGTCCCACTTCATGACCACAGCGAGGCTAAAGAAGTATTTCGTAAAATCCCTGTGACTCATCTGCATTTTCATCTGCTATGTCTGCCCTTGTGCTCCTGTTTCCCGCCTCTCGAACACTGCCCCTGTCCACTGTATCAATTCTCTCAGTATTTTGTACGTTGTTATTATGTCTCCCTTGGCTCTTCTCTCCTCTGATGTCGTCAGGTTCAGTTCCTTTAGTCTCTCGTAACTCAAATCTCTCAGCTCTGGGACTAGTCTCGTTGTAAACCTTTGGAAAATCGTGATCAAATACGGGTCCCATACTGGTACTGCATACTCCAACATATGTTGTGTAGTGTCTTGAATGACACCTCGCTGAGGTTTCTGAAAGTTAATATTGGGATGGCCGGGCGCACATTTCCTGCGGAGATTATTCTGTTGATGTCCGCCCAGGAAGATATGCTTTGTGTTATGCTCACCCCGAGGTGCTTCTCCTTGAGTGAAGCTATCAGGCTGTGTTCACCTCTCTCTGCCCATCCTCGATTTTCATAACTTTTCATTCGCTGGGACTGAATGCTGAAGTGATGGTGGTAGTAATGGTGGTAGTGGTGGTGGTAGGGATGGTGGTAGTGATGGTGGTAGTGATGGTGGTAGTGATGGTGGTAGTGGTGGTGGTAGTGATGGTGGTAGTGATGGTGGTAGTGGTGGTGGTAGTGATGGTGGTAGTGGTGGTGTTAGTGATGGTGGTAGTGGTGGTGGTAGTGATGGTGGTAGTGATGGTGGTAGTGATGGTGGTAGTGATGGTGGTAGTGATGGTGGTAGTGGTGGTGGTAGTGATGGTTGTAGTGATGGTGGTAGTGGTGGTGTAGTGTGGTGGTAGTGATGTGATGATGTGGAGTGATGGTGAGATAGTTGAGGTGGTAGTGATGGTGAGTATGGTAGTGTGGTGAGTAGTGTGGTGGTAGTGATGGTGGCAGTGATGGTGTGGTGTAGTGTGGTAGTGTGGTAGTGAGTGGTAGTTTATGAAAGTGGTGGTAGTGGTGGTGGTAGTGATTTGCGTGAGTGATTGGTAGTGGTGTGGTAGTGAGGGGGTAGTGATGGTGGTAGTGATGGTGGTGTATTTAGTGGTGTGGAGTGAGGTGGTAGTGGTGGTGGTAGTGTGGTGGTAGTGATGGTGGCATATGTTGTGAGTGGGTGGTGAGTGTGGTGGTAGTGGTGGTAGTGATGGTGGTAGTGATGGTGGTGGTAGTGATGGTGGTGGTGGTAGTGATGGTGGTAGTGGTGGTGGTAGTGATGGTGGTAGTGATGGTGGTAGTGGTGGTGGTAGTGATGGTGGTAGTGAGTGGTGTAGTGATGGTGGTAGTGATGGTGGTAGTGATGGTGGTAGTGATGGTGGTAGTGATGGTGGTAGTGTGGTGGTAGTGATGGTGGTAGTGTGGTGGTAGGTGGTAGTGATGGTGGTAGTGATGGTGGTAGTGGTGGTGGTAGTGATGGTGGGTGATGTGGTGGTGGTAGTGATGGTGGTAGTGGTGGTGGTAGTGATGGTGGTAGTGATGGTGGTAGTGATGGTGGTGTGGATGGGTGGTAGTGATGGTGGTAGTGGTGGTTAGTGATGGTGGTAGTGATGGTGGTAGTGGTGGTGGTAGTGATGGTGGTAGTGGTGGTGGTAGTGATGGTGGTAGTGATGGTGGTAGTGGTGGTGGTAGTGATGGTGGTAGTGGTGGTGGTAGTGATGGTGGTAGTGGTGGTGGTAGTGTGGTGGTAGTGATGGTGGTAGTGATGGGTGGTGAGTGATGGTGTAGTGGTGGTAGTGGTGGTGGTAGTGATGGTGGTAGTGAGGTGAGGTGGTAGTGGTGGTGGTAGTGGTGGTGGTAGTGTGGTGGTAGTGATGGTGGTAGTGATGGTGGTAGGTGATGATGGTGAGTGATGGTGGTAGTGATGGTGGTAGTGATGGTGGTAGTGATGGTGAGTGGGTGGTAGTGATGGTGGTAGTGAGTGGTGGTAGTGATGGTGGTAGTGGTGGTGGTATGATGTGGTAGTGGTGGTGGTAGTGATGGTGGTAGGGGTGGTGGTAATGATGGTGGTAGTGATGGTGGTAGTGTGGTGGTAGTGATGGTGGTAGTGATGGTGGTAATGGTGGTGGTAGTGATGGTGGTAGTGGTGGTGGTAGTGTGGTGGTATGATGGTGGTAGTGGTGGTGGTAGTGATGGTGGTAGTGGTGGTGGTATGATGGTGGTAGTGGTGGTGGTAGTGGTGGTGGTAGTGATGGTGGTAGTGGTGGTGGTAGTGATGGTGGTAGTGATGGTGGTAGTGATGGTGGTAGTGATGGTGGTAGTGATGGTGGTAGTGATGGTGGTAGTGGTGGTAGTGGTGGTGGTAGTGATGGTGGTAGTGGTGGTGGTAGTGGTGGTGGTAGTGATGGTGGTAGTGATAGTGGTAGTGGTGGTGGTAGTGATGGTGGTAGTGATGGTGGTAGTGATGGTGGTAATGATGGTGGTAGTGATGGTGGTAGTGGTGGTGGTAGTGATGGTGGTAGTGGTGGTGGTAGTGATGGTGGTAGTGATGGTGGTAATGATCGTGGTAGTGGTGGTGGTAGTGATGGTGGTAGTGATGGTGGTAATGATGGTGGTAGTGATGGTGGTAGTGGTGGTGGTAGTGATGGTGGTAGTGATGGTGGTAGTGATGGTGGTAGTGGTGGTGGTAGTGGTAGTGGTAGTGGTGGTGGTAATGATGGTGGTAGTGGTGGTGGTAGTGATGGTGGTAGTGATGGTGGTAATGATGGTGGTAGTGATGGTGGTAGTGGTGGTGGTAGTGGTGGTGGTAGTGATGGTGGTAGTGGTGGTGGTAGTGATGGTGGTAGTGATGGTGGTAGTGGTGGTGGTAGTGATGGTGGTAGTGATGGTGGTAATGATGGTGGTAGTGATGGTGGTAGTGGTGGTGGTAGTGATGGTGGTAGTGATGGTGGTAGTGATGGTGTAGTGATGGTGTAGTGATGGTGGTAGTGAGTGGTGGATGTGATGGTGGTAGTGATGGTGGTAGTGGTGGTGGTAGTGATGGTGGTAGTGGTGGTGGTAGTGATGGTGGTAGTGATGGTGGTAGTGATGGTGGTAGTGATGGTGGTAGTGATGGTGGTAGTGATGGTGGTAGTGGTGGTAGTCTGGTGATCGGAATGTTGTACTAATTAAACTTTCTAGGTTGTTGTGTTCAGCGCCCCCCAGCCCCCCCTGGCTGCCCTCTACCACCACCACCTCCTCCTTATTCTTCTTCTCATTGTTCTTCTTCTCCTTATTCTTCTTCTCATTATTCTTCTCCTTATTCTTCTTCTCATTATTCTTCTTCTCCTTATCCTTCTTTTCCTCTTTATCCTTCTCCTGCTTCTTTCTTGTTCTTGTTCTTTTTCTACACGATAATTCAGTTTATTATTATCTTATCACTTTGTTTACCTCGTCTATTTATTCCCGTCTCGTTGTTTGCATTGGTCCTTCCCTCTTCCTTCTTTCTCCGCCTCTTTCGTAATTCTGTATCTCCCCAGTAATCACATATTTCGTTTTATTCTCTTTCTCTCTCTCTCTCCCCTTTCGTCTCATACTTGTTTCCCTTCTTTTAAAATCCTCTCTTTCCTCTCCACTTCTCTTTCTCCTCTCTTTCATGTCTCTGTTTATCTTAATCTGCTTCACCTCTCCCATTCCATCCCACAATTTCTCCTCTGTTTCTCTTCTCGTTTGCACTATCTCCTCTCTTCTTCTTGTGTCCCTTTGTATATATTATCCCTCTCTCTCCTTCACCCACCACTCCATTCTTACCTCTCTCTCTCTCTCTCTCTCTCTCTCTCTCTCTCTCTCTCTCTCTCTCTCTCTCTCTCTTCTCTCTCTCTCTCTCTATCATTCTTAACGGTGAACGGGAATAACCACCTTTACAAGGTTCTGGGGGCTGGCCGGCCTATGCGGGTTTAGCTCTTCCCCCTTTGCATTCATCCATGCTTAGTCTCCAGCGTTCTCTGGTTCCTCTCTTCTTTCTAACCTTATTCGTGCATGTTATTCTCTCCTCTCTTCAACTTCTCTTCGCTTCTTAATCCCCCCCCGTCCTCCGCCTTCTGTCTCTTTCACACACACACTCTCTCTCTCTCTCTCTCTCTCTCTCTCTCTCTCTCTCTCTCTCCTCTCTCTCTCTCTCTCACTCTCTCACTCTCTCACTCTCTCTCACTTCTCACTCTCCTCTCTCACCTCTCACTCTCTCACTCTCCTCACTCTCTCCTCTCCCTCTCTCACTCTCTCACTCTCTCACTCTCTCATCTCTCACTCTCACCTCTCACTCTCTCACTCTCCATCCTCAGTCTTACACAAACTTCTTCCGCGTTCCGGTTGCCAAGTTTGCTTCTAAACTGCCCTGTGTGTGTGTGTGTGTGTGTGTGTGTATGTGTGTGTGTGTGTGTGTGTGTGTGTGTATGGTGTGTGTGTGTGTGTGTGTATGTGTATGGTGTGTGTGTGTGTGTGTGTGTGTGTGTATGTGTATGGTGTGTGTGTGTGTGTGTGTGTGTGTGTATGTGTATGGTGTGTGTGTGTGTGTGTGTGGTGTTGGTGTGTGTGTGTGTGTGTGTGTGTATGTGTGTGTGTGTGGTGTGTGTGTGTGTATGGTGTGTGTGTGTGTGTGTGTGTGTGTGTATTAGTGTATTATTATTATATGGTAATAGTTCGGTGGTGGTAATGGTAGTAGTAGTAGTAGAAGTGGTAGTAGTAGTACTAGTACTACTACTAGTAGTAGTACTAGTAGTAGTAGTACTAGTACTATTAGTAGTAGTCGTAGTAATAGTTGTTTCTCGTATAGTAACACCAGAACATTGTACTTCCAACCATCTACTTCCTGACTCTTACGTGAGTAAGGGGGAACAAAGGTCACCAAAGACTACTAGAGATTTTAAAAGAGCACCAAAGGTCAAAGAAGCTCTCCAAAGTTCATTGAAAGTAGTCAAAGGTCAAGTGTCACCGGAATGTCAACGTTAAAATGGTCACCAAAGGTCAGTAAGGTCAGAAGGTCACTGAAAGTCACTTCTCCTGGTCAGTCTAGGCCAGTGAGGTTAGTCCCGGAAATGCTTGGATCTTACGAGCTCTGGTCCATAGTGTAAAACACAGTTTAAAACACACTCAGTTTAAAACACACATGGTATAAAACAAAATTTAAAACACACATGGAATAAAACAAAATTTAAAACATACAGTTTAAAACACACATGGTATAAAACAAAATTTAAGACACACATAGTTTAGAGCACAGATTAAAACACACATAGTTTAAAAAATGCAGATTAAAACGGGCACATTCCCTCACATACAAACAACCATGAACAACTTACATACTCCGTCCTTTTCCTCCTTTCTCTCTCTTCTCTCCTCTCCCCTATTTAACTAAAATCCAGTCTTACCATCTCTCTCCTAACTCTCCACACTGCTCAATCATCAGTCCTTCCCTGGTATAACAATTCTAGGCCCTCTTTCCTTAACCCTCTCCTCCTCTCTTCTCTCTCTCTCTCTCTCCTCTCTCTCTTCTCTCTCTCTCTCTCTCTCTCTCTCTCTCTCCTCTCCTAGGTTGGCAGACGTGAGGAAGGATCCAGTACTGTGTCCAGGACCCTCCTGGAACGTCTCCAGCACGAGCTGCAAGCTCTCAGCTCCTCCTGGAATGAGGAATTACTGGAGGGAGAGAGGAAGGAAGGAAAGGAGGGAGAGGTGTGTGGAAGGAAGGGATGGAGGGAGGGAGGGAACAGAGAGGGAGAATGCTAATGCTACCAACATTCTTCAACACTGTCAGCATTCTTCAACACCACCAACAGTCTTCAACACCACCAACAGTCTTCAACACCACCAACATTCTTCAACACCACCAACATTCTTCAACATCACCAACATTCTTCAACACCACCAACATTCTTCAACACCACCAACATTCTTCAAAACCACCAACATTCTTCAACACCACCAACATTCTTCAACACCACCAACATTCTTCAACACCACCAACAGTCTTCAACACCACCAACAGTCTTCAACACCACCAACATTCTTCAACACCACCAACATTCTTCAACACCACCAACATTCTTCAACACCACCAATATTCTTCAACACCACCAACATTCTTCAACACCACCAACATTCTTCAACACCACCAACAGTCTTCAACACCACCAACAGTCTTCAACACCACCAACAGTCTTCAACACCACCAGCAGTCTTCAACACCACCAACAGTCTTCAACACCACCAACAGTCTTCAACACCACCAACAGTCTTCAACACCACCAACAGTCTTCAACACCACCAACAGTCTTCAACACCACCAACAGTCTTCAACGCCACCAATAGTCTACAACACCACCAACAGTCTTCAACACCACCAACAGTCTTCAACACCACCAACAGTCTTCAACACCACCAACAGTCTTCAACACCACCAACAATCTTCAACACCACCAACAATCTTCAACACCACCAACAGTCTTCAACACCACCAACAGTCTTCAACACCACCAAAGTCTCACAACACCACCAACAGTCTTCAACACCACCAACAGTCTTCAACACCACCAACAGTCTTCAACACCACCAACAGTCTTCAACACCACCAACACATCTTCAACACCACCAACAGTCTTCAACCACCATCCACAACAGTCTTCAACACCACCAACAGTCTTCAACACCCACAGTCTCAACACCACCAACAGTCTACAACACCACCAACAGTCTTCAACACCACCAACAGTCTTCAACACCACCAACAGTCTTCAACACCACCAACAGTCTTCAACACCACCAACAGTCTTCAACACCACCAACAGTCTTCAACACCACCAACAGTCTTACAACACCACCAACAGTCTACACCCAACACCACCAACAGTCTACAACACCACCACAGTCTTCAACACCACCAACAGTCTTCAACACCAACAGTCTTACAAGCACCACCAACAGTCTACAACACCACCAACAGTCTTCAACACCACCAACAGTCTTCAACACCACCAACAGTCTACAACACCACCAACAGTCTTCAACACCACCAACAGTCTTCAACACCACCAACAGTCTTTAACACGTATCCATGATTGCCAACACTGCCCAAGAGACCAAGAATTCCAATTTAGCCTGCAGTATGCTGCTCAGGCCTGCCAACTGAAGCTACAATTGCAACTAATTTCCCCTAACTATTAGCCCCGAGGCGGGGGTGCCAACATCAGCGGTGGCCCTGGCATCCACGGGTGCCAATCCCCACCACCTAACTAACTACTACCAAGTGCCATCATCCCCCACTAATTTCCAAATGGAATTGCTTAAAAAGTCTTAAAAATATTTGAAAAAAATCTTAATCTTTTTTATGACGTTTTTACGTTTCACAAATTTACTGAATAATTTTAATGTTATATTTATGTATCCCCCACTAAGGGATACACTTAGGTGGTAGCCTAAAGTGTTTCTTTGCTCTCCACTTGAAAACTCCCACAAGCACTTGAAACCTTCTAAAAAACAATTAGATTCCTTCTAAAGACAATTAGATTCCTTATAAACACAATTATATTCCTAAAAACAATTAGAGTTCTTCTAAAACAATTATTCTTCTAAAAATAATTAGAATCCCATAAAAATGAGATTCCTTTTAAAAAAATTAGATTCCTTTTTAAAAATAATTAGATTCCTTCTAAAAGAATTAGATTCCTTTTTAAAAATAATTAGATTCCTTCTAAAAGACCTTGATTATCCTGGTGACAGGTAATAGTAACTAAGAAAACCAGGTCTAAAATGAAGAGAAATAAGAGAAAGGAAAGGGGAATAGAAAGAAATAGGGAGGGGAAGTAAGAGGGGGGGAAAGACCGTGGAAGAGAGGTGGTAAAATCTGATAAATCAGGTAGAAAGGAGGAGATTTGGGATGATAATAAGCGACAAAGGAACGTAAGAGAGTAAAAAACATGGTTAATGTCGTGGATGAGCAAGGGCAGGTGAGGTGGAAGAAAGTGATAAAGAAAGTGAAGGTGGGAGCAAGTGATGTGGAAGAAAGTTAGAGAGAAAGTGAAAGAAAGTGAAGGTGAGCAGGAAGAAAATTTAGACAAAGTGAAAGTGGGAGTTGAAGAGTAGGTAAAATTCTCTCTCTCTCTCTCTCTATATATATATATATATATGTATATATATATATATATTTTTTTTTTTAATATAGGATGGGGTCCACCTCTGGTACAAATTGTGGGACCCATAGCCTCGGAGAAGTGGATAAAAAGGCTTCAAGGAAGAATATTTGGATTTCTTCCTGATGCCATTTGAATATTCCACTTCTCCTACCACCATCTTTTAATTTTTTTTACCAATAGGTATATTTTATTACATAATATGGTACAAAAGATTTGAGAGATACATTGTTGATATAAAGATGGCATATACAGTACACGAGGTGAGAGATACATGTCTAGTACATATTGTTACATCTTTGTCACTGATTATAATGCGAAAATCTCATCCAGCTCTTCCGAGCTGGTGCGCGTGCCCAGAATACAGCATGCATTACCCCTCTGAACAGCAGCGCTGAGTCGCTGGAACAGAAAACTAGCTGCCCTGGGATCCCTAGTTACCCTGTTGAGTCTTTTGCCCAGCTCCTTGAGGAACTTAGATGCACTCTTTCCCCATGAGCCAAGGGTCTCTGAGCCTATGGGAACAAACATATAATGATGGGCAAGTTCTCCATATTTTCTCGACTTCTGGGACTCCCTGAAGGTGGCAGCAGCCCCTCCTTCCTCCCTGGTGTACTGGAGATAGGTATCAGCCAAGGTAGATGCACATGTGTAGTCCCACACCACCTGCTTGCCGTCTGTCCAGGCTTGAAGGGTGATACCATCTGGACGCTTTTGGTTGCCATCAGATCTGCATATATATATATATATATATATATATATATATATTGTTGTGTGTGTGTGTGTGTGTGTGTGTGTGTGTGTGTGTGTGTGTGTGTGTGTGTGTGTGTGTGTGTGTGTGTGTGTGTGTGTGTGTGTGTGTGTGTGTGTGTGTGTGAAGTTTGGGACGATATCTAAACTACAAGTCACTTGAAGTCTGACTGGAAACAATGTTTTTCGTGAACGATCAATTGAATTCATGGGAGCAATTTAGTGCTATGACGCAAGGGAGATAATATTGGAATTGTTTTATGCTGCCTAGACATGATTATCCCAGTTAGAATTGTTTTGAAGTGTGCTTTGTGCTGTGGGAGAGAGGGAGTGGGAGGGAAGAAATAGGGAGGAGAGGGAAAAGGAAGAAATAGGGAGAAGAACGGGAAATGAGGGAGGTAGAAGAGAAATAAGAGGGACGGAGGAGAGAAGGAGGAAAAAGAGGGAGGGAGGAGAGGAGAAGAAAGAGGGAGGGAGGAGACAAGAAAGAGAAAGAAGGAGAGGTTACACAGAATAGAGAAGGAAACGAGAGACTTGGTAGAAAATAGCAACAAGGGACACATATATAACTGAGAGAATAATTGGGAAGGAAGAAAGGTGATAAAGGATAAGAAAATACAAAAAAATAAAACGAGAGACGGAAAGGAAAGAAGCAGATGCGAAAAAATCAGTAATTTCCCTGGCTTTATGTCACAATAATTTCCCTGGCTTTATGTGTCACAATAATTTCCCTGGCTTTATGTGTCACAATAATTTCCCTGGCTTTGTGTCACAATAATTTCCCTGGCTTTATGTGTCAATAATTTCCCTGGCTTTATGTGTCACAATTTCCCTGGTTTTATGTGTCACAATAATTTCCCTGGCTTTATGTGTCACAATAATTTCACTGGCTTTATGTGTCACAATAATTTCCCTGGCTTTATGTGTCACAATAATTTCCCTGGCTTTATTTGTCACAATAATTTCCCTGGCTTTGTGTCACAATAATTTACCTGGCTTTGTGTCATAATAATTTCCCTGACTTTATGTGTCACAATAATTTCCCTGGCTTTGTGTCACAATAATTTCCCTGGCTTTATGTGTCACAATAATTTCCCTGGCTTTGTGTCACAATAATTTCCCTGGCTTTATGTGTCAATAATTTCCCTGGCTTTATGTGTCACAATTTCCTGGTTTTATGTGTCACAATAATTTCCCTGGCTTTATGTGTCACAATAATTTCCCTGGCTTTATGTGTCACAATAATTTCCCTGGCTTTATGTGTCACAATAATTTCCCTGGCTTTATTTGTCACAATAATTTCCCTGGCTTTGTGTCACAATAATTTACCTGGCTTTGTGTCATAATAATTTCCCTGACTTTATGTGTCACAATAATTTCCCTGGCTTTGTGTCACAATAATTTCCCTGGCTTTATGTGTCACAATAATTTCCCTGGCTTTGTGTCACAATAATTTCCCTGGCTTTATGTGTCAATAATTTCCCTGGCTTTATGTGTCACAATTTCCCTGGTTTTATGTGTCACAATAATTTCCCTGGCTTTATGTGTCACAATAATTTCCCTGGCTTTATGTGTCACAATAATTTCCCTGGCTTTATGTGTCACAATAATTTCCCTGGCTTTATTTGTCACAATAATTTCCCTGGCTTTGTGTCACAATAATTTACCTGGCTTTGTGTCACAATAATTTACCTGGCTTTGTGTCACAATAATTTACCTGGCTTTGTCATAATAATTTCCCTGGCTTTATGTGTCACAATAATTTCCCTGGCTTTATGTGTCACAATAATTTCCCTGGCTTTATTTGTCACAATAATTTCCCTGGCTTTGTGTCACAATAATTTCCCTGGCTTTATGTGTCACAAAGTTAGCATGATATATCATAAATAATAATAATAATAATAATAATAATAATAATAATAATAATAATAATAATAATAATAATAATAATAAAAATAATAATAATAATAATAATAATAATAATATAATAGTAATAATAATAATAATAATAATAGCAATAATAATAATAATAATAATAATAATAATAATAATAATAATAATAACAATAATAATAATAATAATAAATATACATAACCATTATTTTTATTAAGAGGTTAAATTGACGACCCTCAAACAGGTTAGAGGAAAATTTGAGGTAATAGATGACTGGAGATGTCCATCACCCTCACTGATAACAGTGAGGGAGGAACCAAAACAAAGAAGGAAGGGAAGGTAGAATGAAAGAGAGAGAGAGAGAGAGAAAGAGAGAGACTGTTTTTAAAGAAGGAGAGCAGGGAGAGAAACGGAAAGATGACTGGAGACAAAGGTGGAAAGGGAGAAAGAGAGTGTGTGAGAGAGAGAGAAAGAGAGAGCTAACCTAACCTAACCTAACTTATCAATAAAGTTAGGAATTTTTAACTTAACCTTGTCAAACCCTGTGTAAAAAAAATGAAAAGCCTCGAAGATAAATGTAAAGACAGAAGTGAGAAAATACAGAGAAATAGATTTTATCATCTATCTGAAGACAAGGAGTATCTACCACTGTAATCTACAGAGGAGAAATATCTACTACTACTATGCCGATTGAAGGACTAAGACCATAACTATGTAGATGGTTGAGACAAAAACAGGAAAGCAGAAGGCTCTCTCCCCTCACCTCCTCCCTTGGCCACTGCCGACATATATATTCGGCACGACATATATATGTCATGCAAATAGGTAAAACTTGCTATTTTGGCTTAAATAACAACGCTCTTCTTGCTGAATAAGGCAAGCAAAAGTTTGTGTATGCAATAATTTCGCAAAAATCATTCTGAACCTAACGAAAAAAATATATTTCATTGTGTTTGTTTATTATTAAATTGTTGTAAACTTATCTAAAATATATTTAGTTGGATGAGGCTAAATTAAATTGCGCTTGTTATATTAAGGTTAGGTAAGTTTTCTAAGGTTCTTTTGGTACAAAAATATTAATTTTTACATTAACGTAAACGAGAAAAATATACTTCTTTAAACGTATGAGAAAGGAATTAATTTTAAATGAGTTCTTTCTAATTGACCAATTTTACCTATACACACACACACTATATATATATATATATATATATATATATATATATATATATATATATATATATATATATATATATATATATATATATAAATCTAAATCTAACATATTTTTCTCTTTTTCCATTGCCTCCAGGAGGGAAGATGGGTAAGTACCACCTGCGATGTTTTTTTATAGAAAACGGTAGTCGAGTCATCAAAAGCAAGGATCGTAATTAAAAAAATCCTCATGGGAGTGAAGTGGTCAATTTTCCGAATGAATGTACCGAATGAGGAGGTTTTCAACTTTGGACGAAAGCGGGGTCGTGTGTTACCTAATCAGGCTTTATTGACTAGATGAATAGAAGTCACAATGGCGTGGCTTGAGCAGTTCACGAATAGATATGACATATGTGGTTGAGTTTGGTGTTTTTATTCCTGAACGTTTCGCCCGCACAAGTAGACTTCTTCAGTCGGTTATAGAGGAGGCAGAGATGTAAAGGTGACCAGTCTATCACCCTCGAAGGCGTTGCTTTGAGGTGGTCAGTCCCTCAGCTGAAGCAACAGTGTGGTGAGGTAATTTCAGACGATGTTTCGGTCCGTCCTGCAAGTGAACTGATATCTTATGGTCCAGAAAGGACGGAAACGTCGGTCCGTGAACACTGGCTCACTCTCGCTCTAGTTGTCTTAGTGTATCGTATAAGTGAGCAGTATTCTGAAGAGGGAGGAATAGGTCAGTGTTACCCCTCATTTTCCCCTCAACTTCCCTTCCCCTCCCTTTCCATATCCCTCCCCTCCTCTCACCCACTCCCCTCCCCCCACCCCCTCCTGCTCGGAACAGGATAGCTGCACACTGCGGGTGTATCCAATTTTATTTTAACTAAAAATATTTGACTCGCCCCTACTCCCTCTCTCTCACTCCCACTCCCTCTCTCACTCCCACTCCCTCTCTCACTCCCACTCCCTCTCTCACTGCCACTCCGTCCCACTCGCTCCCACTCCCACCATTATTCCCGGATTCAGGAATGGACTCGCGTTTGATATCGACCGGAGAAATTGGTGCTCGTTTGACACCGGTCCCGAATTCCCAAACACACTTCTTCCCCTCCGGTCAATATCTTTCTTCTCGCGGCCGAGAAGAATGGCAGTGGAATGCAGATTTGGAATAGATGACAGTCTTTTCCCATTCCCGATTCCCTGATTCCAGGTTCTAAATCGCTTCTGGAGACGCTTATTGAAATATGCGCCTGGGATGGCTTGCCTCATGGGCAGGGAGACAGACGCAAAGGGAACTTCAGTCCTTAGGTCACTCTGCCCTTGGGGTTATTTTCCTGCTTGGATAAAGGACGATAGGGGTGGAAAAAATCACTGGAGGTGTTTGTATTAATCATATTGGGCAGGACAGAAGAGCCTAGCTGTGTCCTCGCAGCTCAGGCAGAAATGATTCTTATTGATTTAACACCGAAGGCATAATATGAGATTTGCTTCTCCAGCAGAGAGCAGATGCTACCACCAGTAATGTTTAACAGAGGGAATATTTAATTCTCTAAAAAGAGGTCACAGATTTTTTTAGGCGGTGATCTCTCCGGCGTTTCTGTCATCGATTGATTTTTTATTAAGCCACCGAAATGGCTAGTTTATTGTGTACCTCATACCCATCCTGTGGAGGGTAACGCAAGAGAGTATGGGATACACAAAAGGCCTAGGAAAGGCCCCAAAAAGGATTACCAGGAGTACATCTGGATTTATACTTTTGTCATCGTAACTGTGAAAAAGAGTATATTTAAGAAGGACATTACTGGTTTGTAGCCATCACATAAATCCAGCCGTAAATCAAAACGGTATTGGAACATTCTGAATGCGGTTTATTTATGAAGGCTCCAATGCTGTTTAGAAAAAAATGGCGTCTGTTTACATGAAGGCGACCAGCTGACAGGCGGTATATGGGGGGAGGGGGAATTTTGGGAGGTTTTAATGTGGCAGAAATATCTGAGAAAGTCCTCAGAAAAAAACTTTTGTGTTGACTTTGTGTGTCATTTATGCAGCGAGGAGAGAAAAGTCAATCATATCTTGAGGCGGAAGGAGACCGAAATGCATTGAGGATCTCTGGAATTTTTGAAATGTGATCTGGGGTCGAATTTTGGAGGAGGAGGAGGAGGGAGGAATGAAGGAATAGAGGTCGACTCCTGCTATTAAGATGGAATGGGTTATAAAGATGGGAGAAAATGAGGCGCTGAGGGTTTGTATTTATATAGAAGGAATGAAGATGGTAAAGTGGATGGGGCGTCCTCCTACGTCTTAACCCCTCCCTCCATCCTGTCTCCCACCCTCTTTACTGGTAGACAACCCCCCCTTCCACCCTCCCATTTTACTACCATCCCCCCTCATCCCCCATCTATACTTTACACTCCCTTCATCCCTTCCTTTTACTGCAATCCCCCTCCCACTGTCTTTACTACAGCCAACACCCCCTCCCATTCCCGCCCCCACTCCCTTTACTTCTTCCCTTCCCCTTCCCTCTCCTCCACCCTCCCTCCCCTCCACCAAGTGTAACACACTCAAGAGATGGAGTGGAGAGGGCAAGAGAGATAAATAACATTATGGCGAGGAAGCCAGAGAGATAGTCTCCTCTCACTCTGAGAATAGTCTCCATATATAGTGCAGTTACACCAGCATAACTGTGATCACAGTATTCTATGTACCGTGTAGCTACAGTAGCTTAGTGGTACACTCTTGAACTTTATATATATATATATATATATACATGTATATATATATATATATATATATATATATATATATATATAATATATATATATATAATATATATATATATATATATATATATATATATATATATATATATACTATATATAGTGTGTGTTTCTGTGTAAACAGTTTTTATTGTTGTAATTGTTTACATTTTCTTCAGAATATTTTTGCTATATATATTTTATAGTTCAGAGAACAACTATTCAGGAAGGAGTCCATGGAAATCCTTTTATTTTTAAATTCAAGTAGATGCAGTTTTTCCCATCCATTACCATCCTGTAAAATTGATGTGACTTTAAAAATGGCTCGAATTGATTGGATGTTCAGACTTTTGTTGATCTGAAACCAACTTCTGGATAGTGAATTTTCTATGGTATTTTTTTATTCCATTTTCCTCTAATGGCTTTTTTTAAAAAAAAAAACAGACTTCATCTATCCTACCCTTGTATTTATATATATATATATATATATATATATATATATACTATACGGTATTTTTAAAATTAACAATACTAATTATTGCCCTTTCAATAAGTTGTATAATAATCATAATACAAGAAAGATTGAACAGTAGAGAGGCAGATGGAGAGAGCAAAGATAAAAAAAACAGTGTGAATATAGAAGAGGGAATATCAGGGTAATCAGCCTAAGAGCAAGGTAATGTTGATCAACTTACTAACACCAGCTGCCTGCGTCGACACCACCAGCTGCCTGCGTCGACACCACCAGCTGCCCGCTGTTACAGGTCTCGTTACCTAACTGACAAGGGGGCAATATCACTCTTATTGACTTTTCTTCGAGGCAGATTCACTTTTTTTTTATCTGGAGGGGAGGGAGAGGTGGGAGGGGGAAGGGGGAGGTATGAGTACTTTCGTTCAAAGTATTTTTAATTCAAAGTAGTTTTAATTCAAATTACTTTTCATTCAAAGTAGTTTTAATTCAAATTACTTTTCATTCAAAGTAGTTTTAATTAAAATTACTTTTCATTCAAAGTAGTTTTAATTAAAATTACTTTTCATTCAAAAGTAGTTTTAATTCAAATTACTTTTCATTCAAAGTAGTTTTAATTCAAATTACTTTTCATTCAAAGTAGTTTTAAAAGTTTCCCTGCCACATTTCCCTACTTAGGATTTTATTTATCGTTTAGGGAAAAATTTGAGGACAAAATTGCGTGAGGGAGAGACGGCGAGGAAGAGAGAGAGACAGGTAGAGAGAGAGAGAGAGAGAGAGAGAGAGGAGCAATGAGAGACAGCGAGGGAGACATAGAAAGAGAGGGAAACAGACAGAGACAGCCAGGTAGAAAGTAAGAGAAAACATTGGTTGATATTAAACACTGAGTGAAGCAGGTGTTGATAATGTTGCAATTGCATCATTGAGGAGGAGAGAGGAAGAGTTGAGAACCATTCCTGCGGAAGGTTCATGCAACGTGATGATACTACTGTGTTAGTTCTCATGTTGAACCCAGAACCACTCTCTCTTTCTCTGTCTTCTTGTCTCCCTCTGTCTCTGTCTCTCTCTAATCCTCCCCACTCTTACTTTTCCTTCTATCTTTCACCCTAATTCTCTTCTATGCACCACCACCCTTACTCAAATTTTTCCCTTCCGCTCTTTCTCATATCCTCCCATCCCACCTTTACTCTATCCCCCCTTCCTCTTCCACTTTTACTTCCTCCCCTTTCCACTCCCATCTTTACCTTCTCCTTCCTTCCTTCCCGCCCCCGTCCTCTCTCCCCGTCTCCCCTCCCCTCACCCCAGTTCTCTCCATCTCAACATTTTTCAATAGCCTCCCCTCAATATAACGTACGTTTTCTATTACCAAGAAAATTTGCGCTTGCCTAAATTTTTTAATATTAATTCTAAATATGATTTAACAGTTGTGAATTTAACTCAAATCCATATATATATATATATATATATATATATATATATATATATATATATATATATATATATATATATATATATATATATATATATATATATATATATATATATATATATATATATATATATATATATATATATATATATATATATATATATATATATATATATATATATATATATATATATATATATATATATATATATATATATATATATATATATATATATATATGTATATATATGTATATATGTATATATATGTATATACATATATATATTCGTCCTAATCAAATCTATATTTCCTATAATTGGTTAATTATCGCAGGTGGTATCGTAGCTTATATGATGTATCTGTATATATATACCTGGAGAGGGATTTCAGGGTCAACGCCCCCGCGGCCCGGTCGCAGACAGACGATCTTAATAATACAGAATAAGCCACATAGGGATGGAAATCTATAGCTCAAGATCTTTCTCACTTTCTGTGCGTCATCAGTAGCTATGCAATGTTGCAAGACTGGCAGCAGATAGTAGGAGGATGTATTAAAAGGCTCAGTATGAATATTGTCTTCAAGAACATCGGGACGGTGAAGCGGAAGTTGATTAAGAATGCACCATCCAACATGGTTGGTGGTGTTTACAAGGTCCCATGCACAGTATGCTCTCTTTCGTACGTTGGACAGACCGGTAAACCACTTGAGATCAGATTAGCTCAACATCAGTACTCGGTAAGGACGGCTCAGGAGTCAAATGCAATCTTTAATCACGTTTGTACCTGCAATCATCCGCCGGGGTAGACAGCAGCTCAGGTCATTGTACGCAGTAGTTCTATTATGGTAAGGAACATAATTGAATCCTCTCTCGTTAAGCATGAAAGGAATGCCATATATAATTCAAGTGATGGAATATACAAGCTCAACAGCTGTTTTAGTAGAATCACAATCTTAAGCAAGGATACTATACGGATTGCTCATTAAGTAGCGGGTCCTCGTGAGGATTAGGTTACGATAGACTAGTGTTCCCCATACCTGTCCTTCACGTTTCTCCCTTCTGAGATCCCATCCTCCCGCCCGAAAATAGGATATGACAGGAAGGCTTAAAATAGGGTATGACGGGTCTTCCTAAAGGAATACTCTTCCCGTAGGTAGGCATTCAATTTCTCTGCTTCCGTTTTAAGGGTAAACTATGTAGGGCTGTTCTACACGTTTAGCCCGTCGGAAATCGCGTTCCGTTATAAGTATTGCATATACGGTCATTTCCGAAACGTACAGACAGCATCTCCCGTAGGTTGGAGGAGGTGAGAATATCCTCCTCTCATTTCCAAACAAATATTTCTAGTACCGGTTTTTTGTAATATTGTAACAGGTAGATAGTAGTGCTGTTTCGACGGTATACTGTAGTAAGTAGCTAGTAGGTAATGGTAGTAGTGAGTCTATTTATACCCTACATACTAGCGCGGTTATGCAGGTTTATGCAATATACATAGTAACATATGTGCGAGTTTCTTAGGATAACACATATGAGTCTCCTAGGATAGCTTAGGAAGGTCGGGCAGAGGGACGTATCGCCTCTGGGATCCTGCAATATTGAAACATTGCAGCGATCTTGAAGCAAAGGTTGGTAAATATGTATGGATCTTTGTAGACAACACTTTCTGCAACATTCTCGGACGTATAGGGTGACAACCTATCTGATTAGTTTATTATTTAAAGTCACATAAAACTGGAGTACGTGGGTGTATTTACCACTTCATTAAAATAATTCCATACGTCACTAGATTTGCGGTTTTGGGCTGACTACCTCTACTCCTTATTCCGTAACTAGCTTATTCCGTAACTAGCTTATTCCGTAACTAGCTTATTCCGTAACTAGCTTATTCCGTAACTAGCTTATTCCGTAACTAGCTTATTCCGTAACTAGCTTATTCCGTAACTAGCTTATTCCGTAACTAGCTTATTCCGTAACTAGCTTATTCCGTAACTAGCATTCCGTAACTAGCTTATTCCGTAACTAGCTTATTCCGTAACTAGCTTATTCCGTAACTAGCTTATTCCGTAACTAGCTTATTCCGTAACTAGCTTATTCCGTAACTAGCTTATTCCGTAACTAGCTTATTCCGTAACTAGCTTATTCTGTAACTAGCTTATTCCGTAACTAGCTTATTCCGTAACTAGCTTATTCTGTAACTAGCTTATTCCGTAACTAGCTTTCTGCAAATTTTTGAGGATCTTTCCCCTCCCCCGTAAGGGAAGAGAGGGGACGGCACACACACTAGACTGTGACATGGCCTTACGCTTTACGATTCTGCCTGGCCTCGGAGAGAATTTTTTCCTCCTACTGTATGTTGCTAGCCTTGCAACATTGCATAGCTCCTGACGATGCACAGAGAGTGCGAAAGATCTTGAACTATATATATATATATATATATATATATATATATATATATATATATATATATATATATATATATATATATATATATATATACACTAAACTTGTTCGTTAATTTCTAGCGTAATCAGTATAGTTTTATTCTAGTTTGTGCTGATACATAATACGCATCGGTTGGGCGCATTACATTATACGCAAGCCAATGAAAATATCGGGTTTACAACGTGTTTCGTCCACGTTTAGACTCGTTCGAAAAGTTGTCGATGTAAACATTGTTATGTATGCTGGTATATTAATGATATTCTTGTTTGTGGTATATCTCTCTAATTTAACCAGCAGTATATACCGTAGTGTTAAGTATATATGGCATAGTGGTAAGTAACTACTGTCGTGGTATACGCGACAGTAACTACTTACCTTTGACCACCCCATCAATAAAGTATTTACCAAAGGATATCAGAGTGATTCTGACCATCATGGTTTCAAATTTAGAATTTCAGACCATGATGCAAAATAAATTCATGGTATCAAGTGTTTTTAAGACCTCCACTCCAGCCTCCATCTCTTCCACTCCAGCCTCCATCTCTTCCACTCCAGCCTCCATCTCTTCCACTCCAGCCTCCATCTCTTCCACTCCAGCCTCCATCTCTTCCACTCCAGCCTCCATCTCTTCCACTCCACTCCTTCCTCTATCTTTGTCTCTTCTCCTCTTCATTATTCATCGTTTTCTCCCCTCTCCCTCTCACTACTTCTATCTCTCTCTCCCTCCCTTCCCACTATTCCATTTTATCTCCCTCCCACTACTTCCTTCCCTCCCACTCTTCCTTCCCTCCCACTTCTTCCCTCCCTCACTAAGGACACACTTCATCGGCTCGTCACCAATGCAAAACTGATCTCTCTAAGTCTTAAGAAAGTGTCCGAGAAGAAAGTGTTTATCTTGTACTTCAAGGCAGCTTACTTGCTCCTCCGAGTTTCTCTCTCTCTCTCTCTCTCTCTCTCTCTCTCTCTCTCTCTCTCTCTCTCTCTCTCTCTCTCTCTCTCTCTCTCTCTCTCTCTCTCTCTCTCTCTCTCTCTCTCTCTCTCTGTCTCTCATCCATTACGAGGATTGAGACACGGATAGAGACCAATAACATGGCTCGAGGTAGAGTACCTGGGAATGGGAATGATTTAGAGCATCTGGGAATGGGAATGGAGCCCAGAGGGTCGCTCACACTCTTTTACCTTGCTAATGGTCGGGATCAAGTGTGAGTGTGTGTGTGTGTGTGTGTGTGTGTGTGTGTGTCCGTGTACTCACCTAATCATAGTTGCAGGGGTCGAGTCATAGCTCCTGGCCCTTGTGTGTTTTGATAGTTTCATTAGCCTTCAAGAATTCAGTTCTTGACTTGCATTTGTTAGTATCTTGTCTGTATGCGAATAATACTCCATTACAAGTTGTATAATACACCGTGACAAGTTGTATAATACACAGTAACAACTTGTATAATACACAGTGACAAGTTGTATAATACACAGTAACAACTTGTATAATACACCGTGACAAGTTGTATAATACACCGTGACAAGTTGTATAATACACCGTAACAACTTGTATAATACACCGTGACAAGTTGTATAATTCACAGTAACAACTTGTATAATACACAGTGACAACTTGTATAATACACAGTGACAAGTTGTATAATACACCGTGACAAGTTGTATAATACACCGTGACAAGTTGTATAATACACAGTAACAACTTGTATAATACACAGTGACAAGTTGTATAATACACCGTAAGAACTTGTATAATACACAGTAACAACTTGTATAATACACAGTGACAAGTTGTATAATACACCGTAAGAACTTGTATAATACACCGTGACAAGTTGTATAATACACCATGGCAAGTTTTATAATACACAGTAACAAGTTGTATAATACACAGTAACAAGTTGTATAATACACAGTAACAACTTGTATAATACACAGTAACAACTTGTATAATACACAGTAACAACTTGTATAATACACAGTAACAACTTGTATAATACACAGTAACAACTTGTATAATACACAGTAACAACTTGTATAATACACACTAACAATAATACACAACGTATATAAATACAGGAGTAATGATGATTCTGTTTATTTTCTCTCCAGTTATCATCTTCGTGTTTAAATTTCGCGCTATGCGCGAACCCACACACATACAGTCATGCACGCAAACGCACGCTTGCTTGCGCACGCACTCGATGAAGGCTCAGGGTTAGGTTAGGTAAGGTTCGTCAGGAAACATTTTCCTGACGCGGGTCTTAGTCAGATGATGACCCACAGTTTGAGCTTTTGGTCATCTGACCGAGGCCTTCCGCTGGCTTTCCGGTCCACCCCTTTAAAAATTATGGTCATAGTTATTACCATTTAGTTAGTGAAGGCTCATGGAGCAGGCAGAGAGTGGATCTAGTAGCGACAGGAGCTGTGATTCGACCCCTGAAACCACAAATAAGTGAGTACACTAAAGGAATCCGTCTAGCGACTTCCTGGGTATTTCTATCGGGGACGAATATCGTCGCGAAATCGCAAGAATGTGGGAATTTAGAGCAGTGTCGGAAGCCTCAATCAACAGCCTCCAGAGACGCTTACTCGCTGGAAAATTCCGAGGGTCGTGAATATTCTTCTTTTGAGAGAGAGAGAGAGAGAGAGAGAGAGAGAGAGAGAGATAGAGAGAGAGAGAGAGAGTGAGAGAGAGAGAGAGAGAGAGAGAGAGAGAGAGAGAGAGAGAGAGAGAGAGAGAGAGAGAGAGAGAGAGACCTTTGGTACCCAGATATTCGCGGTATGACTGGGTTGTTTACACTGGTAAGACTAGGTAGGTTACGCTGGTAAGACTAGGTAGGTTACACTGGTAAGACTAGGTAGGTTACACTGGTAAGACTAGGTAGGTTACACTGGTAAGACTAGGTAGGTTACACTGGTAAGACTAGGTAGGTTACACTGGTAAGACTAGGTAGGTTACACTGGTGATAGGTAGGTTACACTGGAGACTAGGTAGGTTACACTGGTAAGACTAGGTAGGTTACACTGGTAAGACTAGGTAGGTTACACTGGTAAGACTAGGTAGGTTACACTGGTAAGACTAGGTAGGTTACACTGGTAAGACTAGGTAGGTTACACTGGTAAGACTAGGTAGGTTACACTGGTAAGACTAGGTAGGTTACACTGGTAAGACTAGGTAGGTTACACTGGTAAGACTAGGTAGGTTACCTAAGACTAGGTAGGTTACCTGGTAAGAGAGGTTACACTGGTGACAGGTGGTCACTGAAATAGGTAGGTTACGCTGGTAAGACTAGGTAGGTTACACTGGTAAGACTAGGTAGTTACACTGGTAAGACTAGGTAGGTTACGCTGGTAAGACTAGGTAGGTTACACTGGTAAGACTAGGTAGGTTACACTGGTAAGACTAGGTAGGTTACGCTGGTAAGACTAGGTAGGTTACACTGGTAAGACTAGGTAGGTTACACTGGTAAGACTAGGTAGGTTACACTGGTAAGACTAGGTAGGTTACGCTGGTAAGACTAGGTAGGTTACACTGGTAAGACTAGGTAGGTTACACTGGTAAGACTAGGTAGGTTACGCTGGTAAGACTAGGAGGTTACACTGGTAAGACTAGGTGAGGTTACACTGGTAAGACTAGGTAGGTTACAGCTGGTAAGACTAGGTAGGTTACACTGGTAAGACTAGGTAGGTTACACTGGTAAGACTAGGTAGGTTACGCTGGTAAGACTAGGTAGGTTACACTGGTAAGACTAGGTAGGTTACACTGGTAAGACTAGGTAGGTTACACTGGTAAGACTAGGTAGGTTACACTGGTAAGACTAGGTAGGTTACGCTGGTAAGACTAGGTAGGTTACACTGGTAAGACTAGGTAGGTTACGCTGGTAAGACTAGGTAGGTTACCTGGTAAGACTAGGTAGGTTACACTGGTAAGACTAGGTAGGTTACACTGGTAAGACTAGGTAGGTTACACTGGTAAGACTAGGTAGGTTACCTGGTAAGACTAGGTAGGTTACACTGGTAAGACTAGGTAGGTTACACTGGTAAGACTAGGTGAGTTACGCTGGTAAGACTAGGTAGGTTACACTGGTAAGACTAGGTAGGTTACACTGGTAAGACTAGGTAGGTTACGCTGGTAAGACTAGGTAGGTTACACTGGTAAGACTAGGTAGGTTACGCTGGTAAGACTAGGTAGGTTACCTGGTAAGACTAGGTAGGTTACACTGGTAAGACTAGGTAGGTTACACTGGTAAGACTAGGTAGGTTACACTGGTAAGACTAGGTAGGTTACGCTGGTAAGACTAGGTAGGTTACACTGGTAAGACTAGGTAGGTTACACTGGTAAGACTAGGTAGGTTACGCTGGTAAGACTAGGTAGGTTACACTGGTAAGACTAGGTAGGTTACACTGGTAAGACTAGGTAGGTTACGCTGGTAAGACTAGGTAGGTTACACTGGTAAGACTAGGTAGGTTACCTGGTAAGACTAGGTAGGTTACGCTGGTAAGACTAGGTAGGTTACACTGGTAAGACTAGGTAGGTTACCTGGTAAGACTAGGTAGGTTACGCTGGTAAGACTAGGTAGGTTACGACTGGTAAGACTAGGTAGGTTACGCTGGTAAGACTAGGTAGGTTACACTGGTAAGACTAGGTAGGTTACCTGGTAAGACTAGGAGTTACGCTGGTAAGACAGGTAGGTTACCTGGTAAGACTAGGTAGGTTACACTGGTAAGACTAGGTAGGTTACACTGGTAAGACTAGGTAGGTTACACTGGTAAGACTAGGTAGGTTACGCTGGTAAGACAGGAGGTACACTGGTAAGACTAGGTAGTTACACTGGTAAGACTAGGTGTTACACTGGTAAGACTAGGTAGGTTACACTGGTAAGACTAGGTGGTTACATGGTAAGACTAGGTAGGTTCACGGTAAGAGGTAAGGTTACACTGTTAAGACAGGTGCTTAAGTCTTTCAAGATCAAAAGAACGCCTTCCCATGCTTGACCCCCCTACTGCACCGACCTCCAAAGGCGGACTGTGAGGAGGAAGGGAGAGAGGGATTCAAAGAGGGAAGGCAGGGAGAAAGAGAAGTAGGTAAAGGAGGGAGGAAGGCAGAGGGAAAGAGAGGCATGAGGAAAAGGAAAGGAGAAAAAAAAGGGAAGTAAGCAGGGGAAAGGAATGAGAAAGCAGGGAGAAAGGGGAATAGGCAGTCAGGTAATGGGAGAAGGAAGAAAGACAGATAGGTAGGTAGAGAGAAAGAGAGACAGGAGAAAGGTAGAAGGCAGGCATTCATGTCCCCTTCTACACACTACTTCATCTCCTCTTTTCTTTTCCTTCCTTCCTCACACTTTTCTCTCCCCTCTCCTCCCCCTTTCTCCCCTCTCACACTAGGGAACAAATTTTCTTTATATCCAAGAAAAGATTTACATGTAGAAATTTCTTAAGCAGACTAATGAGGGCACACGAGGAGGACTTCAAGATAAAGTTCAAGTTTTAACTCAAAAAGTTCAAGTTTTAATCATGAAGTTCAAGTTTTAACTCATGAAGTTCAAGTTTTAACTCAAGAAGTTCAAGTTTTAACTCAAAGTTCAAGTTTTAACTCAAAAAGTTCAAGTTTTAACTCAAAAGTTCAAGTTTTAACTCATGAAGTTCAAGTTTTAACTCAAAGTTCAAGTTTTAACTCATGAAGTTCAAGTTTTAACTCGAAGATAAAGTTGAAGCATTAACAAACCTGAGTCTCCCTCAAACTCCTTGAGGACAAAATCGTTTTCACAAACGTAAGTCTTTCCTTGAACGTCTTAAGCACTGACTTGCGATGCTTACTGCCTGAGAGATAATGAAGGTTTTGTGACAACGTTTCGCCCTATATAGAGCTGTGTGTGTGGTGGAGGGCAGGCTCTGTACGCAGTTTTATGAATATGTATGAATCCGATAAGGTTTAGAAGCGGGGTGGGGAGCGGTGAATCGACCCCTCTTCCCCCTGCAACTGGAAGTAGGTGAAGACACACACACACACACACACACACACACACACACACACACACACACACACCATACATCTTCCTCAAAATGATGGATGCTGGGCACTTATTACTGGGCAGTCTTCAAGCCAGACCCATTGCTAGGGGCTGAACCTCAACACATTGCCAGGGCTGAACCTCAACACATTGCCAGGGACTGAACCTCAACACATTGCCAGGGACTGAACCTCAACACATTGCCAGGGACTGAACCTCGATAATAAAAAAAAGAGAAAACTAAATCCCAGTGTTGACCTACCTACCTGCCTTCCTGCTGGCCTACGTACTTGCCTTCCTGCTGGCCTACCTACCTGCCTTCCTGCTGGCCTACCTACCTACCTTCCTGCTGGTCTACCTACCAGCCTTCCTGCTGGCCTACCTACTTGCCTTCCTGCTGGCCTACCTACCTACCTTCCTGCTGGTCTACCTACCAGCCTTCCTGCTGGCCTACCTATCTGCCTTCCTGCTGGCCTACCTACCTGGCTTCCTGCTGGCCTACCTACCTGGCTTCCTGCTGGCCTACCTACCTGACTTCCTGCTGCCCTACCTACCTGGCTTCCTGCTGCCCTGCCTACCTGCCTTCCTGCTGGCCTACCTAACTGCCTTCCTGCTGGCCTACCTGCCTGCCTTCCTGCTGGACTGTCTCTCTCCTTGCCGTCCTTCTTTTTTCATACCTTCCTTCCTTTCTTCCTGCCTGCCTGCCTGCCTTCCTCCCTCCCTGCCTTCCTGCCTGCCTGCCTGCCTGCCTGCCTGCCTGCCTGCCTGCCTGCCTGCCTGCCTGCCTGCCTGCCTGCCTGCCTGCCTGCCTGCCAGCCTACATGCCTGCCTGCCTTCCTCCCTCCCTGCCTTCCTTCCTGCCTGCCTTCCTGCCTGCCTGCCTGCCTGCCTGCCTGCCTGCCTGCCTGCCTGCCTGCCTGCCTGCCTGCCTGCCTGCCTGCCTGCCTGCCTGCCTGCCTGCCTGCCTGCCTGCCTGCCTACTTTCTTGGTTGTCATTTTGTCTGCCTCAGTGACAAGGTCCAGATGCTGGCGATATTGCTCTTTCTTACCCGGGTTAGGCGACGTCTTAAGATTTTAATCTCTTCTTTAGATATATATTTACTTTACACACACACACACACACACACACACACACACACACACACACACACACACACACACACACACACACACACACACACACACACACACACATATATATACTCTTTTTAATTCAACACTTTGTAATATGAATTATATTTTGATATTTTCAAATAATATTGATTCTTTTGACTCTCGATTGAAAACAAACCATACCACGGGCAGGGATTGAACTGGTGGCGTGGCCAGCTTAAGCGCTGATTACTTACCACTACTATTACTACTACTACTAGTAGCACTGATAGTATTTCGATTATAAATATTAATCCGTCTCAGCTGGTACAGTGTAAAATTCACTGCTTATATTCTCCCGCTGCTTTGAGACAGTGAAATCTATTGTTTTTATAATATTAATCCAGCTTTTCAAACCATATTTGCATATTTATCTTCGTATTATATATTCATAATGTAGTTAAAAAATTTAAATATAGTATTATATATGCCAAACATACTCAGTTTAATATTGACATTTGTTTTGTATATGTGGCTCTTTAACTTAGAGTCTTAGACTCTTGGAGAGAGAGAGAGAGAGAGAGAGAGAGAGAGAGAGAGAGAGAGAGAGAGAGAGAGAGAGAGAGAGAGAGAGAGAGAGAGAGAGAGAGAGAGAGAGAGAGATATGGAAGAGCTTTCAAATGAGCTGAAATAACAGCTCTTAGCTTGTAAATAAAGTTAGGAATCCTTACCTTGTAAAACCCTGTGTGGAAAAGAGAGAGAGAGAGAGTACCCAGTAAACAAATAGTTACAAACAGCGTACAAAATGGTAAAACAAAAAAAATAATAGGCAATAGGCGGTATACGAAATTAGGAAGAGAAAGGGAGAAGAGTGGCCAGGGAAAAAAATAGAGAACGAGGAAGAGGAAGTAAGGAGAGAAGGGAGGAAAACCTACCAGGAATGTTCACAAGTGACATGAATGTTCACCATCACTCAAGTGTTTGTGTAAACATTACTACCCACACAAACACTTGCACTTCAGAACCAGGCCATCTCCCTGCTGAGGGAGGGAGGCTGAAGGAAAGGAGGTGAAGGAGGAGGAGGAGGGAAGTGAGGGGTAATGGGGGGATGGTAAGGGAATGGGAGGAAGTTGGGGGAGAGGAAGTGATGGGGCTTAAGACAGGAATTGATGAAAGAGAGAGAGAGAGAATTATTAACAATAGTCACAATTTTTCCCTGGCTTGTATAATGTATAATTCATTATACATCTTGTATCTGGCCCCTGTCATGTATAATTCATTATACAACTTGTATCTCTGTTCTCTCGTGTATAATTCATTCTCTGTTTAGCCTCTGATTCATTTCGGAATAATTCAATTCCATATTTTGCCATATTCAAATGAGTGACGTTTTTATAATTCACTATCCAATTATCTCGTTTTCATCTGAGTTATTAGAAGCGAAGATACAGACGTATAATATTTGGCAAGATATATATATATATATATATATATATATATATATATATATAAAATATATATAATATATATATATATATATATATATATATATATATATATATATATATATATATATATATATATATATATATATATATATATATATATATATATAATGTATTTGTACTTTATTAATAGACAGAATACATTTATTTTTACGGTGTTTATCTCTCCTCTTCCTTCTCCTCCTCCTCCTCCTCTTCCTTCTCTCTCCTTTCTCACATCTTCTTGGCTTTAACTCTGACAAGGAAAGTGTAAAGGAAGGGAAGATAAATTCTGAAAGAGGAATATTTTGATGGATTCTATAACTTTGTATCCTCTCTCCTGTGTTGCGAGATTATAGTGTTGGGTCTTAATGAAGACTGATAGAAGGGACGATAAAGGGTGTTTCGAGGAGTGATGGTGACGTAGATGGTGGTAGTGATGATGTAGATGGTGGTAGTGGTGGTTGTTGCTATTTTAATAGCGGAATGTAATTGTTATCGGAGACTTGTAATCTGCAAAAGAGAAAATATTAAATATTCTGTCTACTCGCCCTAGTCCATTAGGTGTGGACAGGCACAACCCCTGGGTCAGGGCAGCACGACCCCTGGGTCAGGGAATCCACGTCCCATGGATCAGGGAATCCACGACCCCTGGATCAGGGAATCCACGACCCCTGGATCAAGGAATCCACGTCCCCTGGATCAGGAATCCACGTCTCCTGGATCAGGGAATCCACTTCTCCTGGATCAGGGAATCCACTTCCCATGGATCAGGGAATCTACGACCCTTGGATCAAGGCAGGCACGCCCCAGAGTACAGGCAAGATATAAAGGATATCTGAACTACAGTTATCAGTAACTCAAGGAGCTGGACAAAGACTCTGATCCTGGTGAGACAAGAGAATTTAACACCTCATAAAAGATTTCTTGATCCTCTTCCAGTGACCAAAAAAAGGTATTGAGTTGGCTCAACCAGCCTCTGGAGAGTATTATATGAAATCATTTAATCTTAAACTCTATTTCTAACAGACTGAAGAATCCAACACTATAACAAGATCCTCTGTTTCTATTTTGGCAACCTCACGAGCTTGATAAGCATTTCTAGTTAAGATAAAGAAGCGAACACTGTAAAGTTTCTTTAATACCCTTCTGACTTGTGAGGCTAAAAATTCATAAATATCTGACCCCACAAAAATCTATAAGATTTTATATAATATGTTTGACGTGGGTTCCAAAATCAATAAAGGAATTTAACGTCTTAATAAAGATGTCTTTACTAGAGACAAGTTGTGAGTAACAAAGAGAATGAAAGAGAGTCGAAAGAAGAGTAAAACTGTTTGAGACAACGTTTTCCTGTACAACAACAGCCTGTGCAAACAACAGCCTATACAACAACAGTCTGTGCAAACAACAGCCTATACAACAACAGTCTGTGCAAACAACAGCCTATACAACAACAGCCTGTGCAAACAACAGCCTATACAACAACAGCCTGTGCAAACAACAGCCTATACAACAACAGTCTGTGCAAACAACAGCCTATACAACAACAGCCTATACAACAACAGCCTGTGCAAACAACAGCCTATACAACAACAGTCTGTGCAAACAACAGCCTATACAACAACAGCCTGTGCAAACAACAGCCTATACAACAACAGCCTGTATAACAGACTGTACAAAAATAGCCTGTACAACATCCTATAAAACAACAGCCTGTACAACAGCCTGTACAACAACAGCCTGTACAACAGCCTGTACAACAGCCTGTACAACAGCCTGTAAAACAACAGCCTATACAACAACAGCCTGTTTTTGAACAGGCTGGTGTCCAGTTGTACAGGCAAAACACACTTAATAAAAGACTTTCTGTTGTAACATCTACATCAAATAAAGATATATTTTGTCTACACTACTGGATACTAAAGATTTTAATGTAAAGTTGTAGATACTCTCCTCTTGATCCTCTTCTTCCTCTTGTAAACTTTTCTAAGTATCTCTCCGTGGGGAGATACCCGGAGAGTATACTTTTTTTTTTGAGACACTGGTGAAGAGATAGTTTGTATAGGTTCTTACTCATCTCTGGTTCTCTCATATACGAGGGTTTATTTATTGTATTTCTGGTTGTGTTTTGATGTAGAACTCCCTAGCTGGAGTACCGTATTCAAGGACCTAAAAATAAATCCAGAACCCTTAACTGGAATGACGGTTTCCAAGACCTAACTAATCCAGAAATATTTGGAATAGGTTATTCCAAGATCTAACTAATCCAGAACTCATATTTGAAATAGGTTATTTCAAGATCTTTCTAATTCAGAACTATTGTCTGGAATAGGGTATTTCCAGACCTAACTAATCCAGAACTCTTGTGTGGAATATGGGTTTTCAAGACGTAATTAAATCCTGGACTATTATTTGGAATAGGGTATCCCAAGACCTAACTAATCCAGCACTCTTACCTGGAAGAGAGTATTACAAGACTCAAACCACAACAGCGGTAAAATAATTATCAAAACAAATCTTGTCCATTGTATTTGCATTTACAAAGCTCCCCAATTAAGCTAATGAAAAAGAGAGGGTGAACAATGATGAGACGGAAGCTTAAAGCTCCTTCAAGATATCTCCGTTTAAAATAAACTGACTATTATACTTTTAAACGCGAATGACTGCTTATTAAGCCATTCACCTAGTTATTATATATATATATATATATATATATATATATATATATATATTTTATATATATATATATATATATATATATGTCGTGCCTAATTGGTAAAACTGGTCAATTAGCAAGAACTCATTTAAAATTAAGTCCTTTCTAAAAATTCTCTTATACGTTTAAAGATATATTTTTTCATTTATGTTAATGTAAAATTTATAATTTTGTACCAAGAGAAACTTTGAAAACCTACCTAACCTTATTACAACAAGCGCAATTTAATTTAGCCTAACCCAACTAAATATATTTTAGATACGTTAACATTAATTTAATAATAAACAAACACAATGAAATATATTTTTTCTGTTATGATCAGAATGTTTTGGCGAAATTATTGCATACACAAATTTTCACTTGTCTTATATGGTAAGGTGAGCGTTGCTATTTAAGCCAAAATCGCAAGTTTTACTTAATCGGCACGACATATATATATATATATATATATATATATATATATATATATATATATATATATATATATATATATATATATATATACGTATATATAATCGGGTGGCATGCACTGTTGTTGGCGACCAGAGGGTGGACCTAGTATAAATCTAATTATGTCTTCTTTATTCGTTTACTCCTTTATTGAAGGTGGGGGTGGAGAGAGAGGTGGAGAGTAATTGGTTGAGAGATGAAAAGGTGGGGATTGAGAGAGAGAAAGGGAAGAAGGGAGGGAAAGAGATGGGAGAGAAACAAGACCTCTGATAAAAGGTAGTCAGTAAAATTGATCAATCATCATCAAAGGCAACAAGATTCAAGGACTTATTGACTTACCGTCTCAAGACATAAGACATCCCTTCCTTCTCGTGTCGTACTTCAGCCATCCTCAGCGTGTAATTCTCTCAATACAATGTTTGGTTAGATAAGCAGAGTTCTGCTGCCTGGTCAACCATCTTTTGTTTTAAACTCTGTGTGTGTGTGTGTGTGTGTGTGTGTGTGTGTGTGTGTGTGTGTGTGTGTGTGTGTGTGTGTATACTCGCCTATATGTGGTTGCAAGGGTCGAGTCATAGCTCCTGGCCCCACGTCTTCACTGGTTGCTACAATATCCACTCTCCCTGCTCCATGTGTGTGTGTGTGTGCGTGCGTGCGTGCGTGGTCTTCCTCCATCATATTTGACCTAATTCTGGGTTAGTATTGAGAAAATAAAGTTGTTTGTGAGGTGAGAATGAGCGAGACGATGCCAGGCAGTGCCATGCACTCAACCGGAAGTGATGCTTCTTATTTTCTCACTCTTAAATATTTTACTGGGAATTTCAGATTCCAGATTCACAATAAGATTTAAAAAACCCTTTTCTTTCTCTCTGTCTCTCTGTTTCTCTCTGTCTCTCTCAACGAATTACTCTCCACTTTCGCCTTCAATGCAAGAGTAAATGAATAATATATATATATATATATATATATATATATATATATATATATATATATATATATATATATATATATATATATATATATAAATTACATGGAAGAGGTGTGAGGGAGAGTGTTGTCGGGAATATTCCCCAGAAGGCAATGAACAAAGACAGTCTGGTACAAAAAGCCTCATCTGTCAACCCACTGCCTATAAGAGTGTCCCAACACTGACATCTGCAGATTTCCCTAGACGATCCTTCAATCCTCCCTCCCTCAACCCCTCCCCCATCATCCTCTCTCTCTCTCTCTCTCTCATTCCCACTCTAGAACTCTCTCCCTCTATCTTACATCTTCTCTTACTCTTCTCATATTATATGTAAATCTCTCCATTCCTCCACTCTCCTTCTCTTCTTCCTTCCTTGTATCATCCTCCTCCCTCCAGCTTATCCTCCATCCTCACTAGACTTAATGAGGATAGTGCCTCTCTATCCACTTATAACATGTTATGACTGACAGCTTGAGAATTCTGGCATGACAGGGTTAACTTCCTCTCTATTTATTATCACTTCCTGTTTTTTTTTATGTTTCATTTCCTGTTTTTTTTATGTATCACTTCCTGTTTTTACGCATCACTTCCTGTTTTTACGCATCACTTCCTGTTTTTACGCATCACTTCCTGTTTTTACGCATCACTTCCTGTTTTTCGCATCACTTCCTGTTTTACGCATCACTTCCTGTTTTTACGCATCACTTCCTGTTTTTGCGCATCACTTCCTGTTTTTACGCATCACTTCCTGTTTTTACGCATCACTTCCTGTTTTTACGCATCACTTCCTGTTTTTACGCATCACTTCCTGTTTTTGCGCATCACTTCCTGTTTTTACGCATCACTTCCTGTTTTTACGCATCACTTCCTGTTTTTGCGCATCACTTCCTGTTTTTACGCATCACTTCCTGTTTTTACGCATCACTTCCTGTTTTTACGCATCACTTCCTGTTTTTACGCATCACTTCCTGTTTTTACGCATCACTTCCTGTTTTTACGCATCACTTCCTGTTTTTACGCATCACTTCCTGTTTTTACGCATCACTTCCTGTTTTTACGCATCACTTCCTGCTCAAGCCAGTCAAACTTAAAACCAAAGATCCGCATCAGGAAACACTTGTCTTGTTTCCTGACAAACCTAACCTAACCTCTTCTACTTCCTCTTCTTATTCCTGGAACTACCCCTCTCCCCTTCTATCTTTCATTCCATATTTACACACTATCTTTATCAACCTATCCTTGTTCATGTTCTCTACATGTTTAAAAACCCCTCAACAACCTCTCCTCAGCTCTCTGAATTATTCTCTTGGCGTCCCTTCATTTCCTTTTAAATTTCTACCTCCTCCTCTCCTCGCTGCAACGTTCAAAACCAATGCTTCACACCCATACAACAGTGTTGGTACCACTATACTCTGGTGCATTCTGTTTCTTTGCCTCCAGCAAGTGCAAAGGCAACTCCGACACCCTGGATCTGACCAGAGGACTGTGGTAACGGACCCTCCCGTTAATCGCCATTGGGCAATTAACCTCCAAAAACTGAGATTTTTTTGTCCAGCCGTTAACGGAAACGACTTGATTCCCGTTGATCAACTTTCTGTTGCTGTCGTTTCAGAAAGTGAAGAACACTTTACTGAAAATTGTGAGTCAGGCAGCAGACTTTAAGGGTCAGTTTTCTATGATATGTTTGTGTGTTTTGGGCCTTGGTGTTTTTGTGTGGAATGTGAGAGGAGGCGAGGAAGAGAAGAGAATAAGAAGAGAAGAGGGACAATTTAAGAAAGCTAGAAGAGAGGGGGAATAACAGAAGGAAAGGTGAAGAGAGAAACAAGAAGAAAAGTACCACTACAATAAAGAAAGGTACCACTACAATAAAGAAAGGTACCACTACAATAAAGAAAGGTACCACTACAATAAAGAAAGGTACCACTACAATAAAGAAAGGTACCACTACAACTATAAAGAAAGGTACCACTGCAATAAAGAAAGGTACCAATACAATAAAGAAAGGTACCCTACAATAAAGAAAGGTACCACTACAATAAAGAAAGGTACCACTACAACAATAAAGGTACCACTGCAATAAATAAAGGTACCACTACAATAAAGAAAGGTACCACTACAAAAAGAAAGGTACACTACAAAAGAAAGGTACCACTACAATAAAGAAAGGTACCACTACAACAATAAAGGTACCACTGCAATAAATAAAGGTACCACTACAATAAAGAAAGGTACCACTACAATAAAGAAAGGTACCACTACAATAAAGAAAGGTACCACTACAATAAAGAATGGTACCACTACATTAAAGAAAGGTACCACTACAATAAAGAAAGGTACCACTACAATAAATAGAATTAAAGAAAGGTTCTGTCTAGCTGCTAGGTCTGACATGTCCTTTAGGGTGTTTCTCGTGTTGGTTTTGTGAGTGATAAACGACTTTATTGAATATCGATAAGGTGTATTGATAACTGAGTTGGGATCAAAGCTTTGTGTAGGTGGGTGGGTGTAGGTGGGTGGGTGTTTTGTAGGGTGTAGGTGGGTGGGTGGGTTGGAGGGTGTAGGTGGTTGAATGGGAGGGTGTAGGTGGTTGAATGAGAGGGTGTAGGTGGGTGGATGGGAGTTTGTTTCTGGTGGGTGTAGGTGGTAGGTGGGTGGGTGTTAGATGTAGCTGGGTGGATGGGTTGGGAGGAGAGTGTAGGTGGGTGTGGAGGAGTGTATAAAAGGGAGAGGGGGAGGTGTGGGTTGGGAGAGGGGAGGGGTGGGTGGGTAGTGTATATGTAATCGAGGGGGGTGGATATGTATGGGTATTGTGGGGGTCAGTGTATTTACCCAATTGTTAATAAGCAGACGAATGTCCGGGGACTCGAACCTGGGTCCTGGCATACGGCAGGCCCAGCACCGCTACCACTGAACCATGAACTTTGCAATAGAATAATTTTGACTAACAGCACTACTGCGGCATGTCAGGACCACGGTTCGACTCCTCGTTCATTCTTCGCATCACTGAGCTTACCTAATTGTGCTTGTGGGAGGTCGAGTCACTGCCCCTTGGCCCCCATCTCTTTAATAATCGACAGATTTGAATAATTTCCACCCCCGTCATGATAATCCTCTTCTTCCCCCTCCCTCTCTTTACCCCTCTTCTCCCACCCCCTCTCATCTCCTCCCTTTCCTCCTTTTCCGTTCCTCTTTCTCCTTTCTCCCTCACCCACCGTTATTCTTTCCTTTCTTCTTTTCCACGTGAAATTAACACATAGTTGAGGCTGAGAGGGAGAGAGAGAACGAGAGAGAGAGAGAGAGAACGAGAGAGAGAGAGAGAGAGAACGAGAGAGAGAGAGAGAGAACGAGAGAGAGAGAGAGAAAGAACGAGAGAGAGGAAGTCGTTATGGCATTCTTTTATCTTTTATTTGTCGTCTTTTCTTCCCTCATCTTCTTCTTCTTTCCAGTAATGTTCATCTTGGTAAAGCAATCTGTAGGATTGTTATTGCTCTCTCTCTCTCTCTCTCTCTCTCTCTCTCTCTCTCTCTCTCTCTCTCTCTCTCTCTCTCTCTCTCTCTCTCCAAATGGAATAAAAGAGACAGACATTTGAGGTTTCACTTCTATGTTCACTCTGCGGCTGTCAGCTATGTTCACTCTGCGGCTGTCAGCTATGTTCACTCTGCGGCTGTCAGCTATGTTCACTCTGCGGCTGTCAGCTATGTTCACTCTGCGGCTGTCAGCTATGTTCACTCTGCGGCTGTCAGCTATGTTCACTCTGCGGCTGTCAGCTATGTTCACTCTGCGGCTGTCAGCTATGTTCACTCTGCGGCTCTCAGACATCCTGGGTGTGGACACGACGTAGGGAGGGAGGTAGAAGAGACACAGATAAATGGGAGAGAATGACACAGAGAGACAAAGAATACGTGCTAAAGATAGACAGCAGATAGCCTTGTGGTCTGTGCCGATGCTATCTGCTGATATATGGTGGCTGTCTGCTGATATATGGTGGCTGTCTGCTGATATATAGTGACTGTCTGCTGATATGTAGTGGCTATCTCCTGATATATAGTGGCTATCTGCTGATATATAGTGACTTTCTGCTGATATATAGTGACTGTCTGCTGATATATAGTGACTGTTTGCTGATATATAGTGACTGTCTGCTTATATATAGTGACTATCTGCTGATATATAGTGAATATCTGATGATATATAGTGACTGTCTGCTGATATATAGTGACTATGCTGATATATAGTGACTGTCTGCTGATATATATTGACTGTCTGCTGATATATAGTGAGTATCTGCTGATATATAGTGACTATCTGCTGATATATAGTGACTGTCTGCTGATATATAGTGACTATCTGCTGATATATAGTGACTATCTCCTGATGTATAGTGACTGTCTGCTGATATATAGTGACTGTCTGCTGATATATAGTGACTATCTGCTGATGACTATCTGTTGATGACTATCTGCTGATATATAGTGGCTGTCTGCTGATATATAGTGACTATGCTGATATATAGTGACTGTTGATATATAGTGACTGTCTGCTAATATATAGTGATTATGCTGATAACTAGTGACTATCTGCTGATATATAGTGACTATCTGCTGATATATAGTGACTGCTGATATATGTATAGTAACTATATTTAGTGTTTTGGTCACGTAGGGAAGGAGGTGGAAGAGAAGGATAATGAATAATGAGGAAATGATAAAGAGGTTGAGTAATGTACTGAGTAACCATCTATCTCTCTCTCCCTCCCTCCTTCTCCCTTCTACATTTTTTTTTCCATTCCCTTGTCCATTTTTTTGTTATTTTTCCTCTCCTTCCCAGTTTTCCCTTATTTCCCACCTACTCTCTTCCACTCTGCTCCCTATCTGCCTGCCTGTCCTCTATGTTTGTTCCTCCTTATCTCTCTTTACTCTCTCCTCCCATTCTCTACCTCTCGCCTCTCTCTCTCATTTCTCTCTCTCTCTCTCACCCCAGCTTCCATATCAGTCGTGCTTAATAAGAGAAGCTATTCAACCAGTAACCATCCACATAATGGGCCTCAGACGGGTTTACATACGACGTGTATTAGAACTAATAAACGGAGAGAGAGAGAGAGAGAGAGAGAGAGAGAGAGAGAGAGAGAGAGAGAGAGAGAGAGAGAGAGAGAGAGAGAGAGAGAAAGAGAGAGAGAGAGAGGGCTAAGGAAGGCTTTCCAGTGAGTTGAGATAGCGTCATCTAACTTGTAAATAAAGATAGGAACTCTCAACGTGACCCTGTGAAAACCCTTGTTAGAGAAAGAGAGATAGGGATAGATAGAGAGAGAGAGGGAGTGAGAGAGATAAACTTCATCCTGTCCCATATTCGTGTGTCTCAACAATAAAAAGACTTTCAAATGAGCTGATGTAGGTAACAGCTCTTAGCTTGTAAATAAAGTTAGGAACCTTAACCTAACCTTGTAAAACCCTGTGTAAGAGAGAGAGAGAGAGAGAGAGAGAGAGAGAGAGAGAGAGAGAGAGAGAGAGAGAGAGAGAGAGAGAGAGAGAGAGAGAGAGAGACTTGTTATACAGGACTACCAAATACAACGTTCTCTGGCTATAAATACGAAGATTGCCTTATCTTCTAGCGACACTCCTGGCTTTATATGCACGCTCATGCGCACACGAATACGCACGCTGCTACGCACAAGGATGCGTACAAGATTACCCTCAGAGGAACGCATGGGGATACGCGGAAGGATATACGCATGTAATATACTCTTGGGTAACTACAGAATAGTGTTAGATGCTATTGTACACTCTCTTTATCTCTTTCTTTCTCTTCTCTCTCTCTCTCTCTCTCTCTCTCTCTTTATTACCAGAAACATTTAAATATATTTTTAAGTGTACCACCAACTCTAAACGTGAGAGAGAGAGAGACGAGAGAGAGAGAGAGAGAGAGAGAGAGTCGTACCACAATTGTTCTCTTTATAGCAAGAGTTACGTCAGGCTCTTTTTTTCAAAGCCTCTCTTCCCGACCCACCCAAAAAAATATATATTCCATTGTTTTCGTGGCCGAAAACGGCTGGCAGATATTACTAATAATGTCGTTTATAATGGTCGATTATTTTTCGTTTTTTCTTCTCCTCCCGTCTACTTTCCGTTTAGGAGACGCTATTTTTTTTATTTTGGAGAATGTTATTATTGTAATAAATTATCTTCATTATTCTTCTAATTATCTTTTGTTCCGCAAGGAAATTATTCTCTCATTTTTCTCGTTTTTTTTTTTTTGGGGGGTATTTTGAGGATTTTTTTAATAGACTTTTTGTAAGCTTTTGTTTGAAGGAGAAAAAGGGTGTGAAGTAGATAGGTGCAGTATAATGCGATCCTTTATTGACAACGTTTCGCCCACACAGTGGGCATTTATCAGATCACAAAACAGGAAAACAGGTGTTTGTGTTCATCCAGGGTTTTTCTGTCTGTGAGGTCAAAACATCCTACTGTAAGAACGAAACGTTGTCCACGAAGGGTCAGGGTCGTATAATACTGTAATTGCGTCTCGTTTCGCCCTATAATTTCAAATTATATTCACTAACACTAAGGTTATACCACCTGGGATATATTCCAATGAGTATATCTCTCTTGATATGTAGTCTTAATGACCCTGGTTAAGTAGATAGTTTAATGACCCTGGTGTAGTAGATAGTGATGTGTAGTCTTATGACCCTGGTGTAGTAGATAGTGATGTGTAGTCTTATGACCCTGGTGTAGTAGATAGTGATGTGTAGTCTTATGACCCTGGTGTAGTAGATAGTGATGTATAGTCTTATGACCCTGGTGCAGTAGATAATAATGTGTAGTCTTAATGACCCTGGTATAGTAGATAGTGATGTGTAGTCTTATGACCCTGGTGCAGTAGATAATAATGTGTAGTCTTAATGACCCTGGTGTAGTAGATAGTGATGTATAGTCTTATGACCCTGGTGCAGTAGATAATAATGTGTAGTCTTAATGACCCTGGTGTAGTAGATAGTGTTGTGTAGTCTTAATGACCCTGGTGCAGTAGATAGTGATGTGTAGTCTTATGACCCTGGTGCAGTAGATAATAATGTGTAGTCTTATGACCCTGGTGTAGTAGATAGTGATGTGTAGTCTTATGACCCTGGTGTAGTAGATAGTGATGTGTAGTCTTATGACCCTGGTGCAGTAGATAGTGATGTGTAGTCTTAATGACCCTGGTGTAGTAGATAGTGATGTGTAGTCTTATGACCCTGGTGCAGTAGATAGTGATTGTAGTCTTAATGACCCTGGTGCAGTAGATAGTGATGTGTAGTCTTAATGACCCTGGTGTAGTAGATAGTGATGTGTAGTCTTATGACCCTGGTGCAGTAGATAGTGATGTGTAGTCTTAATGACCCTGGTGCAGTAGATAGTGATGTGTAGTCTTAATGACCCTGGTGCAGTAGATAGTGATGTGTAGTCTTATGACCCTGGTGCAGTAGATAATAATGTGTAGTCTTATGACCCTGGTGCAGTAGAAAATAATGTGTAGTCTTAATGACCCTGGTGTAGTAGATAGTGATGTGTAGTCTTATGACCCTGGTGCAGTAGATAGTGATGTGTAGTCTTATGACCCTGGTGTAGTAGATAGTGATGTGTAGTCTTAATGACCCTGGTGTAGTAGATAGTGATGTGTAGTCTTATGACCCTGGTGCAGTAGATAGTGATGTGTAGTCTTAATGACCCTGGTGTAGTAGATAGTGATGTGTAGTCTTATGACCCTGGTGCAGTAGATAATAATGTGTAGTCTTAATGACCCTGGTGTAGTAGATAGTGATGTGTAGTCTTATGACCCTGGTGCAGTAGATTGTGATGTGTAGTCTTAATGACCCTGGTGTAGTAGATAGTGATGTGTAGTCTTATGACCCTGGTGCAGTAGATTGTGATGTGTAGTCTTAATGACCCTGGTGTAGTAGATAGTGATGTGTAGTCTTAATGACCCTGGTGCAGTAGATAGTGATGTGTAGTCTTAATGACCCTGGTGTAGTAGATAGTGATGTGTAGTCTTAATGACCCTGGTGTAGTAGATAGTGATGTGTAGTCTTAATGACCCTGGTGTAGTAGATAGTGATATGTAGTCTTAATGACCCTGGTGTAGTAGATAGTGATGTGTAGTCTTAATGACCCTGGTGCAGTAGATAATGATGTGTAGTCTTAATGACCCTGGTGTAGTAGATAGTGTTGTGTAGTCTTAATGACCCTGGTGCAGTAGATAATGATGTGTAGTCTTAATGACCCTGGTGTAGTAGATAGTGATGTGTAGTCTTAATGACCCTGGTGTAGTAGATAGTGTTGTGTAGTCTTAATGACCCTTGTGTAGTAGATAGTGATGTGTAGTCTTAATGACCTTGGTGTAGTAGATAGTGTTGTGTAGTCTTAATGACCCTGGTGTAGTAGATAGTGTTGTGTAGTCCTAATGACCCTGGTGTAGTAGATAGTGTTGTGTAGTCTTAATGACCCTGGTGTAGTAGATAGTGTTGTGTAGTCTTAATGACCCTGGTGTAGTAGATAGTGATATGTAGTCTTAATGACCCTGGTGTAGTAGATAGTGTTGTGTAGTCTTAATGACCCTGGTGTAGTAGATAGTGATGTGTAGTCTTAATGACCCTGGTGTAGTAGATAGTGATGTGTAGTCTTAATGACCCTGGTGTAGTAGATAGTGTTGTGTAGTCTTAATGACCCTGGTGTAGTAGATAGTGTTGTGTAGTCTTAATGACCCTGGTGTAGTAGATAGTGTTGTGTAGTCTTAATGACCCTGGTGTAGTATAGTGTTTCGTGTTCTGCAGTACATTGTGTACAGTGTGTTAAGGTTTTTTGTGTTGAGGTTTAGAGTCAGTACGAGGGTTTAAGAAGCTCACATGCTGTGTACATGTGAGTGGGCGTGTACACATGTGAGTGGGCATGTACACATGTGTGCGTGTGTTCATTCTTTCACACTCGGGTCTCACGCACACTCCGACTGTACTCACCTAATTCACCTAATTGTGGTTGCAGGGGTCGAGACTCAGCTTCTGGCCCCGCCTCTTCGCTGTCCGCTACTGGGTCTCTGCTCTCCCTGCTCCATGAGCTTTATCATACCTCGTCTTAAAACTGTGTAGGGTTCCTGCCTCCACTATATCTTTCTCTAGACTATTCCACTTCCTGACTACTCTGTGGCTGAAGAAATGCTTCCTAACATCCCTTTGACTCATCTGAGTCTTCAGCTTCCAGTTGTGTCCCCTTGTTTCTGTGTTCCCTCTCTGGAACATCCTGTCACTGTCTACCTTGTCGATTCCCCGCAGTATTTTGTATGTCGTTATCATGTCTCCTCTGACCCTTCTTTCCTCCAGTGTTGTTAGTCCTATTTCCCTCAACCTTTCTTCATAGGACAGACCCCTGAGTTGTGGAACTAGCCTTGTCGCAAACCTTTGCACTTTCTCTAGTTTCTTTACGTGCTTGACCAGGTGGGGGTTCCAGACTGGTGCTCCATATTCTAGTATGGGCCTGACGTACACGGTGTACAGTGTCTTGAACGATTCCTTGTTTAGGTAACGGAACGCTAATCTTAGGTTTGCCAGTCGCCCATATGCTGCCGCAGTTATCTGGTTGATGTGTGCCTCCGGAGACGTGCTTGGCGTTATACTCACCCCAAGGTCTTTCTCCTTTGCCGAGGTTTGTAGCCTTTGTCCACCTAGCCTGTACTCTGTCAGCGGTCTTCTTTGCCCTTCTCCGATCTTCATGACTTTGCATTTGGTGGGATTGAATTCGAGAAGCCAGTTGCTAGACCAGATGTCAAGCTTGTCCAGGTCTGTTTGAAGTCTTGCTGTGTCCTCTTCCGATGTGATTCTTCTCATTAATTTCACATCATCTGCGAACAGAGACACTTCTGAGTCTATCCCATCCGTCATGTCGTTTACATATACCAAGAATAACACTGGTCCTAGGACTGACCCCTGCGGTACGCCGCTCGTCAAAGGCGCCCACTGTGATACCTCATCACGCACCATGACCCGTTGTTGCCTCCCTGTGAGGTATTCCCTGATCCATTCCAGTGCCCTTCCTGTGCTTATGTGTGTGTGTGTGTATGTGTGTGTGTGCTGTGTATATTGTGTGTGTGTGTGTGTGTGTGTGTGTGTGTGTGTGTGTGTGTACGTTGTGTGTGTGTGTTGTGTGTGTGTGTACGTTGTGTTGTGTATGCTCTATATATCCTTTGTCTGTGTCTAGAATACAATATGTATAAACTATGCATATTGTGCATACCTGTGTATATTGTGGGTATGTGTGTATACCACGTGTGTATTAATTAACAATGGGATTAAATCTTATCTACCACACGAGGGTCATTAAGGCTGCGTGTCACCTGTTCACCACCAGTCAAGAATACTTTAATACCTAAAATAGAAATCATAGTAACTCAGTAACTCTCAGTGTATATATATATACTGAGCTATGCATACCTCTTAGTGTATATGTCTTCATATGTATTATGGGTATACGTGTGGATATTGCATTCCTTGTGTATACCCTGTGTATTTTTTATGTATACCTCGTTTACAGCATATGTAGGTTGCATACACAATCTTAAACCTTATTTATAGTATATATATATATATATATATATATATTGTATGTTTTTATATGCAGTGTGTATGACGTATGTCCCTCTGTATACTGTGTATTTCTCGCTCGTGCGGTGGGAATGCCTTTGTGTATTATACATATCTTGTGTAAGTCACATGTGACCGCTCATGGTGCCACCTGCACATGAGTGTACATGTAAGTCATGAGAGTGCACGAGTGTACACACACAATCAATACTTGCTTAATATGTTATCAGCTTTCATGTTGTTCGCTCTCTCTCTCTCTCTCTCTCTCTCTCTCTCTCTCTCTCTCTCTCTCTCTCTCTCTCTCTCTTCTCTTTTTGTATATAATATATATATATATATATATATATATATATATATATATATATATATATATATATATATATATTATTTAGTGCCAAATCGGCAAGTTTGTCTTGAAAATTAAGTGTCCTTTTTGCCGAATAAGCAGAGTGAGAACCAAAAATCATGAAATACATCTACTAAAAATCAGTCTGAAAATGACCCCCAAAAGAAAAAAAAATTATATTTCATTGATTTCAGTTAACATTAACTAAACTGAAACTGACCGACGATATGTTTAATAATCTTAGACAAAAATAAATTGAATTCAACACAGGAAGGTTACCTGGAGTTTACCTGGAGAGAGTTCCAGGGGTCAACGCCCCTGCGCCCCGCTTAAATAAATTTCGGTGCTAAACTGGAAAAAAAATTACTTCATTTTCAATGAAAAAAATTATATTAACCGGTAGAGGGGAATTTTTGTTAGAAAAGTTCGGTTAATAGGGCAGTTCGGTTTATATGACCAACTCGACTTATTAGGCGCGACGAATATTTGCTGACTAAGAGCGTCATCAGATGACGTTATAACATGTTGAAATACGTTATCTCGTTAAAACACGTCATGATAAAACACGTTATAACACGTTAAAAAACATAATATGATAAAACACGGTAAAAACGTTATAACACGTTTTAACTCGCAAACCAGTTAAAACACCCTATAAGACGTCATTAGATGTTATAGGACTTCATATAAGGTAATTAAATTCTTAATTATCTTTGATTTTAGCTTATCAAGGTTGTAAGTGTTGATTTAGCGTAGGATAATTATCCTCCTCCGCGTCTGCACTAAATTATCCACCTCATTAATGAACCATAACTCAGGCGAGGCAGTTAAACCCAGCTAAGAGGTTTATATCAAGGAGTTGATGTGGTTTATTTTGAGCCAGGTGCTTATATCAAGGAGCTGAGGTGGTTTAGTGTGAGCCAGGTGGTTTATATCAAGGACCTGAGGTGGTTTATTGTGAGCCAGGTGGTTTATATCATGGACCTGAGGTGGTTTATTGTGAGCCAGGTGGTTTATATCAAGGACCTGAGGTGGTTTAGTGTGAGCCAGGTGGTTTATATCAAGGACCTGAGGTGGTTTAGTGTGAGCCAGGTGGTTTATATCAAGGACCTGAGGTGGTTTAGTGTGAGCCAGGTGGTTTATATCAAAGACCTGAGGTGGTTTATTGCAAGTCAACATTATATATATATATATATATACGTAGGGGTAGTACTAGTGGTGGTAGTAGTGGTGGTGGTGGTAGTAGTGGTGGTACTAGTGGTGGTAGTAGTGGTGGTAGTAGTTGTGGTAGTAGTAGTGGTAGTAGTGGTGGTGGTGGTAGTGGTGGTAGTAGTGGTGGTAGTAGTGGTGGTAGTAGTGGTGGTGGTGGTAGTAGTGGTGGTGATGGTAGTGGTGGTAGTAGTGGTGGTAGTAGTGGTGGTAGTAGTGGTGGTAGTAGTGGTGGTAGTAGTGGTGGTAGTAGTGGTGGTGGTGGTAGTAGTGGTGGTGGTGGTAGTGGTGGTAGTAGTGGTGGTAGTAGTGGTGGTAGTAGTGGTGGTAGTAGTGGTGGTAGTAGTGGTGGTGGTGGTAGTAGTGGTGGTGATGGTAGTGGTGGTAGTAGTGGTGGTAGTAGTGGTGGTAGTAGTGGTGGTGGTAGTGTGGTGGTGGTGGTAGTAGTGGTGGTGGTAGTGGTGGTAGTAGTGGTGGTAGTAGTGGTGGTAGTAGTGGTGGTGGTGGTAGTAGTGGTGGTGATGGTAGTGGTGGTAGTAGTGGTGGTAGTAGTGGTGGTAGTAGTGGTGGTAGTAGTGGTGGTAGTAGTGGTGGTAAGAGCACTTACATTGGTAGTAGTTACATTATGACTGAACTGAGTGTTTATATTTAATAAATGGGATTCCAGTGTATGTTGAAGAACACTGAATATGTTAGTGGAGTAAACACACACACACAGGAGCTGTGACTCGACCCCTGCTACCACAGTTAGGTGAGTACACACACACACACACGCACGTTGAAGTCTGCTGTAATTTGGAGGCGCTACATCTGCTAGATCATCCCGGACATCTATAATTTTAGTCAAAATGACAGTAACTGAAATGTGGAAGTATGTGGGGAGGTGTATTGTGGGGAGACTAGTGTTGTGGGTGTGTTGTGGGGAGACTAGTGTTGTGGGTGTGTTGTGGGGAGACTAATGTTGTGGGGAGACTAGTGTTGTGGGGAGAAAAGTGTTGTGGGTGTGTTGTGGGGAGACTAGTGTTGTGGGTGTGTTGTGGGGAGACTAATGTTGTGGGGAGACTAGTGTTGTGGGGAGGTGTGTTGTGGGGAGACTAGTGTTGCTTCTAACTTCAAGTTACGGTCTCTTCCACACTGCTTCTAACTTCAAGTTACGGTCTCTCCCACACTGCTTCTAACTTCAAGTTACGGTCTCTCCCACACTCCTTCTAACTTCAAGTTACGGTCTCTCCCACACTCCTTCTAACTTCAAGTTACGGTCTCTCCCACACTCCTTCTAACTTTAAGTTAGGGTCTCTCCCACACTCCTTCTAACTTTAAGTTACGGTCTCTCCCACACTGCTTCTAACTTTAAGTTACGGTCTCTCCCACACTCCTTCTAACTTCAAGTTACTCTCTCTTTTCCTGCCTATTGTCCCTACTAATACATCCTTTTCTCTATATATATAATTTTTCTCGTCTCAAATTTTCTTGGTATATATAGAAATTCCTTTAATAAGGTCAGTGAAAGGGTCAACTAAGGACGTCAATTTTTTATCGTGATTTAAAGCAAAACAAAAGGTCAACATGCAATTTTTTTTTATTTTTTATTTATGTGTCGAGTTACTTTTGTTTTCCGGTGAAGTGTGAGGGAAACCTAGAGGTGATGTTTCGCCCGGACCCACTCAAGCTTCGACTTAGAAGAGACCCCAGGGTGATGTTTCGCCCGGATTCAGTGTTGATGTCTCATCTTAATCTCGGTATTTCATTGGGTTTGTATTTGGGGGACGTCAAGTCTGCTTAAAATTCTTTTATTTTTTAAATTCAATTTGATTAGAGAAAAATCCTGTACAATCAGGCGTTTGTGTGTGTGTGTTTGTATATTATTTTATAAATCTCTCTTTCTCTCTCTCTCTCTCTCTCTCTCTCTCTCTCTCTCTCTCTCTCTCTCTCTCTCTCTCTCTAACTTTCTCTCTCTCTTCTATTCCACCCACAATGTTCCCTCTTCTCTGTCCCTCTATTCTTTGCTCATTCTCCCCTCTCCTTCCTTGCTATTCTTTTTATAGCCCCTCCCACCCCCTCCTCATCCTTCCCTCCCTCTCTCTCTACTTCCCTCCCTCCCTCTCTCCTTCCCTCCCTCTCTCCCTCCCTCTCTCCCTCCCTCCCTCCTTAAATCCTTCACCCAACATCAAGACCTAGAATTACCCCTCCCACGCTTCCCCCTTCCCACTCCCTTCCCTACCTACCCGCTTCTCCCCTCTCACCCCTCACCTCCCTCTCCCCTCAATACCCTCACCTGTTCCTCCCCCTCACAAGGCCAAACACAGGTAGTGGGTTTTGTATCGTTGTGACGTAAGGGTTAACATTCTTGGCTCTCTAACTTAAGTTCAAAGTTCTGCCCTAACTCAAGTTGTGAGGGATCCAAGCTCTGTAACTTAGTCCTGAAAGACCAGTAGTCCTGCAACTTAGTTCTGGAGGACCAGTAGTCCTGTAACTTAGTCCTGGAGGACCAGTAATCCTGTAAATTAGTCCTGGAGGACCAGTAGTCTTGTAATTTACTCCTGGAGGACCAGTAGTCCTGTAACTTAGTCCTGGAGGACCAGTAGTCCTGTAAATTAGTCCTGGAGGACCAGTAGTCCTGTAAATTAGTCCTGGAGGACCAGTAGTCCTGTAATTTACTCCTGGAGGACCAGTAGTCCTGTAAATTAGTCCTTCAAAGTTATAATTACTATTTTAATTGAGGTGTTTATCAGGGACACAACCTTCTTAATCAAAATCCTTTATAGGACTCCAAATTCCGTGATAACTCAAGTCCTGAAGGATCCGGGATCCAGAGGGATCCAATTACTGTGACAACTGCCTTATTCGGCTGTGGTGGCTGCGTTTCACCCCACTGCGTTTCGCCCCTCATACCGCCGTGAGTTAGGATGACATGACACTCACAGGAGGACGATGTTGACCACAGACTTGAAGTTCTTCCTCCACGAAGGAGGGTAAAAAGAAGTGTGAGGAAGATAGAGTGAAGGAAAGTGAGATAAAGAGGTTTGAGGGAATTGTGATAATGATAGATGGAAGAAAATTGTGAAAAAGGATGAAGAAAAGCACCGTAAAGATAGTGTGAAAGGAATTGTGATAAACAAAGATTTTAAAATTGCTGATAAAGGAAACATAAGAAAAATCTCAATAATTTTTAATTTTATGTTTGAATGGCAAATATATATATATATATATATATATATATATATATATATATATATTTACTTTAAATTTTACGATATAATAGTGTCTTTGACTCAATAATTTTGTGTTCTAAGAGGCTTTTATAAAGTATATTTTGTAAACTCTAAAATATAGGAAAGTGGTTATCTACAACATAAGGGTAATTAAGGTTGGTTGGTTAATTAGTGTTAAAGGCTACCTATTACACGAGGGTCATTAAGGCTGCATGTCACCTGTTCACCACCAGTCAAGAATACTGTAATACCTAAAACAGTGATTAACCTCTCAGTGTGTATACACTGAGAGATGCACATCTCGGTGTTTATACACTGAGAGATATATACCTCAGTATATATCTCAGTATACACAGACTTATATACTTCGCTGCGTATATACACAGAGAGATACGCAGCTCTCATTCTATATACATTACTGTGTATTATTGAAGTATTACATTATTTCTCTGAAATCTAATAAAATCTAAGCAAACAATAATAATAATGATAATAATAATAATAATGATATTTTTTTAACAAATGATCACCTCATGTATCCCCTCCACTCTCCCTCTCCTTCCCCCTCCCTTCTCCCCTTCCTTCCCCCTCCCTTCCCCCTTCCCTTCCCCTTTCCCTTTCCTTCCCCTCCCCTCCCTCTCCCTATCTGTACCCAGCAATTACCAATATATACATTATATTTTTTTTTCATGAAATTTTCAGAATCCCAAACCATTATTTGGATTTTTATTATTTCTGGTAAAAATAGCGTACATGTGTGTCACGAAGTGTGTGTGTGTGCGTGTGTGTGTGTGTGTGTGTGTGTGTGTGTGTGTCTATTTGTGGCTGTCACTGCCTGTGTCTGTCACTGTCTGTGTCTGTCACTGCCTGTGTCTGTCACTGTGTCACTGTCTGTCTGTTTCTGTCTCTTCTGTCAACAACAGTCTGTAGTTATGAGGGTCGAGTCTCAGCTCCTGGCCCTGCCTAGGTCACTCAGAGCCACATAGCCCCCCTGTCGTAAATGTTCTCAAAACTGTGTATGCAATTTGCCTGGCTTGTGTTGCTGAGTTCGTCCCTGTCTTATGGCGAAACTCTCTGGACCTTCTCGCCCGCTCTTACAAGCATGACTTTATAAAGCTCTCCTCAGAGCGAAACATGGCTTGATAAAGCTCTCCACAGAGTGTAGAGCTTGATCTACAATTGACGTCTTTCCTTCACTATTGCCATCATTACGACGTTTCGACCATCGAGCCTATAAATTACAAGTAATGTACATGAATGTAACCCGTATAAATCTATTTTTTTCTAAATTATGTTTTTTAATTTTTTTTTCTAAATATATATTTTTTCTGTTTCTTCTAAATTTTTGTTTTAATATTTTTGTCTAAATCTGTTTTTCAAACATTTTTCCTAAATCTGTATTTTAAATCTGTCTTTAATATGTTTTTAATCTGTATTTTTAAATTGTTTTTTTTTTTCTAAAAAAAATTCTAATTCAGTTTTTTTCTAGATCTGTTTTTTTTTTTTTTAATAAATATGTTTTTGCCTATTTTTTCCTAAATCTGTTTTTTCTAGATCTATTTTTTTACAGCTTGTATTACATGTACACAAGCCACATTGTGTTAGGAATAAATCTTTTTTTTTTTTAATCCAGATGAAAACCAGTGAATTACATTCTGTATTCGAAAGAGTTTTTTCTAATAAATAATTTAACATGAATATTGAATTATTCCAATGTTGAAAATATAACTGTAGGAAAAAGCTATTTTTTTTCTTTTTAGTTTATTTTCGTGAGGAATAACAGTGGGGAATTTAGGACAAGCTGTAGGACAAGCTGTAGGACAAGCTGTAGGACAAGCTGTAGGACAACCAGCCTATGTACAATACTTGTAGCTGCCCAGTGTTGTCATGACCACCAGTGTTGTCATGACCACCAGTGTTGTCATGACCACCAGTGTTGTCATGACCACCAGTGTTGTCATGACCACCAGTGTTGTCATGACCACCAGTGTTGTCATGACCACCAGTGTTGTCATGTCCACCAGTGTTGTCATGACCACCAGTGTTGTCATGACCACCAGTGCTGTCATGACCACCAGTGTTGTCATGCCACCAGTGTTGTCATGACCACCAGTGCTGTCATGACCACCAGTGCTGTCATGCCACCAGTGTTGTCATGACCACCAGTGTTGTCATGACCACCAGTGTGTCATGACCACCAGTGTTGTCATGACCACCAGTGTTGTCATGACCACCAGTGTTGTCATGACCACCAGTGTTGTCATGACCACCAGTGTTGTCATGACCACCAGTGTTGTCATGACACAGTGTTGTCATGACCACCAGTGTTGTCATGACCACCAGTGTTGTCATGACCACCAGTGTTGTCATGACCACCAGTGTTGTCATGACCACCAGTGTTGTCATGACCACCAGTGTTGTCATGACCACCAGTGTTGTCATGACCACCAGTGTTGTCATGACCACCAGTGTTGTCATGTACCACCAGTGTTGTTATGACCACCAGTGTTGTCATGACCACCAGTGTTGTCATGTCCACCAGTGTTGTCATGACCACCAGTGTTGTCATGACCACCAGTGCTGTCATGACCACCAGTGCTGTCATGACCACCAGTGTTGTAATAACCGGCAGTGTTGTCATGTCCACCAGTGTTGTTATGACCACCAGTGGCATGTCCAGTGTGTCATGTCCACCATGCGCCCAAATGTTGTCATGACCACCAGTGTTGTCATGACCACCAGTGTTGTCATGACGTGGGTGTGTGTGTGCCCCTGAAGTGTTTATATCTGCATCTCTTTCTCTCTCCCTCCTGTTTTTTATTCTTTATCCTTCCCTCTCGTCTTCCACCTCTTCTCTCTCTCTCTCTCTCTCTCTCTCTCTCTCTCTCTCTCTCTCTCTCTCTCTCTCTCTCTCTCTCTCTCTCTCTCTATCAGTTTTTATTCTTTCTCCCCTATACTCTCTCTTTTCTCCTAGTCCTTCTTTCTTTCTCTCTCTTTCATTCCTGTCCTGTTTAAGGTAGCCACCCTTCCTCCCCATGACCTTGCTCAAAACACACACACACATACACACGTGTATTTTAAATAATCTGCCGGCTGGTGTTTGCGTACTCTGTGTGAACCCCAACGACCAATGAATCAATAACAGCGGTGTCAGTGGCATCGAACCCCCTCACTGTGTTTAGGCTCGTCAAATAGGTGGACAGGAAGCAGGTAACAGTGATAGTAGTAACCTATTGTAGAAATAGTTGTTGATGTCAGCGAGGCATTATTGTTGATGTCAGTTACGTGTGGTTGTTGATGTCAGTGAGGTATAGTTGTTGATGTCAGTGAGGCATTATTGTTGATGTCAGTTACGTGTGGTTGTTGATGTCAGTGAGGCATTATTGTTGATGTCAGTTACGTGTGGTTGTTGATGTCAGTGAGGAATAGTTGTTGACATCAGTGAGGTATAGTTGTTGACATCAGTGAGGTATAGTTGTTGATGTGGGTGTATGGGAACTTACATAATTCTATATCACTCACAAATCCTCGTAATCTACCTTAATGTAACGACCCTGAGTTAGTTTAAACCAATTACAGTGTATTAAGCCTTAACAAATAAAGTTGGCTTAAACTCTTTTATTAATAAGTCTGAGTAATCTGATAACTGAAATAAAAAAAAAATATAAGGATTTTCGTTTAGTTTGACAAACATATTAACCATTAATAACTCTATGAGTGAAATTATAATTTTTGTTAAAGATTTGTTAATTAAGATCAAGTGAATATATATATATATATATATATATATATATATATATATATATATATATATGTCGTGCCGAATAGGCCAAAAACTGGTCAATTAGCAAGAACTCGTTTAAAATTAAGTCGTTTCTAAAATTTTCTTTTGGTAAAAATTAATAATTTTGTACCAAACGAACCTTAGAAAACTTACCTAACCTTATTATAACAAGCTCAATTTAATTTAGACTAATATAGATTTTATATAAGTTTACAGTAATTTAATAATAAACAATGAAATATATTTTTTTTCGTTAGGTTCAGAATGATTTTTGCGAAATTGTTGCATAAACAAATTTTCGCTTGTCTAATTCGGCAAGAAGAATGTTGCTATTTAAGCAAAAATCTCAAGTTTTACCTATTCGGCACGACTAGATGAATAATAACTCTAGGCCTTTCGTGTTGTAATCAATACATCATCAGGAACTTGTAAAGTTGCAGAAATTAGTAAGAAATCAGTCCCTTCGCCCGGAGGGACTGATTGCCTGAGGGGGTAAAAGAGGTTTTGTATGCGAGGGGCTTGGACTTCCAGCAAGCATGCGTGAGCGTGTTGGAAAGGAGTGAATGGAGACAAATGGTTTTTATGACTTGATGTGCTGTTGAAGTGTGACTGGAGTAACATTCACTAACTTCTACGTAACTACCCTCCACATAACTACCCTCCACGTAACTACCCTCCACATAACCACCCCCACATAACTGCCCTCCACATAACTACCCTCCACATAAATACCCTCCACATAACCACCCCCACATAACTACCCCCACATAACCAACCCCACATAACTACCCCCACCAGGAAATACTTGAAATTCCCCTAGTATTGCACATTGCAATAATGCAACATATAAAAGCCACTTGTGTCTTAACAACCCTCACCCACATGAACATTTAGCCTGCCATTTTTAGATCCATTTTTCTCCAGAGACTCAAAAGAAACCGGAGATAGAGAGAGAGAGGTAGAGAGAGAGAGGTGAGAGAGAGAGAGAGAGAGAGAGAGAGAGAGAGAGAGAGAGAGAGAGAGAGAGAGAGAGAGAGAGAGAGAGAGAGAGAGAGAGAGAGAGAGAGGAGAAAATTAGCATGCACTACGGAAGGCAAATACTCAGCCCCCAAATTTTTTTTAAAAATGTATATATATGTATATATTTTTATATATATTTTCTGAAGAGTGACAGGTGTGACGCGAGGCTTTCCCACTTTACTGGTACCCTGCCTTCACCTCCACACCTTATTTTAATATCCTTGATGACTGTCACAGTATAAACAATGACCTTTTTTCCACCTCAGGAATATCTCTCTCTCTCTCTCTCTCTCTCTCTCTCTCTCTCTCTCTCTCTCTCTCTCTCGATGATCCCAGCCGGGTGTAGAAATATACAAATCAATTAATATTCTGAGTTTGTATCTATGTGGGTTTATATATATATATATATATATATATATATATATATATATATATATATATATATATATATATATATATATATATATATATCAGTCGCTTGGAATTCAGTTCATTAGAAAAATCTAGTGTCATGTGTTTCGAAACATATCTGTCTCTTGTACCTCATTTATGCACTTATTTTAATTAATAAATAATTTAATAATTATCCTGAGGGGCTAAATTTGTTTCGCTCATTCAGCATAAGTCACCTCTACACTAGACTGAAGAAGCCTCTTGCACGGGCGAAACGTCTCAGCGGTAGAGAGAGGTTGCGTGTGTGTTATATTCCTGACAGTTGCCACACTCGTGTGCCACCCTCAGATCCATCACGGGATTCAGATTAATTTGCTCAGACGTAGTATTACTGGTTGGTAATACTGCGTCGTGGTCGCTTATGCAAGGGCTTTGCTGATTGGCTGCTGCTGCTGTTCTGTGTCGTGTCTTACAGAGGAGCTGATTGGCTGGTGGCATGCCTGTGTTAGTCCATTTGTAAGACTGCTTCTGATTAGCTGGCGGGATACTCCAGAGTTGTTATCATTAGTAAGATGGCCGATGATTGGCTGGTGGTATACTCGTGTTTCGACGTAATTAGTTAGACGACCGATGATTGGCTAATTGGGGTACTAGTGTTTGTTGGCAAGGATAAGATTAACGTTGATTGGTTATCGTTAGGAGGATTAAAGTACTTGGCACTTGATTGGTTATTAGCGACGCTAATAACCAATCAGATGTATCTAGGTGTGATGTATTACATGTCCCGTAGCTGGGTTGGTAGCGCACTCAGCTCACACACTGAGGTCCGTGGTTCAATCCCCGTTACAGGTGGAAACATTAGGACGTGTTCCCTTAAGACACCTGCTGACCATGTTCACCTAGCAGGAAGTAGGTACCTGGGTGTTAGTGGACTGGTGTGGGGCGCATTCTGAGGACAAAAATAACCTAATTTTGCCCGAAATGCTCTACATAACAATGGGCTTTCTATATAGCATGTCATTGGTGTCAGCTATGGTCTGTATAAGTTGAATCATGTACTTGTAAAAATAAAGACTATTATTATTATTATTATTAATGCAACATTTTTGAATCTTTATTAAGGAAGCGTCTTTTTCCACCTTTCTTCTTTGTATTGGACTGAAGAAGTTACTGGTGGGCGAAACGTCTCCTCAGTAAAGATTCCCAAACGTTGCAAAAGTGCATCATTCTTCAACTTGTGGTTTTTTTTAAACCATTTATCACATGGGTACAAAATGTTGATAGAACACTTGTGTGTCAACACTAGGCTCTGTAAATCACTACTTAGGGGGTATTTTTCTGTCAGGAGAAATTGAGAATTTCTAATGAGGATCAGGGGTGAGGAGTGGATTAAAGAGGAGGAGGAGAGAGGAAGATGAAGGATTAAGAGGAAGAGGAGATAGGAAAATGAGGTTAAGAGGGAGGGGAGAAAGGGAGATGAAGAGGAGAAGGTAAGTTTGGGGGTGGAGAAGGGAGTTGAAGGGGAAGAGAGGGAGTGGATGGAAGAGATGGAAAAGAAGGAAGAAAGGGAGTGGGAGACAGAGAAGAGATGATAAAGGTGGTTATATTTGAGATGAAGAGCGAGAATAAGAAGACTGGAAGTAGGATGAAGGGGAAGGTAAGGAAGAAAAGGAATGAGAAGACGTGAAGACGGAGGAGGAGAAAGAAGGGAAACAATTGATGGGGGATAGGGAAGAGGAAGAGGAAGGAGAGAGAATGAGCATGGAGGAGGAGGTGATGGGAGGGAAGGTCAAGCATAAACCAAAATACATAAACAGTCAGACCTAAACCATCGTCTGATACCCTCTCCTTAACTACCAATTAAACCCCTTTAATAGTCATAACATCTCCCCCAGCTCCCCATTTTCATGGCAATTACGTCAGGCAGTAAATGGGGCCTCGGTGGAGTAATGGGTACTCCCATTCCACAACTGTAAATTATTTGGAAGATAAACCTACGTTCATTATTGCTCTTCCAGTCTTCCTTCTACCCCACCCATCCTTCAACACAGTGTTATAAGATGATTGTGGGATTAAGGATAAGCTGGGATACATGGGATAAACTTGTGTAATTCCTTGGGATTGAATTATATACTGACGTGGTTGGTGCGGTTTTTCTTTTGACTGGGATGGTTGACTTCTCGTTTTTAGTGAATATCTCAAAAATTATGATCAAAAACTGTCTCACAATGGCTGTTTATCTGGGGAATGGGAATTTTTATATATATATATATATATATATATATATATATATATATATATATATATATATATATATATATCTTGGCACTGTCGTGACAACATCTTGGCACTGTCGTGACACCATCTTGGCACTGTCGTGACACCATATTGGCACTGTCGTGATACCATCTTGGCACTGTCGTGACAATATCTTGGCACTGTCGTGACACCATCTCGGCACTGTCGTGACACCATCTCGGCACTGTCGTGACACCATCGTGGCACTGTCGTGACACCATCGTGGCACTGTCGTGACACCATCGTGACACTGTCGTGACACTATCGTGGCACTGTCGTGACACCATCGTGGCACTGTCGTGACACCATCGTGGCACTGTCGTGACACCATAGTGGCACTGTCGTGACACCATCGTGGCACTGTCGTGACACCATCGTGGCACTGTCGTGACACCATCTTGGCACTGTCGTGACACCATCGTGGCACTGTCGTGACGACGAATCTCCGAGTTTCATTAATTTTATTTCACACATTCTGACCTAAAATTATTATTATTATTATTATTATTATTATTATTATTATTATTATTATTATTATTAGAGGATAAAAAATTATGCAGAGAGAGAGAAGATGTGTGGAGGAGAAGGAGGATAAAGAAGGAAGGAAGAGAGGAGTAACGAGAATAATAAGTATTTTTTTTTTTTAATTATTTAAAAAAATGTTTGTATCATTTACTTTCCTCTGTCCTTCCTTTACTCTCCTTTGTTCTTCCTTTCCACTGTCTCCTCATTCTTCCTCTCCCTTCTCTCTCCTCTTCTACACTTCCCTACCCACCTCTCCCATACTCCACTCCCATTTCCCCCTTCTCCCCTTCCCTCCTCCCCCTCGTCATATTGACCTCAGGCGTCAACCTCCCCACCGCCACCACCACCTCCCCTGATGGTGGGGAGGGGGTGAAGGAGGGGGAGAAAACTGACCGCAGGGAAGACAAGAGGGAGAGAGTAAGGGAGAAGGAGAGTAGAGTAAGGGAGAAGGAGAGTAGAGTAATCTAAAGTAAGAATAGTCACGTTATTTGACGTATTTTAAACACAATGGTTATTCACATTTAAATAATTTAAATAATAAAAATGTGAAAATCGCATTTAATTTTGTTTAAATCTTAATAAAGTCGTGATCTTGAGAGTAATAAAGCCATGATCTTGATATTAATAAAGTCGTGATCTTGAGAGTAATAAAGCCATGATCTTGATATTAATAAAGTCGTGATCTTGAGAGTAATAAAGCCATGATCTTGATATTAATAAAGTCGTGATCTTGAGAGTAATAAAGCCATGATCTTGATATTAATAAAGTCGTGATCTTGAGAGTAATAAAGCCATGATCTTGATATTAATAAAGTCGTGATCTTGAGAGTAATAAAGCCATGATCTTGATAATAATAAAGTCGTGATCTTGAGAGTAATAAAGCCATGATCTTGATGTTAATAAAGTCGTGATCTTGAGAGTAATAAAGCCATGATCTTGATGTTAATAAAGTCGTGATCTTGAGAGTAATAAAGCCATGATCTTGATGTTAATAAAGTCGTGATCTTGAGAGTAATAAAGCCATGATCTTGATGTTAATAAAGTCGTGATCTTGACATCAATAAAGTCTCAATCACGAGACTTTCAAGTGTGTTCGAAATTCAGAATAGTGCGTAAAAAAACGCAAAAAGATCAATTAAAAAAAAAACTCAGAAAGGTGTGTTAGAAATGCAGACAGATGTCTGACACAGATGTTTGACAAGACAGATGTCTGACACAGATGTTTGACAAGACAAATGTCTGACATAGATGTTTGACAAGACAGATGTCTGACATAGATGTTTGACAAGACAGATGTCTGACATAGATGTTTGACAAGACAGATGTCTGACACAGATGTTTAACAAGACAGATGTCTGACATAGATGTTTGACAAGACAGATGTCTGACATAGATGTTTGACAAGACAGATGTCTGACATAGATGTTTGACAAGACAGATGTCTGACACAGATGTTTAACAAGACAGATGTCTGACACAGATGTTTGACAAGACAGATGTCTGACACAGATGTTTAACAAGACAGATGTCTGACATAGATGTTTGACAAGACAGATGTCTGACACAGATATTTGACAAGACAGATGTCTGACACAGATGTTTGACAAGACAGATGTCTGACATAGACAGATCTGGCAGAGACAGGTGCGTTAAGACAAGAACGGTGTGTTAGAGAGAAGTAAGAAATGTGCTTGAGAAAAAAATGCGAGAAAGGAATGTGAGGCAGAAAGGTGTTTCAAGTCTTCATAAAATGGCATTAGAAAGGCAGAAAGAAATGTGGGGTAGGCAGAAAGGGGCGAGAAAACACAGAAAGATGAAAAAAAACGCAGAAATGCAAGAAAACGCAGAAAACTGCAAAAAAAAAGAGGCATAAAGAGGCAAGAGAACGCAGAAGGATGCAACTAAACGCAGAAAGATGCAAATAAACGCAGAAAAATGCAACTAAACGTAGAAAGATACTCGTGGAAAGGCAGTGGGGGGGAATAAAAAAACCCAGTAAGGTGGAAGAAGAAATGCAGAAAGACTTGAGAAAATAAGGGAACAGTGCGACAGGCGGAAGTGTGCGTGTGAGGATCTCCTTAATTTAAATATATTGAAGTAAGCCGGGAAAAAAGATTTCTTCTTCTTTCTCTTGTTTTCTTCTTTCTCTTGTTTTATTCTTTCTTCTTTCTCTTGTTTTCTTCTTTCTTCTTTCTCTTGTTTTCTTCTTTCTTCTTTTCTTTCTTCTCTTTCTTCTTTTCTCTTGTTTCTTCTTCTTTCTCTTGTTTTCTTCTTTCTTCTTTCTCTTGTTTTCTTCTTTCTTCTTTCTCTTGTTTTCTTCTTTCTTTCTCTTTTTCTTTTTCTCTTGTTTTCTCTTCTTTCTCTTGTTTTCTTCTTTCTTTCTCTTGTTTTCTTCTTTCTCTTGTTTTTTCTTCTTTTTTCTTTCTCTTGTTTTCTTCTTTCTTCTTTCTCTTGTTTTCTTCTTTCTTCTTTCTCTTGTTTTCTTCTTTCTTCTTTCTCTTGGTGTTTTTTCTTCTTGTTTCTTCTTCTTTTTCTTCTTTTACTGCGACTACTACTGCTGCTGTTACCACTACTACTATTATTACTACTGCCACTACTAATACTATTACTTCTAGTAATAATAATATCAATAATAGTTACAATAATAATAATATAATAATAATATAATATTTTAATTATAATTTCTTCTTTGTCTTCTTCGTCTTCTTCGTCTTCTTCTCCTTCTCCTCCTCCTTTTTTCCTCTCCCTTTATTATCAGTTATTCAGTGTCAATTTTCCTAATACTCTTTTTTTTCCAAACTTATAAAATATTTTCCAAACTTTCTTGATTTCCCAAATTACCTTTTTCTTATTCCCCTCGAATATCTTGTTTTATGTGGCGTTCACTGTCGTAAGGAGAGGGTGGCGAAGAAGGAAGAGGGGAGGGAAGAGGGGAGGGGGTGAAAGGATTTCAACAGGTTTGAGGTAGGGGAGGTGGGGGAGGGGAAGACGAGGGTTCTATCAACAGGTAGCAAACACAGCATAATCATAGGTAGGGAGGGGAGGTGGGGAGAGCGGGGAAGGTGGGGAAAGGGGAAGGGCTTAGTGGGAGGGGGAGATTATAGCTTCAGGTGAAAAATTTAGCGATGTTTTTTATATTCTTCCCTCCCCTCTCACTTATTCCCCCTTCTTCCTATTCCTTCTTTTGCCTCTCCCACTCTTCCTTGACCCACTCCCCGCTAATTCCTTCACTTCCCCCCTCCAATTCTTCCCTCTCCCTCCTCTACCATTCTTCCCCTCTGTCGTGTGCCGCCACCTTCCCCCTCCCTCCTTCCCCCTCCCCAAACACACAAGCACGCAAGGGACCCTCAACCACGGCCACCAGAGCAGTTACCTTCATACCTGCAACACGCATACATGCACCCACTACCACGAACTACCACGAACTACCACGAACTACCACGAACTACCACGAACTTAAAGTCCTCACTGTTGTAGCTTCCTACTCAGCGCCTGTTCATGTACTCTAAGTTAACGAGTACGTACATACGTACTTAGTTCTTGCTGGGGCAACTTACTGAGTGTTTGAACAACTTACTGCTTACCCTGGCAACTTAATAAGTCCTAAATTTGCTTAAGGGCTCGTCAGAAAACTTGTCGAAATGGATTTAACGAAACTGTGTTTTGCCACCTCGGGTAAAGGAGCATAGCACAGCCAGCCAGTGAGCATCGACCTTTTTTCCTCGTGTGTGTATGACTTTATAAGAAGTCATCAGTGATTGGTTAGTGGTGGGAACGTGCCAGCCAATGAGATTCGACCTTCTGGCCTCGTCTATATGTTCCTGTAAGTCAGCAACTTTGTAAACACAACGTTGTAAACACAACTTTGTAAACACAACGTTGTAAACACAGACTTAAAATATAATAATAATAATAATAGCCATAATAATAATAATCCTACTACTACTACTACTACTACTAGGACTACTAATACAACTACTATTACTACCACAATTACTACTACAACTACTATTACTACCACAATTACTACTACAACTACAACTACTACTACTAAGAATAATAATAGTAATTCATTTGAAGCATTTCGCTAATCTAGTAGTCAAAATGGCCCTGAAGTTTTGAGTTAAGCGAATAAACAGCTTTTAAGTAATCCTAAGCAACTTTACAAAACAGTGTTAAAATTCCTTGTATTATGACCCTTCTTGCTTGGTATTGTTTTCCTCAAAGGCCTTATTAAGGTAGTGTATAATTGCCTGGTTCCAGAAAAATGTATCTGACAGCAATTTACACCGTGGCGACAAAGATGATTCTGGGATTCTCCTTCAGGAAGATGTAAATAATTTCTCCGTCTTTCTTAAGTTCGTTTGTTCAAGGAGAGAGGCATTTAATATTAAGATAAAGATGAAAAGTGGGGAGAGAGAGAGAGAGAGAGAGAGAGAGAGAGAGAGAGAGAGAGAGAGAGAGAGAGAGAGAGAGAGAGAGAGAGAGGTGGCTAGAACGAGGTAGATGGTTAGAGATGGTGGGGAGAAAGGATGCTGGTAATGATAGGATGGAATGCATGGGGAAGCAGAGAAGATTCTGATGAGGGAAGTGTTAATGAGATGGAGGATGCTAAGGACAGAATAAAATATTTTGTGGATAAGATGGGTGGGTAAATTATATGTTTGTAAGGAAACAGGACAAGTGTTTCCTGCCGCGGGTCTTGGTCATATGACGACCCACAGCTGGAACTTTTGGTCATCTGACCGAGGCCTTCCACTGGCTTACCATTCCACCCTTTAAAAATCATGGTTATGATTATAACCAAAATAGATTGAGGGACCATTTAGAAGAGGAATGAAAGTAGTGTGATTGTGTGTGTGTGTGTGTGTGTGTGTGTGTGTGTGTGTACAAAGACACAAACACCTAGCGAGGCACACAACAAACACCGTGTAACTCGTGGATATAGCGGAACCCAGTAAACAAAAAACAGCTGAGCAGGAAAAAAACACAACAAGAGCTTTTGTGTTCACGTTTTTTTTCCCCCTTGCGTAATTAATCTCGGTTTTGCATTTATAATTTACTCGTTTGTGCATATTGTATCGTTAAACGTCCTTCTTGCGTTTAACAACTGCTACGCAATATTCTTAACCTGAGTTACGTTTGTATAATTAGAGGTGAATAAATATTTGAGTTTACGTTAGCGTTTAAGGGTGTTTGTGGCAGAGAATTGTAGTAGGTTGTTAGTGTGTGGGAACGTTAAGAATTGTACGTTTAACTGGCGTGTTCTCCGTCGTGTGTGTGAGGGTCGTGGTGAAGGGAATAATATTGGAAGGGTTAGTGTATAGATTCCCCTGTCATACACATAGACACAGTGGCACCTGTGTGTGTGTGTGTGTGTGTGACTGTTGCAGTGAAGGGAATAACAGTGGCACCTGTGTGTGTGTGTGACTGTTAGAGTGAAGGGAATGACAGTGGCACCTGTGTGTGTGTGTGACTGTTGTAGTGAAGGGAGCAACAGTGGTACCTGTGTGTGTGTGACTGTTGTAGTGAAGGGAACAACAGTGGTACCTGTGTGTGTGTGACTGTTGTAGTGAAGGGAATAACAGTGCCACCTGTGTGTGTGTGACTGTTGTAGTGAAGGGAACAACAGTGGTACCTGTGTGTGTGTGACTGTTGTAGTGAAGGGAACAACAGTGGCATCTGTGTGTATGTGACTCTTGCAGTGAAGGGAACAACAGTGGCACTTGTGTGTGTGTGTGACTCTTGCAGTGAAGGGAACAACAGTGGCACTTGTGTGTGTGTGACTCTTGCAGTGAAGGGAACAACAGTGGCACTTGTGTGTGTGTGACTCTTGCAGTGAAGGGAACAACAGTGGCACTTGTGTGTGTGTGACTCTTGCAGTGAAGGGAACAACAGTAGAACGGTATTATTTACGGTTCCCAGTCATGAACTTGGGAAATATTTGTCAGTCGTATACTCAAATAATTCTGCAAGAAGCAGAAATCTTTATAAATTATTATTATTATTATTATTATTATTATTATTATTATTATTATTATTATTATTATTATTATTATTATTATTATTATTATTATTATTATTGTTAGAGGTGATCTCTAGACTCGTAAGGGCCATACACAGCCTGGTGAATTTTAAGTAATTAGGTTTGATCTAAAGAAGAGAAGGGTATCTCCATTTCCTTGAATCAAGAGCCGTTCAACGCCATGATGGTACCCAATCTCCCCCCCCGCTCCAGAGCCTGGGAATATACGTGTGCTCAACAGAAACAACAGCAACAGCAGCAACAACAGGTGCAATACAATAAAACACTGGCAACAATAACATGCCAGTGACTTAGTCCGGTACTATCTCTCTCTCTCTGTCTCACACACACCAACTACCACCTCTGTTCTTCCCCCCTTCCAATAGTCTTCGGAATATGACACAAAGATATAGCCCAGAATAACAGCATGAAGAATATATACGACCCATATATTCCGCTGATAATCCTAACAACACAACTGTTGCTCACTATTACTGATGTTTCTGACCATGTCCTATGTTATTACGCTCACTTGAACCCATAACGAATTTTTATTCTGTCTGTAGTTGCATATAATATAGTATGGTATAATATAGTAGCATATAATGTAGTATATAATGTAGTGATATATAATGTAGTGGTATATATTGTAGTGGTATATAATGTAGTGATATATATTGTAGTGGTATATAATGTAGTGGTATATAATGTTAGGGTATATAATGTAGTGTTATATATTGTAGTAGTATATATTGTAGTGGTATATAATGTTATGGTATATATTGTAGTGGTGTATCTTGTAGTGGTATATAATGTAGTGGTATATTCTGAGCCATATAATCAGTAATTTGTTAATTTTAATACAACTGTGAGTGTTTGTGTACTCACCTAAATGTGGTTGTAGTGGTCGATTCATAGCTCCTGGCCATACCTCTTCACTGGTCTGTGTGTGTGTGTGAGAGAGAGAGAGGTAATTACTGGATATTATAATTATTTTTTTTGCCTCTGCTAAGACCTTATGTGTTGTGAGATTTAGTTGTGGAGACGTTACTTGTGCATCCAGCCTGCCTGGGTGACTAACCTGCAGCCCAGCCTAGAAGGTAGTGGTGATTGGTGTTTGTAGTGGTGGTTAGTGTATGTGTAGTGTTGGTAGTAGTGGTTAGTGTGTGTAGTGGTGGGTACCACCACCACTACCACCACCAACACCACCACCACTACCGCCACTACCACCACCACCACCACCATACCACCACCACCACCACCACCACCATTACCACCACCACTAAAACCACCACCCCCACCACCACTACTACCACCAACACCACCACCACTACCACTACCACCACCACCACCACCACCACCACTACAACCACCACCACTACCACTACCACCACCACCACCACCACCACCACTACCACCACCACCGCCACCACCACTATCACCACCACCACTACCACCACCACCATACCAACACTACCACCGCCACTACCACCACCACCACCATCGCCACCACCACTACCACCACCACCATACCAACACTACCACCGCCACTACCACCACCACCACCACCATCACCATCCACCACCACCATCACCATCCACCACCACCACCACCACCACCACCACCATTCACCATCCATCAATACCACCACTACCACCGCCGCCACCACCATCACCACCACCACCATCCACCATCCACCATCCACCACCACCACCACCACCACCACCATCCACCACCACCACAATTACAATAATATAAACTTTGGGTCATTTCTAATGTGACTTTCAATATATGGGTTTGTAAAGTTTACGAGGCAAGGAAGACAGCTTTGCCAGCTCATCACGCACAAAATATATGCCCACAGAGAAAGTTCATGGAGTATATAACCAGAAAGTTTACCGAAGAAAGTATTTTTTTGAGTTAGACTTTGCCAGCGCTTTTGGTAAAATATCGTGGGGGGTTTTTTAGTGCTAGAAGGCTCAATTTTTACACGAAGATCTATAGGAATTATGCACTGCAGTAGGCCTACTGACCCATGCTTGCACCTCACAACTCTGTTATCTGGAAAGGGAGGCCTAGGAAAATATTTCTTGGAGGCCTATTTAAATTTCATGTTAGCACACACTCAGACACAGACAGACAGACAGACAGACACACACATACACACACACACACACACACACACACACACACACACACACACACACACACACACACACACACACATACACACACACACACACACACACACATACGTCTCTGTTACCTTAATCTGATATATTGAGAACCAGGCTTACAAAAGTTGCCTATAGTAGTAAACAAAGTTTTTATTGATTCAACGTTTCTGTCAGAGCGAAATGTCCCAACAAAAGCTTTAAAGTGTCTTTTATTCGCAAATAATGAAAGCAACTTTCTTTGCCTTTACCCAAATCAGGCGATATTCCCCCTCTCTCTCACTCTGTCCCTCTCTCTCTCTCTCTCTCTCTCTCTCCCTCTCTCCTCTCCTCTCTCTCTCGCTCTCTCCTCTCCTCTCTCTCTCCCCCTCTCTCTCTCCCCTCTCACTCTCTCCCCCCTCTCCTCTCTCTCTCACTCTCTCCCCCCTCTCCTCTCTCTCTCCCTCTCTCCTCTCTCTCTCCCTCTCTCCTCTCCTCTCTCTCTCCCCTCTCTCTCTCTCCCCTCTCCTCTCTCCCCCTCTCCTCTCTCTCTCCTCTCTCCCCCTCTCCTCTCTCTCTCCCTCTCTCTCTCTCCTCTCTCTCTCCTCTCTCCTCTCCTCTCTCTTCCCCCTCTCCCCTCTCACTCTCTCCCCCTCTCCTCTCTCTCTCCCTCTCTCCCTCTGTCTCTCTCTCCATATACTCTAAGCTTAATACTTGAATTTGCTGGATTATTTCCTTGAAAAATACTCATCTTTTTTCCCCTGAGGTAATATTTGTATTTTAAACTGAATTAATTAATGCTTTATCGATACTGATTTCTTTTTGCTAGAGAAAGAGAGAGAGAGAGAGAGAGAGAGAGAGAGAGAGAGAGAGAGAGAGAGAGAGAGAGAGAGAGTGGATAATTGGCTCTTTTTATTTATGGAATTGGTTTTCAGGATATGTAAAAGAAATTTAAATGTGTATTCCTACCTATCTCTCTCTCTCTCTCTCTCTCTCTCTCATTATTCATGATAGGGGGAGGGGGGTAAGAATGATGGGGATGATTTATTCATTGTATGCTAGAAGCAGTTCATTACAAGTGGTTTGGTGTCCACAGTCAAGGTAGTTATTTATTGGTCTGATTCCTGCTGGTACACTGCCTCTTTTGACAACGTGTGTGTGTAAGTGTGTGTGTGTGTGTGTGTATGTGTGTGTGTGTGTGTGTATGTGTGTGTGTGTGTGTACTTGTTTTATCGCTATTCCTGTTTAAACATGTATCATCTGGAAATACATTGAATAACCTTCAATATTTCTCCCAGTAAATTTATCCAAACTAATTAAGAATAAGAGTCTCAAACTCGCTACAAAAACCTAAATTTTACAAAATTTTGTAAATCACCATTAAGTTAGAAATGCAAAATTTTGACTGAAATGTGAATTAATGATGAGAAACAAATGACTGCAATAATATGACTCGAATACGAAATTATACGATTTTGTGACGAAATGATTTAAATAATTTGCTAATGAGATATATTTCTTAAGGTATGACTCCCTAAACACTGTGTATAGAGAGTGATATATCTTAATATATCCCTTGATATATGCCTCCACGTATATATTTACCGAGAGTATATATACACGCATATTTGTTGCTAAAGTATATTCTTGACTAGTGAACAAGTGACATGAAGTCTTCATGACCCTCTTGTAGTAGATAGGCTTCAAACCCCATTAACTAACCAACATCAGTATGTTAGGGAGTTAGCAGTAGTCTCCAGGATTAACTTAAAGTTTACTATCAACGTCTTTATTATTAAGAATATGGAACAAGGAAGTGGAGAACACAATATTCTTGATTCATTAAGTAGGTGGACAGAAGAGTCGTATAAGTGTTAAGTGTATGTGTAAGTACATGTTAAGTGTATGTGTAAGTATATGTTATATTGCATGGGCTGTGTGTGTGTATGTACTCACCTAATTGTACTCACCTAATTGTGGTTGCAGGGGTCGAGACTCAGCTCCTGGCCCCGCCTCTTCGCTGTCTGCTACTGGGTCTCTGCTCTCCCTGCTCCATGAGCTTTATCATACCTTGTCTTAAAACTATGTATGGTTCCTGCCTCCACTATAGCTTTCTCTAGACTATTCCACTTCCTGACTACTCTGTGGCTGAAGAAATGCTTCCTAACATCCCTTTGACTCATCTGAGTCTTCAGCTTCCAGTTGTGTCCCCTTGTTTCTGTGTTCCCTCTCTGGAACATCCTGTCCCTGTCTACCTTGTCAATTCCCGCAGTATTTTGTATGTCGTTATCATGTCTCCTCTGACCCTTCTTCCTCCAGTGTTGTTAGTCCTATTTCCTCAACCTTTCCTCATAGGACAGACCCTGAGTTGTGGAACTAACCTTGTCGCAAACCTTTGCACTTTCTGTTTCTTTACGTGTTGACCAGTGGTTCCAGACTGTGCTGTACGTAGGCTACACGGTGTACAGTGTCTTGAACGATTCCTTGTTTAGGTAACGGAACGCTAATCTTAGGTTTGCCAGTCGCCCATATGCTGCCGCAGTTATCTGGTTGAAGTGTGCCTCCGGAGACGTACTTGGCGTTATACTCACCCCAAGGTCTTTCTCCTTTGCCGAGGTTTGTAGCCCTTGTCCACCTAGCCTGTACTCTGTCAGCGGTCTTCTTTGTCCTTCTCCGATCTTCATGACTTTGCATTTGGTGGGATTGAATTCGAGAAGCCAGTTGCTAGACCAGATGTCAAGCTTGTCCAGGTCTGTTTGAAGTCCTGCTTGGTCATCTTCCGATGTGATTCTCCTCATTAATTTCACATCATCTGCGAACAGAGACACTTCTGAGTCTATCCCATCCGTCATGTCGTTTACATATACCAAGAATCACTGGTCCTAGGACTGACCCTGCGGTACGCCGCTTGTCACAGGCGCCCACTGTGATACCTCATCACGCACCATGACCCGTTGTTGCCTCCCTGTGAGGTATTCCCTGATCCATTCCAGTACCCTTCCTGTTATACATGCTTGTTCTTCCAACTTCTTTACTAATCTCATGTGAGGAACTGTGTCGAAGGCCTTCCTGCAGTCCAGGAAAATGCAATCAACCCACCCTTCTCTCTCTTGCCTTACCTCTGTTACTTTATCATAGAACTCCAGGAGGTTTGTTACACAGGATTTGCCTTCCCGGAATCCGTGCTGTCTGGTGTTTATTATCCTGTTCAGCTCGAGGTGCTGTGTGTGTGTGTGTGTCTGTGTGTATGTGTGTGTGTCTGTGTGTGTGTGTGTGTGTGTGTGTGTGTGTGAGAGAGAGAGAGAGAGAGAGAGAGAGAGAGAGAGAGAGAGAGAGAGAGAGAGAGAGAGAGAGAGGGAGAAAATCTGTGATATATCTAGGTAAGCAAAAGGTTCTACCACTATCATATTACTTGTGTTGGGTCTCTGGCTGTTTTCATTTTCTTCTCACGGAAAAAAAAGAAAAGAAATAAGTCAATTTTTTTTTTTAACTGTATAATCAAGTGAGATATCTCTCCTAGTTCCTTACGCAGTTATTTAAGTTCCCTTAAAGACTCCTTGTTTTTATTTGTAAACTAAGGCGTAAACTTTGTTGTACAGCCCCGAATAAAGGTTAGATTAGGTAAGGTTTGTCAGGAAACAGTGTTTCCTGGAGCTTTTGGTCATCTGACCGAGACCTTACCCTGGCTTACCCTTCACCCATTTAAAAAATATGGTTATAATTATAACCATTAGATTAAAAAACGTATAGAGTCGTGTGTGTGTGTGTGTGTGTGTGTGTGTGTACTCACCTAATTGTACTCACCTAATTGTGGTTGCAGGGGTCGAGACTCAGCTCCTGGCCCCGCCTCTTCGCTGTCTGCTACTGGGTCTCTGCTCTCCCTGCTCCATGAGCTTTATCATACCTTGTCTTAAAACTATGTATGGTTCCTGCCTCCACTATATCTTTCTCTAGTCCATTCCACTTCCTGACTACTCTGTGGCTGAAGAAATGTTTCCTGACATCCCTTTGACTCATCTGAGTCTTCAGCTTCCAGTTGTGTCCCCTTGTTTCTGTGTTCCCTCTCTGAAACAACCTGTCACTATCTACCTTGTCAATTCCCGCAGTATTTTGTATGTCGTTATCATGTCTCCTCTGACCCTTCTTTCCTCCAGTGTTGTTAGTCCTATTTCCCTCAACCTTTCTTCATAAGACAGACCCTGAGTTGTGGAACTAACCTTGTCGCAAACCTTGCACTTTCTCTAGTTTCTTGACGTGCTTGACCAGGTGTGGGTTCCAGACTGGTGCTGCATACTCTAGTATGAGCCTGACGTATACGGTATACAGTGTCTTGAACGATTCCTTGTTAAGGTAACGGAACGCTAATCTTAGGTTTGCCAGTCGCCCATATGCTGCCGCGGTTATCTGGTTGATGTGTGCTTCCGGAGACGTGCTTGGTGTTATACTCACCCCAAGGTCTTTCTCCTTTGATGAGGTTTGTAGCCTTTGTCCACCTAGCCTGTACTCTGTCAGCGGTCTTCTTTGCCCTTCTCCGATCTTCATGACTTTGCATTTGGTGGGGTTAAATTCGAGAAGCCAGTTGCTAGACCAGATGTCAAGCTTGTCCAGGTCACTTTGAAGTCCTGCTTGGTCTTCATCCGATGTGATTCTCCTCATTAATTTCACATCATCTGCGAAAGAGACACTTCTGAGTCTATCCCATCCGTCATGTCATTCACATATAGCAAGAATAGCACTGGTCCTAGGACTGACCCCTGCGGTACACCACTCGTCACAGGCGCCCACTGTGTGTGTATGTGTGTGTGTGTGTGTGTGTGTGTGGTGTGTGTGTGTGTGTGTGTGTGTGTTAGTTACCATTTTGTCCTAGGCACATGTCTATTAGACACTAGGCCTGTTGTATGTATGTGTGTGTGTGTGTGTGTAACGAAACACTTCGAAATGTTTCGGCCCCGCCGGGAATTGAACCCGGGCCCTCCGTGCGTGAAGCAAGAGCGCTAGCCACCATGCCATCGGGGCGTGTGTGTGTGTGTGTGTGTGTGTGTGTGTGTGTGTGTGTGTGTGTGTGTGTGTGAAAATCAATCAGTTTTGCTGCTTTCTTAACTTAAATAAGAGTCAAGACTTTTTATAAAATCTCAAAGGTTTGCTAAACAATGAGACAAAAATCAGTTTGGCTTTGATAAATGTCGTGTGAAAAACACATAAGCGATTGATCTTGTTTGTTAAACTCCACTGCTGTGAATTTTGTTAGTCTCCCACTGCTGTGAATTTTATTAGTCTCCCACTGCTGTGAATTTTGTTAGTCTCCCACTGCTGTGAATTTTGTTAGTCTCCCACTGCTGTGAATTTTGTTAGTCTCCCACTGCTGTGAATTTTGTTAAACTCCCACTGCTGTGAATTTTGTTAGTCTTCCACTGCTGTGAATTTTGTTAGTCTCCCACTGCTGTGAATTTTGTTAGTCTCCCACTGCTGTGAATTTTGTTAGTCTCCCACTGCTGTGAATTTTGTTAGTCTCCCACTGCTGTGAATTTTGTTAAACTCCCACTGCTGTAAATCTTGTTAGATTCCACTGCTGTGAATCTTGTGTAACTACACTGCTGTGAATCTTGTGTAACTACACTGCTGTGAATCTAGTTAGATTCCACTGCTGTGTAATTTACGCAATCTTACATAAACATTCACTTGATTTTTTTTGGCTTAAAACACACCAAGAACACGAAACCAAATCAGCGTGTGTTCGGTTTCGCTTTTTTTTTCCCGCAGTGTTCTAAGTGTTTATTGTGTGTGTGAAATTTACACCAGAAAATTGAGATTTGCTTAATTCTCCTGCCTCAAATTTATTCAAAATCCCCCTAAGTGTGTTGAAAATACACCGTGTGTTTTGCATCTCGCACCGGCTATATAGAAATAATATATCACATTTCAAGACAAAAGTGTTAATTATGGTCAAAATTGCATAATTCTTCATGAAAAAAAAAATTGCAAAAAATATCTGATTTTTTTTTTTTTTGGCGAAGGAAGATTAGCCTGATTTGTGAATCAGGTAACTCGGTGTGATCTGATCTCCAGCCTCCACGCCATGACGCGGTGAGTACACACTGCTAAGCAAAGATTCACGTATGTAATGCCTTAATTATCACCCTATAATTAATAAGTAATATTTCACGTATATAATTCCTCTATTATCCTGTATAATCTTCATCAGTCATTGAAATAATTGTACTCTATAAGCGCCACCGTCGTTAAGCCTTAGCGAAACTCTCTCTAATTACACGTTTTTCTCAGTGTGTTCATTTAATTAGAGTAAAGTCGCAACACCAGGGCTGGAACAATGGAACAATTCACGCCTGAACTATAGGTGGCAACCAGGCGACGTTTCGAACGATCCTGTAGCATCATCAGGACTCTAGTGACTTGAAGATAGTCCAAGACCGACCGAAACGTCGTCTGGACTCTCCCAAATTATAAGTAATTATTCTCCTGAATTATCAGTTAAATTATCAAGTTCCTTTATAATTCATTTAACTTATTCTGCGAATTATCGTCAATATAATCTATTATTAATATAATTCTAATTCTAATTTGCCTCTGCAGTACCTTCTAGTAATAATAATAATTATTATTATTATTACTAATAGTAATTCATATTATTAGTAATAATATTATTAGTAATAATAATAATAATAATTACCATAAAAAATTAAAGCAAACTTAAGTCATAATTTATTCCATAGAAGTTTATGTTGTCCAAATGTTTGTTACAAAAAAGTATTGATATACAAAGTTATCAGTATCATACATTACAACTTTGAAAAAAATTATATTTCACGTTATATATATATATATATATATATATATATATATATATATATATATATATATATATATATATATATATATAAATCGCAAGTTCCCATACGTCTGAGCACTTTATACTTTATATTTCAATTTCCATTCAGTGCTATTATTGACAACTAATATAATTGGGACGTCCAAAGGTAATCGCAGCATATGTAACCTTAATCTCTCTCCCTCGGTGATATTACATTCTATGTGGAGATTGATTGATGCTCGGGGATGTGTAGTCAGATTCTCTTGTTTTGTGAGTCTGTAACTGTGTGTAATGTTGAGTGAGGAACACTGTGTTGGTTACTGGTCTTACATTCTCTGTTTCGTTTCCTCTTTCCTACTCTGTTTCTCTTTTTGTTTATCCCTTCGTCTACTCCTCCTCCTCCTCCTCCTCCTCTTCCTCCTTCTCTTCCCCATTTGTTAAAGTTATGGTACTTCTCTTTTTTTATATACTCTTTCCCTCTCAGTCTGTTTGTCTGTCTGTCTCTCTCTCTATTTTGTCCATTCTTCCTTCTTCCTCCTCCCTTCCCCCCTTTGTTAAAGTTATCTTACTTCTCTTTATCAAAAAAAAAAAACTATTCATTATCTTCCTCACCTGTTATTCTTTCTTATTTTCTAGTGTTGCTTTGTATCTTCCCGTTTTCCCTTTCCTCCTCCTCCCCCCTCCTTCTGGTTTTTATTTTCCTCTTCTTATTTAACCATTGTCTCCTGTACATTTTCTCAGTGTCACCTGCTATTCCTCCTAATTTTCTTATTCCTTTTGCATTCCTCTACTTTTCACGGCCCTCTTCTGTGTTTTATTCCATCTCTCTCTCTCTCTCTCTCTCTCTCTCTCTCTCTCTCTCTCTCTCTCTCTCTCTCTCTCTCTCTCTCTCTCTCTCTCTAAGCGAGAAATGCATCTAGGTCATTCAATTTGTGTCTTGTAGTGTGTGTGGTTCTAAAACTTGAAGATTCTTGGTGAAGTTAAGGAGGAATATGAAGCAAGTTGCGAGGCTCGTCTGTGTGCAGCCAGGAGGTCTGTGTGTGTGGGCAGCTGTGAGTGTCTCTCTGTGGGCACCTGTGTCTCTGTGTGCAGCTGTGAGTGTCTCTGTGGTGGATGTTTTGTAAATATATTAAGTTTAATAACTTCGAGTGTCTGTGAGTGTCTCTGTGTGCAGCTGTGAGTGTCTTTGTATGTGCAGCTGTGTCTGTGTGTGCAGCTGTGACTGTCTCTGTGTGCAGCTGTGAGTGTCTGTGTGTGCAGCTGTGAGTGTCACACACACACATCCCTTGAAACTGGGCAACTACCTGAGGTGTGGAAGACGGCAAATGTTGGCCCCATTTTTAAGAAAGGAGACAGACACGAGGCACTAAACTATAGACCAGTGTCACTGACGTGTATACTATGCAAAGTCATGGAGAAGATTATTAGGAGAGTGGTGGAGCACCTGAAACGGAACAAGATTATAAACGACAACCAGCACGGATTTATGGAAGGCAAATCCTGTGTCACAAACCTACTGGAGTTTTATGACAAGGTAACAGAAGTAAGACACGAGAGAGAGGGGTGGGTTGATTGCATTTTCTTGGACTGCAAGAAGGCCTTCGACACAGTTCTTCACAAGAGATTAGTGCAGAAGCTAGAGGATCAGGCACGTATAACAGGAAGGGCACTGCAATGGATCAGAGAATACCTGACAGGGAGGCAACAACGAGTCGTGGTACGTGACGAGGTGTCAGAGTGGGCGCCTGTGACAAGCGGGGTTCAACAGGGGTCAGTCCTAGGATTAGTGCTATTTTTGGTATAAGTGAATGACATGATGGAAGGGATAAACTCAGAAGTGTCACTGTTTGCAGATGATGTGAAGTTAATGAGGAGAATTAAATCAGATGAGGATCAGGCAGGACTACAAAGAGACCTGGACAGGCTGGACGCGTGGTACAGCAACTGACTCCTTGAATTTAACCCCAACAAATGCAAAGTCATGAAGATCGGGGAAGGGCAAAGAAGACCGCAGACAGAGTATAGGCTAGGGTGAGTATAACACCGAGCACGTCTCGGGAAGCACACATCAACCAGATAACTGCTGCAGCATACGGACGACTGGCAAACCTAAGAATAACGTTCCGATACATCAGTAAGGAATCGTTCAAGACACTGTACACCGTGTACGTCAGGCCCACACTGGAGTATGCAGCACCAGTTTGGAACCCACACCTGGTCAAGCACGTCAATAAATTAGATAAAGTTCAAATGTTTGCAACAAGGCTAGTTCCAGAGCTAAGGGGATTGTCCTACGAAGAAAGGTTAAGGGAAATCGGTCTGACGACACTAGAGGACAGGATAATTAGGAGAGACATGATAACGACATACAAAATACTGCGAGGAATAGATAAGGTGGACAGAGACAGGATGTTCCAGAGATGGGACACAGACCAAAGGAGTCACAATTGGAAGTTGAAGACTCAGATGAGCCAAAGCGATGTTAGGAAGTATTTCTTCAGTCATAAAGTTGTCAGGAAGTGGAATAGTCTGGCAAGTGATGTAGTGGAGGCAGGAACCATACATAGCTTTAAGACGAGGTATGATAAAGCTCATGGAGCAGGGAGAGAGAGGACCTAGTAGCGGTCAGTGAAGAGGCGGGGCCAGGAGCTGAGTCTCGACCCCTGTAACCACAAATAGGTGAGTACACACACACACACTCTCTCTATCTTGTCAATTTGTCTCTTTCTTAGCTTTCTGCATTTCTTCCTGTTTCCTTGGTCGTAGTTAAGAGTAGTGTGTCTGTATGTGGTCTTGCATGACGTAGTTTGTGGTCTTGCATGACGTAGTTTGTGGTCTTGCATGACGTAGTTTGTGGTCTTGCTATGTGGTCTTGATGACGTAGTTTGTGGTCTTGCATGACGTAGTTTGTGGTCTTGCATGACGTAGTTTGTGGTCTTGCATGACGTAGTTTGTGGTCTTGCATGACGTAGTGTGTGGTCTTGCATGACGTGGTTTTAGGTCTTGCATGACGTAGTTTGTGGTCTTAAATGACGTAGTTTGTGGTCTTGCATGACGTAGTGTGTGGTCTTGCATGACGTGGTTTTAGGTCTTGCATGACGTAGTTTGTGGTCTTAAATGACGTAGTTTGTGGTCTTGCATGACGTAGTTTGTGGTCTTGCATGACGTAGTTTGTGGTCTTGCATGACGTAGTTTGTGGTCTTGCATGACGTAGTTTGTGGTCTTGCATGACGTAGTTTGTGGTCTTGCATGACGAGTTTGTGGTCTTGTACTCTAAATCATTTTCTCTCCCATCAAGTCTTGTTGTCTCTGTGTTGTGTACTAAATAATTTTCTCTACAGTGGTGAATTTTGTCCGATAATCACGATTATTTTCACAGCAGTCGTACTTTTATGTTATATTCACGTCTTCACTAGTCATGTTTCCACTAGAGTCATGTCTTCTTGGTGTTGTATTCACAGATATTTCCACTAGAGTCATGTCTTCTTGGTGTTGTATTCACAGATATTTCCACTAGTCATGTCTTGCGACATTTGCCTGACGATTCCCTGGTATCGGTTTTGCAATCAGAGAAATTCATGCGAGGCTTCCAGGAGGAGGCCGGCTGAGAGGACTCCTTTACTGTTAGCGATTGGTGTGTTGTTGTTAGCGATTGGTGTGTTGTTGTTAGCGATTGGTTGGTTGTTGTTAGGGATTGGTTGGTTGTTGTTAGGGATTTTTTGGTTGTTGTTAGGGATTGGTTGGTTGTTAGGGGATTGGTGTTTGATTGTTAGGGATTGCTGTGTTGTTGTTAGCGATTGGTTGGTTGTTGTTAGGGGTTGGTGTTTGATTGTTAGGATTGGTGTTTGGTTGTTAGGGGATTGGTGGTTGGTTGTTAGGGGATTGGTGTTTGGTTGTTAGGGATTGGTGGGTGGTTGTTAGGGGATTGGTGTTTGGTTGTTAGGATTGGTGTTTGGTTGTTAGGGGATTGGTGTTTTGTTGTTAGGATTGGTGTTTGGTTGTTAGGGGATTGGTGTTTGGTTGTTAGGGATTGGTGGTTGGTTGTTAGGGGATTGGTGTTTGGTTGTTAGGATTGGTGTTTGGTTGTTAGGGGATTGGTGTTTGGTTGTTAGGATTGGTGTTTGGTTGTTAGGGATTGGTGGTTGGTTGTTAGTGGATTGGTGTTTGGTTGTTACGGATCTGTATTTTCCTCATAGGGCGAGAGAATTATAATCAGGTTTAGCTCTAAACCCGTAAGGGTCTTGCATCTTTGCCGACAGGGGGTGGGGGTATTTGCGAGAGTAAGAATGTGTGAAAGTTACTAGTGAGGGGCAGAGATGTGCCAGAGTGGGGGGGTTACTGTAGGTGGGGGTTACTGGAGCAAGAGCAAAATTTAAATCAAAGTCGGTACAATAAGTTAGTTTCGGTTTAAAAAGTCAAAGAGCGTCTGTGTCATGAGTGGCACTCTTAGCGAAGTCAGTGTGTGTGTGTGTGAGAGCTGGGGCTATCTAGAAGTCAAAGTGGGTCCTGTTAGTGCACTCTGATAGGCAGAAGTAGAATGAAATTAGCTCTGAGGCAACACACCATCGTATGTCCTCGGATCACGGTAAAACACCTAACTCTGCTGGGTGCGTGATCTATGTAGAATTGGGTGGTAATGTGGGTTAGAGCGTCGTAAATCCTCTCTTTCCATGAGGCGGGCTAAAACGACACGGGTTAGAGTCCTCGGCTAGTCGAAGTGTTATAGTGTTATATATATATATATATATATATATATATATGCAAAAATATCACAGTAAACAGGTGATATCAAAATATGCAAAAAAACCACTATGAAAAAATAGAAGAATTCCAAGCGCTTTCGTGACTACTCACATTATCAAGGAACTATAACAGGAAACATGACAAGGCGGGCTTATATAAGGGGCGAGACTACACCTCACAGTCACATCACACTAACAAAGACTACACCTCACAGTAGCGTAACATCTCACGACTCTGTGAAGAGGAACATAAGAAAGGACCTGAAACTCTTCCCAAGAATTAAGATTAGTCCAATTTATTATTAAATTCTTCCCAAATTTTATTAATTATAAAAGAATCCAATTTATATAAACCAAAAGAAATATTCATATTATTTTCAAAACTGCTTTTAATGAAACATGATTCTATTATATTTCTCTCAACCATGGACTTGCTTGATACAACCTTCTCAGCATTTTGAAAATCAATTGGATGGTTAAAGTCTCTCACATGAATAAATAGAGCATTAGAATCTTGTCCAGTTATAATGCTATATTTATGTTGTTTTAATATATATATATATATATATATATATATATATATATTGTCAAAATACATTAACAAGAATACAATAGTGAGTAAAACAACATAGATGACAACTCAGAGCTACATGTCAAATACTTCGTCCAGCTCCCCGGTAGTGGGCCGCGTGCCCAGAATACTACAGGCATTTTCCCTCTGGATCGCAACACTGAGTCTCTGAAAGAGGAAGCTGGTCGCCCTGTGGTCCTTGGTTTCTATGATGATTTTTCCACCCAGCTCCTTGAGAAACTTTAGAGCACACTTGCCCCATACTCCATGGGTCTCCGACCCTATTGGGATGAAGTTATAGCAAGAGGGAAGGTCTTCATATTTGCGGGTCTTCTGGGTCTCCCTGTGGCTGGCAGCTCCACCCCTTCGGCTAAGGAGTGTGGCAGGTAGGTGTCTGCCAATGTGGCAGCACAGGTGTAGTCCCAAGCAATCTGCTTACCATCCTTCCAGGGTAGCATAGTGGCTCCATCAGGACGCTTTTGACTTCCATCAGACCTCTGCACTTGGGGTTCCCGTTGAGCTGGGCAACGGGCTGTGGCGAGGCTTCTCTTTATGATGTCATTGACCTCCTCATGTCTAGCATACTTCCCTTCTGATGTGTGACACACTAGACCATGAAGTCCGAATTGATCAGCCGTCGCCCTGCCGCAAATACACCTATGTTCGGTGAGTATGGCATACACACACACACACACACACACATATATATATATATATATATATAGATTTAGGCAGTATTCAGGTAACCTGTTAGAGAAAAATCTTATACGTAAATTTCAGGGTCCTGTTTCCTCACTGCCTCCTGCACTAAACACAGGTTGTATATTCGTGTCTTGTGTACAGTAGGTGACGTTTATTGCAGCGGTCTTGTATCATCTTGTTTATTGAAGCAGCTCCTGGTCCCGCTGTACCACCCACCTGCTACACTGCAGGTGAAAGTTATTGAACGAGTATACATGCATGTATACTTAAGGTGTGTATGTTGAATTATATGTATATAGAATTTATTGAATGTATCATCATCTTAATAACACACAATAAAAAAAATATTGCTATATTGACCAAACGTTTCGCCGCTGACTAGGCTTCTTCAGTCGAATACAAAGATGACTTAAGTATGTAAACAGAATTTATTGGAAGAATGTATATAAAGAATTTATTAATGGCTTGTTTAAATAATCTTCTGAAATGTGTATATTTTATATATTGAATATATTATACCTGTGTATATTGAATTTATTGAATGTCTGTGTAAAATTCATTGGTGTAGTGTATAATTTGTTTTTAGTTGAGTATATAGAATTTAAAACCTGCCTGTATAATTTATTGTGTGGGGTAAATATTATGCAGAGAATTCTTAGTTTGGAGATTAGAAGGAGGTGCGGAGTTACTAAAAGTATTATTCTGAGGGCTGAGGAGGGATTGTTGAGGTGGTTCGGTCATTTAGAGAGGATGGAGCAAAATAGGATGACTTCGAGAGTGTATAAATCTGTAGTGGAGGGGAGGAGGAGTAGGGGTCGTCCTAGGAAAGGATATAGGGAAGGGGTAAAAGAGGTTTTGTGTGCAAGGTATTCCAGCAGGCATGTGTGAGCGTGTTAGGAGTGGAGACAAATGGTTTTTGGGACCTGACGAGTTGTTGGAGTGTGAGCAGGGTAATATTTTGTGAAGGAATTCAGGGAAACCGGTTAGCCGGACTTAAGTCCTGGAGGTGAGAAGTACAATGCCTGCACTTTAAAGGAGGGGGTTGGGATATTTGCTGATTAGAGTGACATCTGAACCGTCGTATCTGGGCACCTCTGCAAAGACAGTGATAGTGTGAATGATGGTGAAAGTGTTTCTTTTTCGGGTCACCCAGCCTTGGTGGGAGACGACCAGAATGTTAAAAAAGATATTTTTATAAATTTGTTTTAATATTTGCATAAAGTTATTAACTAATGCATTATTTATTGCATTAATTGACGAATTTAGTAATAATTTTAGAATTGTGGTATTGTGCATAATTATTCACGCAATAACAAAAAAAATATTACACGAATTGTGTAAAACCTAAATTACTGCAGTTTATTGTAATATAAATATAATAGTGTTAATAATAACAAAATTAATAACTAATTAATAATCACCACTAATAATAATGATAATATTATAAATAAGCATTAACAATAATTTTAATAATAATAATTTTAATAATAATGAAATTAATAACTAATTAAGAATAATAATAATAATCAAGACCTTTCAACTAGAATCAAACTCTGTCTATAATAATCTGGACGAGGATTAATGAAATAATATTCCCTTCACAAATTATCAATTATTTATACACCGGATAATACCTCTGAATTATCCAGCTGTGAGATAAATTAATCCTTTCATCTAGGAATGACCCCCAAATTTATTATTCAATTATCTGTTAAATTATTTATTACTCTTGAATCACCGTGTCCAATAAATGATAAATTTTCACAGTGTATTGCATATATGCATCGTACACTATACATTGATGTGCGTGCGTATATGTGTGTAGTGTTTATATTCATGGTTAAAAGTAATGGCGTTACTGAAATTTTTATTAAATTATTATTATTGTTATTATTATTATTATTATTATTATTATTATTATTATTATTATTATTATTATTATTATTATTATTATTATTGATAGTATTATTATTGTTGTTATTATTATTATTGTTACTATTGTTATTATTATTATTATTAATATTATTATTATTATTATTATTATTATTATTATTATTATTATTATTATTATTATTATTATTATTATTATTATTATATTGTTATTATTATTACTATTGGTGTTGTTGATATTATTATTATCAGTTCCACTATTATTCAATAAATGTGAATTTATTTAGCGACAATAGCAGGTTTGTGTGAAGTTTTTAATTGTTCTATTTGTAGTTCTCTCTCTCCTCTCTCTCTCTCTCTCTCTCTCTATATATATATATATATATATATATATATATATATATATATATATATATATATATATATATATATATATATATATCTAGCTATCTCTCTTCCATCACTTCTTCTCTATATTCTCTTTCAAAATATCTTTCAGTCATTTCCTCACTCTTTTTCCTTCTCTCTCTGCCTCTCCTCTCTCTTCCTCTCCCTTTCATTCTTCCTCCTATCTTCATTCCTTCATTATCTCCCTTATCTCCTTGGGTCGCTTTTGGCGTCGCCAAGTCATTAATTCTCGTTGACCCAAAGTGACCCCGAAAGGTCACGTGAAGGAAGAGGTTATTGATGGCTTTCTAAGAGGGGAAAAACAGCTGATAACACTCGCGTGTGCAAACTACCATCCTGGGTTTTTTAATGCGTTTTAATACTAAAAATTCTTGAAAAACCTTCAGAAAGTAGTTTTTTAAACGCTAAAAATTCTTGAAAAACTTATAAAAAAAATATTTTTTTTAATGGCTTTTAATCTTAAAAAATCCAAAGAACCTCAAAAAATGACATTTTGAATCCCCTTTAATCCTAAAACTCTTGAAAAAACTAAAAAATGGCTTTTAAACCTCAAAATTCCAGAAAAACTCAAAAAATATTTTGTAATATCCGTATTTTTTTTTCATCAAGAATAACTTTCCTAAATTTTTGTCTCAAAAAAATATGCAATTTAGCCAGCAACTTTAATTTAAAATTATGAAAATTAGTATTTGTGGGCCATAATAGATTTTTTTGGTAGCACTTTACTCTCTTCTTGTTGTAAATATTAATTTCCGCTCGATACCTTGACAATGATCTTCCAGATTGACTTGAAACTTACAACCAGGCGGATGAAAATCATTTCTGAACTTCAGGTTTACCCCGGCACCCCGGCTAGACCCCCTCCCCCTGGCTAGTACAACACATTATATTTAGAAACCTAACTTTGTTCACCACTTTTCACTACTTTTTACGGCTTTTCATAACTTTTCACTACTTTTCTTCAGTTTTCATTACTTTTCACCACTTTTCACCACTATTCACTACTTTTCACTACTATTTACTACTTTTCACTACTTTTCACTACTTTTCACTACTATTCACTACTTTTCACTACTATTCACTACTTTTCACCACTTTTCACTACTATTCATTACTTTTCACAACTTTTCACTACTATTCACTACTATTCATTACTTTTCACTACTATTCACTACTTTTCACCACTTTTCACTACTATTCACCACTTTTTACTACTATTCACCATTTTTCACTATTCTTCAGTTTTCACCACTTTTCACTACTATTCACCACTTTTCAATTCACCACTTCACTACTATTCACTACTTTTCACCACTTTTCATCACTTTTCACTACTTATCGGATATCTCGTAAGCGGTTTTATAGTTAAAGAGACTTTCCACTTATTATGGTGCCACCAGCCGCCACCCACAGTAAACATGATACCACAATATGCACGACAGTCCCTTGATAATGTAAGAAATCACGAAAGCGCTTGAAAGTTCAGTATTATTTCACAGTGGATGTTCTTTATACATTATATCTCCTGTTTACTGTGATCTTATTACATTATATATATATATATATATATATATATATATATATATATATATATATATATATATATATATATATATATATATATATATATATATAATTCATTAATCACACTACTTAACCCTGATTTAACTCGTCGCAATTCAATATTTACTGTATAAAGAGCACTATAAAATCGCCATAACTTAACCCGGATGATCCTGGCCTCAGTAACGCCCCATAAATATCCCAATTATCCAATTATTTTTGCAGATACATATATAGGGCTTCAATTAGGCAATTATTTTATTTTTGTAATTATTGAATCATCGCGGAATTAGCGGACTGTTGAACCTCACAATGACGGGAGGGTTTTTATTTTTTTTTTGCATTGATTATCCGGGAGAGGGGAAAAAAATTCTTTTTTTTGGGGGTAATTTTTTTTCGTATGGCGATTTTTTTTATTTTCTTATTGATATGTTCGATTTTTTTTTCTTTATTAATCTTTATTTTTTTTTGTTTTCGTTTTATTATATTAAATAATTAAAGTCCTGGCAGACGAAACTTTTTATTACTGACGAAACAGTATTGTTACTAACAGCCAACACTATACCACGACCAGGTATACCACGACTAGGTATACCACAACTAGGGATACCACGACCAGGTATACCACGACCAGGGATAACCCGATTGGGGATACTACGACCAGGGGTGCCACGACTAAGTATACCACAACCGGGATAACCCGACTGGGGATGCCATGACCACAGATACCACGACCAGAATGCCACGATCAGGGATACCATGACCGGGGATACCACGACAAGGTATACCACGACAAGGTATACCACGACCGGGGATACCACGACAAGGTATACCACGACCGGGGATACCACGACCAGGTTTACCATGACCAGGAATAACCCGACTGGAGATACCACTATCAGGGATACCACAACCAGGGATACCACGACCAGCTATACTATGACCGGATAACTCGACTGGGGATGCCACCCGTTTCTCTGAGATACGACCTCCAGCTGGTTGAAGAGGAGTCTTTCTCTAGAAGATACGACCTCACTTTAATGAGAGTTACGACTTTACCCTGAACAGAGATACGACCTTTCCTTGGAGATACGACCTTCCTTTAAAAAGAGATACAACTTTCCCTTGGAGATACGACTTCCCCTTGGAGATACGACTTTCCCTTGGAGATACGACTTTCCCTTGGAGATACGACTTCTCCTTTTAGATACGACTTTCCCTTGGAGATACGACATTCCCTTACAAATACGACCTCCTTTTAATCAGTAGTACGACCTATTCAGAGGAACGACCTGCTAATCAGAGGTTCTGATCAGGGGTAAGACCTCTCCTGGGTCGTCCGAACACCATTAAGGTAAGTCTAGTTCCTTCATTTCCTTCTTGGACTCCTTATCTCCTTGGTTTATTCGTTATTTACGATTTCAGTTATTCGTTTTTTTTCCCCTTGAGAGGATGAAAGGGTAAGAGAGAGAGAGAGAGAGAGAGAGAAAGAGAGAGAGAAGGTAATAGTTCTCAGTGTTAGATTCTTCCTGTATCATCCCCTGAAAAACTGCCCTTCCTCTCTCTCCTCTTCTTCCTCCTCCTCCTCTTCCTCCTCCTTCCCGTTACTTCCTCATACTTCCCTTCTTTCTACCTCTACCATTTAGCCAATTCTTTTTCTTAAGCTCTCCTTCTCTATCTCTCATTCCCTTTCCTGCTTCCTCTCCCATCATCTCCATTTCTCTCGTCATTCTCTTTTACCCTTCAGTATCCTCTCTTAAGTGGAAAGAGACATGTTCGGTTCAGGTTATATTAAAGGAAACGTTTCGCCCAGAGTGACTTTTTCACTTCTTATATAGAGACCACTTAGAAACGAGTATGTACGTGTATCAGCAGGAGTCAAGAGAGTAATAGTAGCAGGGGTAGTAGTAGTAGTAGTAGTTTTAGTAACAATGATGGTAGTAGTAGTAGTAGTAACAATGGTGGTAGTAGTAGTAGCAGTAGTAGTAGTAACCATGGTGGTAGTAGTAGTAGTAATAGTAGTAGTAACAGGTAGTAGTAGTAGTAATAGTGCAGTATGTAGTAATTGTAGTAGTAGTAATAGTAGCAGTAGTATTAGTAGTAAGAGTAATATTAGTATTAGTAGTAAGAGTAATATTAGTATTAGTAGTAAGAATAATATTAGTATTAGTAGTAAGAGTAATATTAGTATTAGTAGTAGTAGTAATAATAATAGTAGAGACCTTGATAACACAACTGTGGTGAGAGATTGATAGAGTTTGAGAAGGACTTGCCAGTATGGGCCAGTAGACCTCCTGCAGTGCTCCTCTGTTCATAGTTCTCAAGTATCACGTGACAACTGTCTTCAAAACAAGCAATATCCTGCTGGTCAAGACTCTGCCGGACTTGTGAGTAAATTGTCGCCCTGACAGTATTTAGGGCGGCTTCTAGACACATTCATCTTTATTAATCATCTTCCCAAATGACAGACCTAACCTGGTTGATCTTAATAAGGTGTTCAATAATGTCCCAGTGTTGGGAACTGTTATTTTTATGGTTGTCATGGTTGCAGGAGATTTTGTGCTCACGGATCCTAATGTCCGGAGATTTAGTGGATTTTATTTTAGGAGGTTCATGATACATGATTATAGTATAGGATACTTAACGTAGTGGTCCCTGATACAGGATCATGATACAGGATCCTTGACACAGTGGTCCCTGATACAGGATCATGATACAGGATCCTTGACACAGTGGTCCCTGATACAGGATCATGATACAGGATCCTTGACACAGTGGTCCCGGGCAGAGCATCCTTACAGGACGGAGGATCGAGCGTGCACCACACCCTAAATAAACCACACTGGTTTTGAACCTCACTGGAAAAAAAACTGAAAATAGAGTTCACTGAAAAAATAAAACCTATGCTAAAGATAGCATTGAACCCCTGACTCACACCTTAAGGAGGAGGGGACCGAAAGACCGCAACTCGGTCTGTCCTTGACCGGGAGACCAAGCAAGTGCTTCCTCCTTTGAATCAAAGACCATTGGGTCAGACTCTGACCTATTGCCACCAAACTTTTATATTAAATTAAAAAAAAAAGTTTGGCCCAGGTGCCTGAAGTGGTTTTTAATCATTTTGAGATTCTGGATTTTTCATTTGCGCCTGATTCAAAATATATATATATATATATATATATATATATATATATATATATATATATATATATATATATATATATATATATATATGAAGGAGGGGTGTTAATGTTGCAGTTTTATAACTGTAGTGTAAAGCACCCCTCTGGCAAGACAGTGATGGAGTGAATGATGATGAAAGTTTTTCTTTTTCGGGCCACCCTGCCTTGGTGGGAATCGGCCGATGTGTTAATAAAAAAATATATATATTGTGAATATCCTTGCCCAATACATCTTTTAAATCCCCCCTGTTTCTTTCCCTGCTTCTGCCCCTTCTCCTGACATTGCCCCCAACTCCCCCAAACAAAAACCTTGCAAAGCGGGTCACAAACAAGCTGTGAACCCGTTATGAACCTGTCTGGCGACCACAGGTCATCGATAATCAATTCTGGTGTAAACGTCTTGTTACGAAGCTTCGGCCGGCTGAGGAGGAGAGGTAGGAGGAAGAGGAGGAGGAGGAAGAGAAGGAGGAGGAAGGAAGATGAGAAGAGGAGAGAGGGGAGAAGAGGAAAGATAATGAGCATGCCTAGGGTAGACGAATAGAGAATAGAGGGAAAAGATGTTGAGGGAAGGAAGAGAGGAGTGGAAATATGAAGGAAGAGGTGGAGGAGGAGATGAAAAGAGGCTGGGAATAAGGAGAGCCAGATGAAAACAGAAGGAAGATGAGGAGAGGGAGGAGAATGAAGAAGGGAAGCAGGAGGCAGGAAGGAAAGAAAATACTTGGAGAGCCACAACTACCTGCACAACCACCATCACCACCACCATCACCACCACCATCACCACCACCATCACCACCACTACCACCGCTGTTACCATCACTACTATCACCACCACTACCACCATCACCACTACCACCATCACCACTATCACCATCACCACTACCACCATCACCACTACCACCATCACCATACCACCATCACCACTACCACCATCACCACTACCACCACCATTACCACCATCACCACCACTATTACCATCACTATCACCACTACCACCACCACTACCACCTTCACTATCACCATCACCACTACCACCACCACTACGACTACCACCATCACCACCACTACGACTACCACCATCACCACAATCACTATCACCACTACCACCACTATCACTATCACCTCTAAACCAATATTTCTAAACCCAAAAATATATTTTTATGCAGCTGTATTGAACACAAAGATTATACACGTTAATATGTATAATTATTGCATTGATTAAATGGGTTTAAAGACTATCTACTACACGAGGGTCATTAAGGCTGCATGTCACCTGTTCACCACCATGTATATACACTGAGAAATACACACACACACACGCACCTCAGTGCATTACATTGAGACATATATACCTCTAAGTACATATATTCTCTAAAATAATGAAAAAAATCACCAAGTACAGGTATTATAACAAAAGAATATATACTTTCACTCATCTAAAAAAAGAAAATCAATATCCCGGAATGGAAAACTTATCTAAATTTGAATCTAAATAGAAAACAACAGCTGGCTACTAAATATACCACCTCATCTCCACTGGAAAGATTTTTTTTTTATAGATTTGTGTTAAAAAGTGTTTATTAAGTTTACATTTAACTTGAAATACTGAAAATCACTTAGGGAAGAACAGTGATATATATAGATTCATGTACTGTATTTGATTTGTAAGAATTTATATTGTAATGTATCTTTAGTATAGATAACTGGGGATATATAAATTATACGTAAATCCCTATTTTAGGTATTACAGTGTTCTTGACTGGTGGTGAAAAGGTGTAGTAGATAGACTTTAAACCCCATTAACCAACAAATCATAAAACTGTTTATATTCTGAAAAGTATATATCTTGATATATATATGCATATGAACGCAGCATTGTATATCCAAAGACTATCTGAACATATATTCCAATAGTTGGTATTAAAGTATCCCTGCACAGGTGGTATGCAGTCTTAATGACCGTCGTGTATTCGATAGGTTTGAAACCCAATAGACTACCCAGGAAACATCAGGTGAGTAAGCGATATCAGTCATTAGTAATAATTGCAAGAGGGTAATTAGGACCAGCAACACGCTGCAACAGCAATCACAACAGAATAACGGCAATTAGAGGCAACGGCTTCAACGGTATTACGAGAAGAGGCGGCGCCAAGTGGAATCCCCTCAAGAGGAATTCCTTCAAGAGGATTCCCCTCAAGAGGATTTCCCTCAAGAGGAATCCCCTCAAGAGGAATCCCCTCAAGAGGATTCCCCTCAAGTGGAATCCCTTCAAGAGGAATCCCTTCAATAGGATTCCCCTCAAGAGGATTCCCCTCAAGAGGAATCCCTTCAATAGGAATCCCCTCAAGAGGAATCCCCTCAAGAGGATTCCCCTCAAGTGGAATCCCTTCAAGAGGAATCCCCTCAAGAGGAATCCCCTCAAGAGGATTCCCATCAAGTGGAATCCCTTCAAGAGGAATCCCTTCAATAGGAATCCCCTCAAGAGGAATCCCTTCAAGACGAATCCCCTCAAGAGGAATCCCCTCAAGAGGATTCCCCTCAAGTGGAATCCCTTCAAGAGGAATCCCCTCAAGAGGAATCCCCTCAAGAGGATTCCCCTCAAGTAGAATCCCTTCAAGAGGAATCCCTTCAATAGGAATCCCCTCAAGAGGAATCCCTTCAAGACGAATCCTCTCAAGAGGAATCATCTCAAGAGGATTCCCCTTAAGAGCGATTCCTTGATGCTGGTGAGGGGCTCTTGATCCAGAGATAATGACATTTCTTCCCTCACTCCTTCACTCCCTTATTCTATCTCCCCTTCCATCTTTTTCCTTGTCTTTTTCTCCCTGCTTTCTCTCCCTCTCTCTTCCTAACCCCGGTCTTCCCTTTTCACACACTCCTATTCCCTATTTATCTTCCCCTCTTCATCGTATTTATCCTCTCTTCATCATATTAATCCTATCCTCACCCCTTTAATCCCACCCTCACCCCTTTAATCCTACCCCTCACTACATTAATCCTACCCCTCACCCCATTAATCCTACCTTCACCCCATTAATCCCACCCTCACCCTATTAATCCCACCCTCATCCCATTAATCCCACCTTCATCTAGAACACAGAGTAAATCCCTCAAGGGTAAAAACTTACCTTAATTAAATTATTCTATAGGGAAAAAAATCCGCTTACATTTTCGAAACTCAAATTATTTTAGGATGTCACAGAAAACAATAATAATAAGAATAAGAATAATAATTATTATTATTAAAAATTATTTGTTGATAAAGTGTGTACTAAAATAGAAGCTGTTGAACATCTCTCTCTCTCTCTCTCTCTCTCTCTCTCTCTCTCTCTCTCTCTCTCTCTCTCTCTCTCTCACATAACCGGAGTCATTGTAAGTAGTAAAGTGTAAATTAGTGCCGTTAAGAAGCCATGCACTCTATACCCTCCTCTGGAGGTCCTCTTATGTGACTATCAATCTCACAACACACATAAGAGGGTCTCTCCCTGAGTCACGAGTCACCTGAGTCACGAGTCACCTGAGTCACGAGTCACCTGAGTCACGAGTCACCTGAGTCACGAGTCACCTGAGTCACGAGTCACCTGAGTCACGAGTCACCTGAGTCACGAGTCACCTGAGTCACGGGTCACCTGAGTCACGAGTCACCTGAGTCACGAGTCACCTGAGTCACGAGTCACCTGAGTCACGAGTCACCTGAGTCACGGGTCACCTGAGTCACGAGTCACCTGAGTCACGGGTCACCTGAGTCACGAGTCACCTGAGTCACGAGTCACCTGAGTCACTAGACGCCTAAGTCACGAGACGCCTGAGTCATGAGTCACGCGACTCAAAAGTCATGCGACTCACATCGCAAGTGAGTCGTGTGTAGAATTACCCAAATTTCTACGACAGTGTATATAATATACACCCGCAGGACATTTTCTAAATGTTTAGAACACTGTCAAAAATAAACTTTGAGGGCATCTAATTCCCCTTTCATCCACCATCTTCCTTTTCTCTCAAACTATATTCCTTAGTCTAAGTTTCTTTACATATCGCAGGTAAAAATTGCTCTCCCATTGTTTTATCAAGCACTTTTCACCCTCCTCCGCCCCCCCCCTCTCTTCACTCACCTGTTTTTTATTCTTCTTCTATTTTTGGTATCTTTTCTTCAGCTGTTTCGCTGACATTCTTTTAAATTTTCTACATTAATCTACGGAGATTTGCTTTTTACTGGTATTAATGTGATCAGTAATGATCTATAACAACTAAAAGGAAATATATTTCCTTGATGATGTGAGAAGTCACGAAAGCGCTTGGAATTTCAACATTTTTTTCACAGTTCTGCATATATTATATTTTATTTTTATTTTTTTATTAACACATCGGCCGATTCCCACCAAGGCAGGGTGGCCCGAAAAAGAAAAACTTTCATCATCATTCACTCTATCACTGTCTTGCCAGAAGGGTGCTTTACACTACAGTTATAAAACTGCAACATTTACACCCTCCTTCAGAGTGCCGGCACTGTACTTCCCATCTCCAGAACTCAAGTCCGGCCTGCCGGTTTCCTGAATCCTTCATAAATGTTACTTTGCTCACACTCCAACAGCACGTCAAGTATTAAAAACCATATGCCTCCATTCACTCCTATCAAATACGCTCACACATGCTTGCTGGAAATCCAAGCCCTCGCACACAAAACTTCCTTTACCCTCCCTCCAACCTTTCCTAGGCCGACCCCTACCCCGCCTTCCCTCCACTACAGATCCATACACCTCGAAGTCACTCTGTCTCGTTCCATTCTCTCTACATGTCCAAACCACCTCAACAACCCTCCTCAGCTCTCTGGACAATCGTTTTGGTAATCCGCACCTCCTCCTAATTTCCAAACTCCGAATTCTCTGCATTATATTCACACCCACATTGACCTCATGCATGACATCTCCACTGCCTCCAGCCTTCTCCTCGTTGCAACATTCATCACCCATGCTTCACACCCATATAAGAGCGTTGGTATAACTATACTTCATACATTCCCTCTTTACTTCCATGGACAAGGTTCTTTGTCTCCACAGACTCGAAGTGCTCCACTCACCCTTTTCCCCTCATCAATTCTATGATTCACCTCATCCTTCATAGACCCATCCGCCGACATGTCCACTCCCAAATATCTGAATACATTCACCTCCTCCATACTCTCTCCCTCCAATCTGATATCCAATTTTTCGTCACCTATTCTTTTTGTTATCCTCATCACCTTACTCTTTCCTATATTCACTTTCAATTTTCTTCTTTTACACACCCTACCAAATTCATCCACCAACCTCTGCAGCTTCTCTTCAGAATCTCCCAAAGCACAGTGTCATCAGCAAAAAGCAACTGTGACAACTCCCACTTTGTATTTGCTTCTTTATCTTTTAGCCCAACACCTCTTGCCAAGACCCTCGCATTCACTTCTCTTACAACCCCATCTATAAATATATTGAACAACCACGCTTGGAATTTCAACATTTTTTTCACAGTTCTGCATATATTATATATACTGTGGAATATTTTCTGGTGTATTGGAATATATTGGAAAAAGAAAATCAGTAGAGAATATTAGCTATCGTTGTCTCCTTCATTCCCTCCTTTCCTGCTTTTCCTCCATCCTTCCTAACCTCCCTCATTATTCCTGTCCTTCTTGCTCACTCATTCACTAATGCAAATCATCAATTAAAAGTTATTATCTTCCTCTTCAGTAATTAGGTTATATACCATGGCTTTTTTTTTCATTGAAAAAAATATATATACGATTTTTAAATTTGACTTTCCGTTTTTAGTTCATTGTATTATGTTTGTGTACTCACCTAGTTGTGGTTGCAGGGGTCGAGTCATATCTCCTGGCCCCGCCTCTTCACTGGCCGCTACTGGGTCACTCTCCCTGCGCCATGAGGTTTATCATACCTCTTCTTAAAGCTATGTATGGATCCTGCCTCCACTACATCACTTCCCAGACTATTCCACTTCCCGACCACTCTGTGACTGAAGAAATACTTCCTAACATCTCTGTGATTCATCTGAGTCTTCAACTTCCAACTGTGTCCCCTTGTTGCTGTGTCCCATCTCTGGAACATTCTACCTCTGTCCACTTTGTCAATTCCTCTCAGTATCTTATATGTTGTTATCATTTTCGTGTGTTGTGTGTGTGTCGCTGTTGTGTGTCGTGTGTGTGTGTGTGTGTGTATGTGTGTTTGTGTGTGTGTGTGTTTTGTGTGTGTGTGTGTGTATGTGTGTGTGTGTGTGTGTGTGTGTGTGTGTGTGTGTGTGTGTGTGTGTGTGTGTTGTGTTGTGTATGTGTGTGTGTGTGTGTGTGTTTATCTGTTTATCATCAATTTCGTCTTGTTGATGTTTGGCAGGGAGGAGGAGGAGCAGGGAGGAGGAGGAGCAGGGAGGAGGAGGAGCAGGGAGGAGGAGGAGCAGGGAGGAGGAGGAGCAGGGAGGAGGAGGAGGAGCAGGGAGGAGGAGGAGCAGGGAGGAGGAGGAGCAGGGAGGAGGAGGAGCAGGGAGGAGGAGGAGCAGGGAGGAGGGAGGAGCAGGGAGGAGGAGGAGCAGAGGAGGAGGAGGGAGCAGGGAGGGAGGGAGGGAGGAGCAGGGAGGAGGAGGAGCAGGGAGGAGAGGAGGAGCAGGGAGGAGGAGGAGAGGAGCAGGGAGGAGGGAGGGAGCAGGGAGGAGGAGGGAGGCAGGGAGGAGGGAGGGGGGGAGCAGGGAGGAGGAGGAGCAGGGAGGAGGAGGAGCAGGGAGGAGGAGGAGGAGCAGGGAGGAGGAGGAGCAGGGAGGAGGAGGAGAAGGGAGGAGGAGGAGCAGGGAGGAGGAGGAGCAGGGAGGAGGAGGAGCATGGAGGAGGAGGAGCAGGGAGGAGGAGGAGCAGGGAGGAGGAGCAGGGTCTAGGTGCTGCCATCTAGCGTGGCTTTTTTTTTATTCTCGGTATTTCATAAATCCGGTTCATGTTTTGGTTGGCAAGTTAATTTCTACAGCTAAACAGCTCCTGTTTATAACCCTGAGTTAGGAACATAATCTATGGTAGCTTCGGAGACGTGTGTATGTGTGTTAGTCACCATTATGACTGAGCGTCACCATAACACTACCATAACTCAGTACTACCATAACTTCAATACAATTATATCAGCACCACCTTAACTCACCACCACTACTATCATCCACCACCACCACCACCACTAGTACTATCATCCATCTCCACCAATAACCTTTGAACTTTCAGATCCAAGGACTCAAAAATTGAGTCTTGAGTGATTTTTTTCCCAAGAGGTTGGTACTTGAGCTGAGAGCAGCGCTACTCAAGGCACGAGTCTTAGAAAGTGGATTTTATCTATATAAGTATCGAACTCAAAGATTTTTAGTGCTTCGCCTTCCATGTGCCACAACTGAAACCCATATATATATATATATATATATATATATATATATATATATATATACAGGGACCCTCGTTAACGAATACCCCGAAATCGTGCAATTATGTAAGTATAATTTTGTAAGTTCTTGTGGAAGTGTATTTTGGGGGTCTGAAATAGACTAACCTACGTGAAATTTTTCCTTAAGGGTAAATTCGTTCGGTAATGGCACTTGAGCAGACTTCAGGAGTGAAGTTTTTACGAAACTCGGGGGTCCACTGTATATATATACATGTATATTCAGGAATACAAGTCATAATAGTCTGGCTGAAACATAGGAGTAGTCTCTTGACTTCTAGACGACGTTTCGTCTCTTCCTGAACCATTATCAAATCCTATCGGTATATAAACACAGAATGGTTCGTATCTCTCAGAGTATATACACTGAGAGTTTGCTTTAAACCCAGTTTATAGAGATTAAACCATCCCTGACAGGTGGTTGACCAGATGGCATACAGACTTAAATGGCCCTCGTGTAGTGGACAGGGCTTTACAACCCAGTCAACCAACCAATCTCTTCTTCAAACTGAGACTTAAAACGGAATTGATAAATCCCACACTTCTAGCCTGGAGAAACTTCCGTAGCCCCTTGCGCCTCTTCAGAGCAAGCAATCCCCTTTGACTAACGCGCAGAACGCGCTTCGACCTGCCGTTTCAACGCAAGTGTCGACTAACAAGGTGAGAAATACCTGACATGCAAACGGCTGGAGTCGACTCCTAACTACATCGCTATTGATGAGGTTTGTTTACACCCGACACGATATGTTTATCTCTCGTTAGGTCGTGTTTGTCGTGTTTCTTGCAGCACACCTCAACGACCTCGCCTTCCCTCGTGGTTTTAATATCATGATGGTCGTGTTTTAGCAAGAATAGGTAGAGGGAGAGAGACCGAAAACAAAAAACACAAAAATAAATAACGAGAGAGAGAAAGAAAGAGAGAGAGAGAAATACCTCCTTAGAAAAAATATTATCTCCAGTACTTGAGTGCAAAGGTCTCCTATTTTTCAAGGTGTTTCTCATTAACTGGTTTTTTTCCCCCGTCTCCTTCCTCTTATTTGCATTGCTACGTTCCCTCATCATTCACCCTTCTTCTTATCCCATCTAACCCCTTTCTTCCCCTTCCTTGCTCATCTCTTCTCCCTTCTCTCCTTGCTCTCAATACAACTTATTTTGAAAGCATTGACCTTACGGACGTCTTAAATTTCCTCTTCTGCGACTTCTTTTGCCTTTTCTTCTTCTTCTTTCTCTCTCATTCTCTCTATTTTCCCTCTTAATACAATTCCTTTTTTTTTTTCTACTGCCTTCTCTTTCTTTCATATTCTCCATCCTAGTCCTATCTATCCTCCTTATTCCCTTCTCCTTAACATTACATATTCTTCAGTCTCCACCTCTTCCCTTCCATTTCCTCTTCCATAATCGTTAGTTTCTCTCACTCTCTTCTCTTCTTATCCTCCTTAATTTATCAAATACCACATTCCCCTCTCCCTCTTATCCCTTATTTAATATTTCTTCTTTCACTACCTTTCATTTATCTCATTTTCCTGCGTTATCACCTTATCACATAAACCCCTTGGATTATCGTGTAATCTGCCGAACAGAAGCTGTGTAATGTTTATTAAGTGTTGATGAAGGAGAGAGAGAATAAATAATCCGACACAAACACGAGTAAATTATATATATATATATATATATATATATATATATATATATATATATATATATATATATATATATATATATATATATATATATATATATATATATAGAAAGAGAAAAAAAGAGAACAGCAGGAGTAGGGAAATCGTTAAATAAAACAGGAAATAGACGATGTCGATAAAGGAAGGAGGTGATGGGTAAGAAGGAAGAAAGGAAGAGAGGTAAAGAGGGTAAAGAAGCGAAGGAGCGGAAAATGCGTAAGTGGAAAAGAGGAGAGGAAAAAGATGGTGGAGAGGAAAAAGAAGGAGAGGAAAAAGATGGTGGAGAGGAAAAAGATGGTGGAGAGGAAAAAGATGGAGGAGAAGAAAAAGATGGTGGAGTAGGAGGAGTATGGTTGGTGGGGATGGCCCAAAGCCAGTCCAAGTCTTGGCTTCGCCAGTCTCTAGTAAATTACCTTTCACCCTCCCCCCCCCTCTCTCTCTCTCTCTCTCTCTCTCTCTCTCTCTCTCTCTCTCTCTCTCTCTCTCTCTCTCTCTCTCCCTCTCCTCCTAGCGTCCAGTAGGAGGTCGCCGGCCATCTTGTCATTCAAGTGACAACTAACACCTCGAAAATCTAGCTATCGTAGGCATCTATCGTAGGCAGCTATCGTAGGCATCTATCGTAGGCATCTATCGTAGGCATCTATCGTAGGCAGCTATCGTAGGCATCTATCGTAGGCATCTATCGTAGTCATCTTAAAATAAACCTGATAAACTTGAACTTAATTCTATGTATTCTATCATAGGTATATTTAGATATATTCTAACATCTGCGTGAGGTTATACACAAAAAGAGGTGTATATCTGTGTATACATACACTTACTTATTTTGTGTATTAAAGTATTTTTGACTGGTGATGTGCAGCCATGACCCAGTGAGTAGTCGATAGGATTTAAACCCAACTAACCAAGCAGCCACTATTAATAATAATAATAATAATAATAATAATAATCTTAATTTCTACAAGTACATGATACAACTTATACAGACCATAGCTGACACCAATGACATGCTATATAGAAAGCCCCTTGTTATGTAGAGCATTTCAGGCAAAATTAAGTTTGTCCCCAGGATGCGACCCACACCAGTTGGCTAACACCCAGGTACCTACTTACCGCTAGGTGAACATTGACAGCAGGTGCCTTAAGGAAACACTCCCCTAATGTTTCCACCCGTACCGGGGATCGAACCACGGACCTGAGTGTGTGAGCTGGGTGCCCCACCAAAGCGAGCTACGGGACACCGTATACACACAAAATACACAAATTTCGTGAATTTTATTTCTGATTTTCCTGGAGGTATTGCAAACAACAAATTTACGATAGATGTCTTTCACATCTATCGTTGCTGTGTGAGCCAAGCTCGTAAAATCTGCATTGAAAAGCACAAGGCTTACACTGCAGCATGACCCAGGATGAAGGTCACACCTCATAAGCATACATCATACAATTATCTTTCCAAATACACAATAGGAGGCCAAAAGCCAGTCCATCCTGGGAATACACAGCGGTATTACCATCATAAATATACACAAAAGTCTCGCAGTATGGACGATAACACGTGGTTTATGCACAGTGTGTACAGCGTCCTATGAATCGTAATGCTCATGCGGTAGTTTAACAATTTATTGTACGTGTTTCTAGACTGTCTGTGGGGTTTTGTGTACGTTAGTTTGTGGCACTGGATGTTAAGTACAACACCAGTGCAAGTTCACACACATACACACGCACACACACTCTGTGAATATATATATATATATATATATATATATATATATATATATATATATATATATATATATATATATATATATATATATATATATATATTGTGTGTGTGTGTGTGTGTATGTGTGTGTGTGTGTGTGTGTGTGTGTATGTGTGTGTGTGTCTTGCCGAATAGGTAAAACTGGTCAATTAGCAAGAAATCATTTAAAATTAAGTCTTTTCTAGAATTGTCTCTTATACGTTTAAAGATACATTTTTTTTTTCATTATTGTTAATTTAAAAAATAATAATTTTATACCAAAAGAACCTTAAAAAACTTACCTAACCTTATTATAACAAGCGCAATTAAATTTAGCCTAGTCAAACTAAATATATTTTAGACAAGTTTGCATTAATTCAATAATAAACACAATGAAATATATTTTTTTTCGTTATTTTTTTTCTTTAGGGTGCGTGATCTTTGTAGAATTGGGTGGTCCTGTGGGTTAGAGCGTCGGGAATTTTCCCCTCGTTGTAATGTTATGAGGCCTGGTCACAGACCGGGCCGCAGGGGCGTTGACCCCTGGAACTCTCTCCAGGTAAACTCCAGGTAATGAAGACACAAGTGTTACTTTTATTATTATTATTATTATTATTGTTTTTATTATATTTATTATTATGATTATTGCTGTTGCTGTTAGTAATATAATTATTATTGTTGTTGTTGTTATTATTGTTTTGTTATTAGTGATATTATTATTATTATTAAAATATTAATAGTATCTTGCCTTGAAGGCTGGAGCAAGATTGTCGGCTTATTCTCCTTATCTTCCTCTTCCTCTCTTTCTCTCCATTCAGAGTCTCTCTTTTATCCTTGCTCTTTTCTTTCCCTTCCTCCTTCATCTGTCACTTCCACCCCCTTCTTCCCTTCCTAACCCTTTTATTCATTGGCTCCAAGCTCTCTCTCTCTCTCTCTCTCTCTCTCTCTCTCTCTCTCTCTCTCTCTCTCTCTCTCTCTCTCTCCATATACTGGTGTCTTTTATAAATTGCCTGTCTCCCTCCACTCATTCATCCATCACTCTATTTTCCTTCCGTCTCGCCTTCTTCTATCGTCTCCCTCTCTTTCCCTTCTCTCTTTTTCCCCTCTCTCTCTCCTGAATGCCATGACGTGCACACACACACACACACACACACACACAATCAAACACAGA
>WNWK01000030.1:175000-222500 GCA_009830355.1 Cherax destructor
TAAATTGTAAAGGGCTGGGCTAGGTTATTTTAACCTATAAAAAAACACACTGTAACCAAAAAATCCTCTCTGTGTCTTCAAAGCAAAGGCGTTGTCTATAGAGAGCCAGAGAGCGTTGAAATCCGCACGAGTGTCACAGGTGGTGCCAGGATGATTTAGTTTGGTTGTAACATTCTTAGAAACTCTTCTCACCCTTCCTATGTTAACTGTATTCTTATTTATATCCTTTAATTTTTTGTCTTCACACCTCTTCCAAGTTCATTATTGTTAATTATATATTTCGTTGCTGTTCTTCAAGCGTTTCTTAGATTGTTTTAATTAGCTTAGTTCATTATGTTTCTTGTTGCTTTCACGAGGGTGAAGGAGGAAGTGTTAAGGAGACTTGGACATTTAGAAAGGATAGAGCAGAATAGGGGGAATGAGAGGGGGTTTACAAATACGGTCGTCTCGTGTAGAGATGAAGGGAGGGTGTGAAGGTTTTTAAGTGATATGGGCTTGAGCATCCAGCAGGCTTGTGTGAGCCTTTGAAATGTGAATGAGTGAAGACAAATGCTTTAAGGGATTTGACGTGCTGTTGGAGTATGACCGAGTTTTTATATATAGAGATAAAAGGAAAAAAGTAGACACAGATGCAGTATAATGTGTTACTAAAGGATTATATATATATATATATATATATATATATATATATATATATATATATATATATATATATATATATATATTCAGTTCTCAGATTAATTTTATATAATAAATTATTTGTTCATTATCAAGCGGTTCAATTCTTTTTAATGACTCTGGGTGCAAAAGCCATTAATGTTTTACCAGTTTTTGTATTCAGCTTCAAGTAATTAATGTCTTACAGTAAGAAACACTATGTATTCTCTAGTGAAGTATATCTCTGGAGGTTGAGAAATGTATTACCAGCTTAGTAATTTTTTTTTTGGGGGGGTTATATCCGTGTGTCGTATTGAGGTCGCAGTTGGGGTATATCTCTGATGTATATCTCTATCTGTAAAGTATTTAAAGTATATCACGAGTATATTTCGTTGGTGTCACGAAAAATACCACTGATTGATGTATATCGTCAGTGACGTATATTCATGTTTTTTTGGTCGTGTATCTTGGAAGTATACTGCGTCTTTTGAGGTATACTCATAAAGTATATTGGTTGTGGCGATATACCACAGCTTGAGGATCAGGAACATCTGCTTGAAGAAAAGTTACAGATGCAAGAGTTGTGTTTATTGTTAAGACGGTACTTTCTATTGTCCGCTTTGAATCTGAATTTGTCCAATTTCAAGCCTTTGTTGAGAGTCCTTGCTGGGTTAGAGTCCTGTCTATGTTAGAGTTCTATCTAGATTAAAGTCTTGTCTAGGTTAGATTCCTGTCTAGGTTATAGTCGTGTCTAGGTTAAAGTCCTGTCTATGGTAAATATTTCCTGCACGTTATTTACATCCCCTTATTTATTCCTGTTTTCCACTTATTGCAATTATTTCTTCCCCTCATTTACGTCTCTCAAGAGAATGTTGATTTAGCTATCTCAATCTTCGTATGGATGATCCCTTATACACTGGATTAGCTTTGTTATCCCTTTTAGTAAGTTCTGCAGTGCAATTGTATCCAGTATGTAGTGTGGAGATCAGAGGTTTATTGCGTAGTCTTACTGAGGCTTCAGTAATGATGCTAGAACCTCGTTAAACCTTACAAGGTGACTGCTTAATGAGGTCAGACTTGTCATCAGTGTAAGAGGACCTAGTCAAAGAGCGGTGTCTGGAAGGTGCACACTCCAATACTGTCTCCTACGACACTGATGGGTTCAGGTGCACAATACTGGCAGTCTTAGTGCACAATAATGGCAGTCTTAGTGCACAATACTGGCAACTTCGTTACACTTCAAGATTGGGTTAAATTTCATCTCCCCAAGACACTGGTCAGATCTCCCCACCAAGACACTGGTCAGATCTCCCCACCAAGACACTGGGTAGATCTCTCCACCAAGACACTGGTCAGATATCCCCACCAAGACACTTGTCAGATCTCCCCACCAAGACACTGGTCAGATCTCCCCACCAAGACACTGGTCAGATCTCCCCACCAAGACACTGGGCAGATCTCTCCACCAAGGCACTGGTCAGATCTCCCCACCAAGACACTAGTCAGATCTCCCCACCAAGACACTGGTAAGATCTCCCCACCAAGACACTGGTCAGATCTCTCCACCAAGACACTGGTCAGATCTCCCCACCAAGACACTGGTCAGATCTCCCCACCAAGACACTGGTCAGATCTCCCCACCAAGACACTGGTCAGATCTCCCCACCAAGACACTGGTCAGATCTCCCCACCAAGACACTGGTCAGATCTCCTCACCAAGACACAGGTCAGATCTCCTCACCAAGACACTGGTCAGATCTCCCCACCAAGACACTGGTCAGATCTCCCCACCAAGACACTGGTCAGATCTCCCCACCAAGACACTGGTCAGATCTCCCCACCAAGACACTGGTCAGATCTCCCCACCAAGACACTGGTCAGATCTCCCCACCAAGACACTGGTCAGATCTCCCCACCAAGACACTGGTCAGATCTCCCCACCAAGACACTGGTCAGATCTCCCCACCAAGACACTGGTCAGATCTCCTCACCAAGACACTGGTCAGATCTCCTCACCAAGACACTGGTCAGATCTCCTCACCAAGACACTGGTCAGATCTCCCCACCAAGACACTGGTCAGATCTCCCCACCAAGACACTGGTCAGATCTCCTCACCAAGACACTGGTCAGATCTCCTCACCAAGACACAGGTCAGATCTCCTCACCAAGACACTGGTCAGATCTCCCCACCAAGACACTGGTCAGATCTCCTCACCAAGACACTGGTCAGATCTCCTCACCAAGACACTGGTCAGATCTCCCCACCAAGACACTGGTAAGATCTCCTCACCAAGACACTGGTCAGATAAGTGACAACGTCGACCCTCTGCTCCACACACCAGCTCTGTCTTCCACTATATTTCCACTGTTTATTCTCTTCTCTGTGAGTAAATAGTCTGCAGAATCAACAAGCAGATAAATGAGTCACTTGTACAACATTTACGTATCTTTATTCTGGAAACGTTTCGCTCCTCAGTGCCTTCTTCAGTCCAGTGCAGAAAAAGGTGGAAAATGAGAAGGAGTTTGAGGTAATCAGTCCCTAAGACTGGAGTCGATGTGTCCAGTCCATCAGAGATTGATGGACTGGATTGAAAGAAGCAAAACGTCTTGGGACTACACACATCTTACTCAATATATATGGAGCTGTAGAATAACCTTAGTAATCATGTTATTGAGACTTCTTGTGTAGATTCAAGTACTGTGTTAGTCAAGTTGAACACCATTACCAATCTTGTTTTCATTATTGTATATATATATATACACTACATATATATGTGTGTGTGTGTGTATAGATATTATTATTATTATTATTATTTATTGTAGTTGTTAATTTTCATTGCATTTCTGAAGATCGAAGAAGAAACGCTGTTTGTTTAAGAAAAGTTGAGGTAAAATATATGAACTTTCAACCAGAATATTTAAAAATGAATTGTTTTTAAAGAGCTTGTTCCGGATGCTGGGGGAGGGGTTGTAGGTGGTGGTGGTAGTGGTTGTAGGTGATGATGGTGGTGGGAGTGGGGGTGGTGGTGGGGGTAGTGGTGGCGGCTGTGTTGCTGTTCGTTGTTATAGTGGGTGGGTTAGTTCTCGTTGTGTTATTGTTGGTAGTAACGCGTGTACACACACACACACACACACACCTCCAAAATCACAAATACACAATTTCTTACTCTCTCTCTCTTTCTCTCCTCAGTTCCCCAACACACACCACATTCTTTCCCCCACCTCCCCAACACACCCACCTTCTCTCCCCATCTCCCCAACACACCCCACCTCTCTCTTCCTCCCCACCACATACAAGATGTAATATAGACCCAGCCCACAGAATATATATGGATTTGTGCCTTGATTTGTATACCATCAACCCACGCAGTAACATCCAGGCATACAAAATTGTGTTGTCTCAAAACACCAAACCCTACAATACCCTCATCGGGTGCTGATTTGTGTGACAGCAACCCAGAATGAAACACAATACCTTAGCTATTGATTTATGTGTACCTCTTCACCCTACACACCCGCCTCGTCTTGAAGACGCTGAAGGTGACACACTGTTAAGAATGTTGCTAGTGTTGTATTTTAAATAGTCTATCCTAAGAATATAGGAGAGAGAGAGAGAGAGAGGACTAAACGCAGCCATCATCGACAGCAACAACAACAGCAGCAACAGTGAAAACAACAAAAACAACATCATACCTGGACAGTGGTGCCAGGCATTAAGGGGAAACAAGGATTGTAAAGAGCGTAGTGTAGTGAAGCTGGTGGCACCCCTCAACAAGCCTGGGATTGCCATCCTGGGTTAGTGTCTGGGGCAGGGGGAAGAGGCAGGGGGGAGAGGGGAGGGGAGAAAAGGGAGAGGGAGGGGAGAAAGGGAGAGGGAGGGAGTATGATTGAAGGAGTGTGAGGAAGTGAGGGAGGTAGAGGGGAGTACGATATAAAGTGGGAGGAATGAAGGAGGGAGAGAAACCCTCCCTACCCTAATATACTACCTCTTCCCCTCCCTACCACTCGCCTGCAACAATCAACAATCATGACAATATAATTAAGTTTATGTCTGTGCTCAAAGGATGATTGTATTAAATTCAAGTTTTCTAACTCTTACACGACATAAATTCGTGACAGGAATACCTGAGGGTTTAGTGTGTGTGTGCTCACCCATTTGTGGTTGTAGTGGTCGAGTCACAGCTGCTGTGTAAGTGTATATATTCGTGACTACAGGTGTCATCCTTCAGCTCCTGGTCTTGCCTTGTGGGCTCTTTTTCCTACCTGTTCTTAAAACGGTGTATTGATGCCTGCCTCTACTGCTTCGTCATCAAGGTCATTCCACTTCCTGACCACCCCGAGGCTGAAGAAATACTTCCTGACATCCCCCGACATGCATGAAATGCTCTGCATAATTATGAACTTTCTGAATCACTGTACAAACATTGTATCATTATCATTATTACTATATTATTATTATTATTATTATTATTATCATTATTATTATTATTATTATTATTATTATTATCATTATTATTACTATTATTATTATTATTATTATTATTATTATTATTATTATTATTATTATTATAGTGTCTTTAACTGCCAGTTGTGCTCACTCTTAGTAGGTTTTCGCCTCTCTACTAGTCTCTATTTACCTTATCAAGTCATCTGAGTATTTTACATGTCGCTATCATGGCTCCCCCTAGTTTTTTCCATCCTCTGTATTCCGCCCAAACCCCCACCTTGTTCCACCTCCTGTCCTTCACCCCCAACCCCCTACCATTCATCCCTACCCCTCTCTCTCTCTCTCTCTCTCTCTCTCTCTCTCTCCCTCAGCATCCCTCATCTCCCACACACACAACACATTACGAGACTGTACACGGTGATTGTTGCCATCGTGTGGGTCTGGTTTTAAGCAAAGTGATGGAGAAGTTGTAAAATGTATTGGAGAGTCTCTGGAGGATGGGGGAGAGAGAGGGGAGAGGGGTGAAGGGGATGAGTGGAGGTGGGGATGTTATTGAAATGGTAGGGGGGAAGGAGAGAGAGGGGGGTTAGGAGAGGATAAGTGAGCTGGAGAAAGGGAGGTGGACGTAATGGAAGGGGAGGAAGCAGGGGAAGGGAAATGGGAGAGAAGGAATAGGGAGAAATGGTTACAACTCATTGAACTGAATGATCTCTCTCTCTCTCTCTCTCTCTCTCTCTCTCTCTCTCTCTCTCTCTCTCTCTCTCTCTCTCTCTCGCTCTCTCTCTCTCTCTCTCTTAAACATAAAACCAAGATAAAACAATTAAAAAAAAAAAACTTGTCTCCATCTAAGGTTTTATATGTATATATGTATCCCAGGACGAACAAGATATCTAGATCAAGGGGAATTCTCTTTTTATCTGCCCAAGAAAAACTCTGCTATCGCCTTTATGACAAGTTTTTTTTTTTCTCCAGGACGAGGAAAGTTTTTCCTGGATGAATTTGTTGATATGAGTGTTTGTTATGTTCTTACTCCCTCACTCAACTCTCCCTCTCCCTCACTCTGGCTCCACTCTCCCTCACTCTCCCTCATCTATATGTGTAGCAGCTCCCAGTGTAAGCTTTACGGATCTTCACAGAGTCTGCTTAATTCTCTTGTTTATGTTGCCTCAGCCAGGGATGTTTTGGTGGTTCTTGCGATGTTTGTTTTTTTTCTTTGATTACAGATGTTTTGGTGATGTTTATTTTTTGTGTTTTCCTGAATCACAGATGTTTTGATAGTTCTTGTGATGTTTAGTGATGTTTCTCTTTATGTTTTTCTTAAATTATAGATGTTTTGGTGGTTCTTGTGATGATTGGTGATGTTATTTTTTATGTTTTTTTCTTAAATCACAGATGTTTTAAGTGGTTCTAGTAATGTCCAGTGAGGTTATTTCTAAGTTTTCTCAAATCCCAGATGTTTTGGTTGTTTCTTGTGATGTTTCTCGCTTGGGCGATGACTGGGCTCGCGGGGGCGATGACTGGGCTCGCGGGGGCGATGACTGGGCTCGCGGGGGCGATGACTGGGCTCGCGGGGGCGATGACTGGGCTCGCGGGGGCGATGACTGGGCTCGCGGGGGCGATGACTGGGCTCGCGGCCCAATCATACTCCAGGTATACCTGGAGCATACCTGGATATAGATATATACCTGGATATACATATGTGGATGTAGATATATGTAGATACTGTTATAAGGATGTATGGGGGGGGGGCGACAGCGTTCACTGAGAAATCATTGGTTTTAGTTCGACTGCTGACCACACGAAGAGGAGGTCTGGCCGTCCAATCACATGCCGTGTTTGTGTCTCAGCAACCAATCAGAGGGTTTGTTTATGTCGCGATGGCCAATCACGGGACTCCCTCTGGGATGCCCCTTTACTCAAGTTATCTAACAGTGTAAATCATCAAATTCCAATAAAGTTTTAAAGCGAATACATTAATATTTTAATGAGGCAGACTTATTTATTTTTACGAAGAAAGTAAAATATAAGTCAATAAGTTGCTGAAATTTTAATATTTAAAATGAATAATAATTGAGAGCTATCGTCGTCAATTCGTTAGTCAGCGCAAATCAGCGTGAAATAGAGGCGCTTCCTTTACCTTTTTATTTTAGCATTCCGGTCGTCTCCCGCCGAGGCAGGAGGACCCGAGAAATAAGGAAACACATTCACCATTATTCATCCAATAGCCGTCTTGCCAGAAGTATACAGACATAACAGTTCAGATGACTATACGTTCTGCTACACACACACACACACATACATGTATATATATAAATATATATATATATATATATATATATATATATATATATATATATATATATATATATATATATATATATATATATAGATGGGGTGGTAGGGAAGTGGAATATTCAAACGCCTTCAGGAAGAAATCCAAATATTCTTCCTTAAAGCTCTTTTATCCACTTCTCCGAGGCTATGGGTCACACAATTTATGGGACGCAGAATAGAATCCTGGCTAGCCACAGTTCTGTTAATGATTCAAAATCACTTGTTTCGTGTTCTCATTAATATATATAAGAGTATTTTCACTCATTTGAAGTGTATTTTTAAGTTGGTGTGGAGATATGACTAATTAACAACATATATCATACGTAATTAGAGGTAATTATGGGGGATGTTTGTTGGAACTTGTTCTTAAATGTTGCAAATTATTGCTAAGCCTCTTAATTTATCGCCTGTTCTTGGTGACGTCACTGATCAGCTGTTGCTTGTTGACGTCAGTAATCAGCTGTTTGTTTACGCCGCCATATTAAAGGTCAGGGGGAAGGTGATGTGGGGATTTTTTTTTTCACTGGTTTGTGTTTTTTTTATTTTGTTTATGTAATATTCTTAAGCATTTTTTTCGTTCTGATGTATGGTTACTAGCACACAAACACACACACACACACACACACACACACACACACACACACACACACACACACACACACACACATCACACACACACACACATGTATAGTATGCAAGGTCATGGAGAAGATTATCAGGAGAAGAGTGGTGGAGCACCTAGAAAGGAATGAGCTTATCAACGACGGCCAACACGGTTTCAGGGACGGGAAATCCTGTGTCACAAACCTACTGGAGTTCTATGACAGGGTGACAGCAGTAAGACAAGAGAGAGAGGGGTGGGTAGATTGCATATTCTTGGACTGTAAGAAGGCGTTTGACACAGTCACACACAAGAGATTAGTGCAGAAGCTGGAGGACCAGGCAGGGATAACAGGGAAGGCACTACAATGGATTAGGGAATACCTGTCAGGAAGACAGCAGCGAGTCATGGTCCGTGGCGAGGTGTCAGAGTGGGCGCCGGTGACGAGTGGGTTCCACAGGGGTCAGTCCTAGGACCGGTGCTGTTTCTGGTATTTGTGAACGACATGACGGAAGGAATAGACTCCGAAGTGTCCCTGTTTGCAGATGATGTGAAGTTGATGAGAAGAATTCAATCGGAAGAGGACCAGGCAGAACTACAAAGGGATCTGGACAGGCTGCAAGCCTGGTCCAGCAATTGGCTCCTGGAGTTCAACCCAACCAAGTGCAAAGTCATGAAGATTGGGGAAGAGCAAAGAAGACCGCAGACGGAGTACAGTCTAGGGGGCCAGAGACTACAAACCTCAATCAAGGAAAAAGATCTTGGGGTAAGTATAACACCGGGCACATCTCCTGAGCCGCACATCAACCAAATAACTGCTGCAGCATACGGACGCCTAGCAAACCTAAGAACAGCATTCCGACATCTTAATAAAGAATCGTTCAGGACCCTGTACACTGTGTACGTTAGGCCCATACTGGAGTATGCAGCACCAGTTTGGAACCCACATTTATCCAAGCACGTAAAGAAGCTAGAGAAAGTGCAAAGGTTTGCAACAAGACTAGTCCCGGAGCTAAGGGGTATGTCCTACGAGGAGAGGTTAAGGGAGATCGACCTGACGACACTGAAGGACAGTAGAGATAGGGGGGACATGATAACGACATATAAAATACTGAGAGGAATTGACAAGGTTGACAGAGACAGAATGTTCCAAAGATGGGACACAGCAACAAGGGGACACAGTTGGAAGTTGAAGACTCAGATGAATCACAGGGATGTTAAGAAATATTTCTTCAGTCACAGAGTAGTCGGGAAGTGGAATAGCTTGGGAAGCGATGTAGTGGAGGCAGGTTCCATACACAGCTTTAAGAAGAGGTATGATAAAGCTCATGGCGCAGGGAGAGTGACCCAGTAGCGGCCAGTGAAGAGGCGGGGCCAGGAGCTATGTCTCGACCCCTGCAACCCCAACTAGGTGAGTACACACACACACACACACACACACACGATAAAGTTCATGGAGCAGGGAGAGAGTTTAGTAGCGACCAGCGAAGAGGCGGGGTCAGGAGCTGTGAATCGACGCCTGCAACAACAAATAGGAGAGTACACACACACGCACACACATCAGCTGTTCTAAGGACAGTATTATGAATGAATTTTGGTTACCATGGTAGTTACATTAGTTAGTGTTGCAGTTGTTGCCAAATATGTGACCCATTCTTGCAGATGTTGCCAAATATGTGTCCCTTTCTTGCAGTTGTTGCATGTGGGAGCAACACATGTTTCTCTCGGCTAATACCTGTTGAACACCTGAAGTTTTTTCTGACACGATTCTCACATTTTTTTTAATTCCTTCACGTAGGCCTTTTTTTTATTTCACTTGTCAATTAACATTTTTCTCTTGTTTGTTTGTTTCTTGTGTATTTATTTGCGTTTTAGGGAACCGGAAGAGAAACAATGAAAACAAATCAATTTCAGACAAGAGGGAAGAGTTCATTCATTTCCCTTATAATTGTGTTACTTCTAATGTGTTTGAGTTATGTTTGTGTTGTATTTGAGTTCTATTTGTGTTGTATTTGAGTTGTATTTGAGTTGTGTTTGTGTTGTATTTGTGTTGTATTTGAGTTGTATTTGAGTTGTGTTTGAGTTGTATTTGAGTTGTATTTGAGTTGTGTTTGAGTTGTATTTGAGTTGATGATAATAATAATAATAATAATATCAGTAATAATAGTAGTAGTTGTAATAATAATAATAGTAGTAATTCTACTACTACTGATAATAATAATTCTATGCTTTCCTGTTATTTTCTGTAAGTGTGATTCTCCCATGCACAATGTTATTACCACATTTTTTATCGGCATTTTTCTTTTGATGGCTCTGGCTTAGCCTTCGTTGCTATGTTATAGAAAGACATTTGCTTTTTCTCCTCAGGCAGAGATGTTATAGTCTGAGTCTTCCACTGGCCTTTCTCTTCTCCAGTGTTTTGTTCGTTCTGCACTTCTCCTCCACGCTCTTCTCTTCTTGTTTTCTTGGGTTTTTTTTTGCATCTTTTCTGTTGATGGTTTATGCGTGAGTTCACATAATGTCTTTTATCTATTTTCCCCCGGGGTCTATGCTAATTTATCTGCTGCTGCCGCTTTCTGCTTCCACTTGAAGAAACTCAACATTTTCTGGATGTACTGTAATTTGAATTTTGTGTGTGTGTGTGTGTGTGTGTGTGTGTGTGTGTGTGTGTGTGTGTGTGTGTGTGTGTGTGTGTGTGTGTGTGTGGTGTGGGTGTGGGTGGGTGTGGGGGTGAAAAAATGATATATTTCTTCATAGTCATATTTCCTGTACATCACTCTTTTCCATCTCTTAGTTCCAATTTCCATCAGTCATCACTTCTGGTGACATTACATACTGTTTTCCCCGTGTCAGTCTTACTAGGGGTGAAAACAAGTTCCAGCCGTGCCGGCTCGCCACTCACACGCTGGACCCACTGGTTCTCCAGCTCGTTGCCTTACAAAGTACCTAAATGAGTACAGCATCTTGCTTCTTCACGTCTCTGGGCTCCCGTGAGCCCAGGTCTCCTCGTATGTATATACTTGAGGTTAAAAATCCCCTAATATTATTAGTTTAGCCTTGTTCTGGCTCATTCCTATGTGTTGCTGCTGCCTTGTTTATCTCGTTTTTCTATCTGGGTTTTGAGTCGTTTCGCCAGTTATAGATTACATCCTTAAATAATCTGGCATTATAATTCACCCAGGTGTATAATTTGAGATATCGTTGCATTTGGGAACTGATTTCTCCCTGCAGTATCCCCTGGGAAATAATGTATTAGTTATCATATCGCTCTGGTTTCTGTCAGTGCTATGAGTTCTGGAATGTCTTCCTTTGCTCTTTCATTTAGTTCCTGGGGTGTATGTCAAAGTTAGGATGGGGTGAATATTTTGCAGAGATGATGGGAAATATAGGGTGGAGTAGCTTGGTGGGGATTTATGGGGAGAACAGCAGCTAACATGACTGTGTGAGCAAGGATGAAAGTGACTGACACACAGGTAAGTTACTAGGGCGTCAGTCGGTGTAATGAGACGCACCCATACGTCTCACCCTGCCCGGGGATCGAACCCTGGCCTTCAGTTGTAGGGCGACTTCTCTCTTAAACATGAGCCACAGGTCTGTGTGTGTGTGTGTGTGTGTGGGAGATGTGTGTTTGTGTGTGTGTTGTGGGGGAAATGTGTGGGAGGGTGGAAGTGGTAGGCGACTTTGATGTGTGGGCGGGCGTGTGGTTGGGTGGGTGGCGCGGGGTGGGCTGCGTGGTGGGCGGCGGGCGGGCGTGCGGAGTGATGGAGGGAGTGAGGGAGATGGAGGGAGTGAGGGAGAGGGAGGGAGGGAGTCAGGCTTCACCAGAGGTTTGAGAGGCAGTCCGAGCGAGGTGGGCGAGTGAGACGGTTCACCGCCTCTAGTGCTCTAAACCCACACGCCCCTCTCCTGGGCACGCTCCCTAGTCCTCCCTGGGAGGAATACTCCCTTCTTGTGCTCCCTCACCGCTCAAATTAACCCCCACCGGAGAATCAGCCCAGGAAAACCCACCCCGGAGTGGGTTCCGCTATCGTATAGGTCGTTAAGACACCCCATCAACCCACAGTGAACCCACAACGCGGATATATAATCTAACAAATATGACTCTGAATAGACAGCAATGGAAACCTTTTTAAGTGTTCTACCTACGTAATCGAAACCCTTTTCCCCCTTTTTTAACCCTTCAACCCCTTCCCCAACACCTCACTTCCCCCTTTCCCCCTTAAAGTGCATCGAATACCAACTAGACAAGAGAATCTGTGGTGGATAAAGCATCGAAATAAGTGGAAAAAGTGGATGCATCCAGATGGCTCTTGAAAATCGGGGGTTGGACTGTGTCTGGTGTAGGATGGTTGGTGTTGCTGGGGGTGTGGGAGGAGAGGATCACGGATGCGGGGAGCAAGAAGAGCTGGTGAAGCTGCTGGTGGTGCTGCTGGTGGTGCTGCTGGAGGAGTGCCCCACCCGCCAGACCCCATTGTCAGCGTGCTGAACACCCATAACACGATCCCAGAGAACGATGAATCTCTGCCTCACAAGTGAGTCTTTAGGCTGGCTGCTCAGGGAGGCTGGCTGGAGTGAGGGGAGGGAGGCTGGCTGGAGTGAGGGGAGGGAGGCTGGCTGGAGTGAGTGGAGGGAGGCTGGCTGGAGTGAGGGGAGGGAGGCTGGCTGGAGTGAGTGGAGAGGGAGGCTGGCTGGAGTGAGTGAAGGAAGGGAGAGGAGGCTTGGTGGAGTAAAGGGAAGGAAGGGAGAGTATGACTTGTAGAGAGGTCTGTTAGAGTAAGGGAGAAAAATTATTGGAGGGAGGAAGATTGTTGGAGTGAGGGAGGAAGATTGTTGGAGTGAGGGAAGAAGATTGTTGGAGTGAGGGAGGAAGATTGTTGGGGAGAGGGAGGACGAAACATGGCGAGAGAAAGTATCTTGCTGGATGAAGGGAGCGAAGACGTATTGGAGGAAGAGTCTAAGGGAGGGAGGGAGGGAGTAAGGGAGGGAATCTTTAAAAAAGGGAGTCTAAGGAAGGGCAACGGGAGTCTTAGTGGAGAGAGAAAGCGAAGAAAGATGAGGGAGATAGGGACTCTTATAGAGGTACTGTGTTGGGGAGAATATGTTGAGGAAAGTCTTAGAATGTATTGGAGAAAGTATGTTGGAATGTGTTGAGAAGAATGAGTTAGAGAGGGGAGAGTTAGAGAGGGAAGAGTTAGAGAGGGGAGAGTTAGAGAGGGGAGAGCTAGAGAGGGGAGAGTTTGGGAGAATACAGTTGGGGAGACGAGAGTTAGGGAGAGTTAGAGAATGATGGAGAGGGAATCTTTGAAGGTGTTAAAGTATAGATGGAAACACAAGAAGTTCAGAAAGATGTAGTGATAAGGAGATGTGTTAGTGTAAAAGAGAAGGAGAAGGGGAGATTAAGAGGAGGGAGGCTGTGGAGAAAGGGCGAGGGAGTACTTAAAGATGGAGTCTGCCAGGAGAACGTGAAGGCTTTTCCTTCTTGGTTGACCTTTTGGAAGTAAAGGAAAGCAAGTGATGGAGAGAGAGAAAATGGATTAAAGAAGAAGGATATGAAGAAGGGTGAAAGTTAGCAATGGTAGAGGGGTGGATAGGAGAGAGAGAGAAAAAAAAAACCAAGAGGCTGGAAGGGAGCAGCAGCATAGGGTGGATAGAGAGGATAGGAATTAAGGGGAAGAATCCACCATATGCTAATTGAGAAGGAGGAGAAGGAATAGGAGAAGGATGGGAAGGATTTGAGGAAAGTGACTCTTCAATGAGGAATGTGTGTACACAACACCTCCAGTTCATTCTTGTTGGTTGAAGTTAGGATAGTATAGCAGAAGGCTCTCTCCCCACGCTCCATTTACTCCAGTCACACTCTTAGCTTCAACAAATAGATGAAACAAAATATGCATGATTAAATAGGAATGGTAGAAGCAGAGTATGTGTTTCTCCTACTACTACTACAACTACTACTACAACAACAACTACTACTATTTTACGACTAAGGACTAGAGAACCTTCTGCTTTTCTCTCCTTGACTCATTCATCTACATAATACACGACAGACCTTAATCTAGGTATAGGTAGATAGTTATCAGCAGATAGACTCTATCTTGACTTCCAAGTCCTCTGTTATCTGCCTTTTCCAAGAACTACTACTAATAATAATAATAATTATTATTATACCAATACTACTACTACAAGTACTACAAGTGTGTTTTAGGTGGTTCATGTCCAGCCAGTTGTCGTAGACAGTTTATGACCCATGAGGCTGCCTGGAGGACATTCCGGTGATCGACGTCCCCGCTCCCTGGTCTATGACCAGGCCTCCCGGGCTGGGTCATCCCATATATTACAGTTGAACGCAAAGTGATTACTCAAAAAATTCACGAAGGACTGTATCAGTTTTGTACTTACGACTTCAGAGGATAGTCCTTTAGAGCGTTCTCTGGCGCTGCAAAACAAACCTTTCTCACATTTGTGTTGCGTCTCTTGCCTCGGAGTCTCATTGCGATGTTTACACTTACAGTATCATATTTGCTGCGGTTTACATTGAGCTTCAGGTTTCTACCAGCGTTGTTTTGATAAGTCGGTAGCGTGAATGGTATCTAGCAGTGTCTACTTCCTAAACTACTCTCTCTCTCTACTTTCTACTACCACTGTTTCTTCTACTTCCACTACCTACCTACCACAGACACTACTTTCTCTTCTTCCTCTCTTGTTCCCGTCCTTTATCCTCCCTCGCCTATATATACGGTTCCCTCACTTTGTTCTGTCAGTGTGACCTTCAAAGTGGTCTAAGTCGGACCGAAACGTCGTCGTGAGCTCCTGTGTCCTATGTGCGGGTTATTTGAGTATTGTTGTTTATGTAGATTGAGCCTGGGTTCTCTCTGAACCCAAGAGAGGATCCTTGATGCTGGTGAGGGCCTCATGATCTAGGGAATTGAATCTGGGCTCCAATTCCCTGAATTAAGTCTGAATGTCTTCCGCCCCACAACTTCCCCTACAAGTGCTGTATAATCCCTACGGACTTAGCGCTCCACCATTATAATACTCTGAACCTTAAGCTTTTCCTTTCGTTCATATCTGAAACTAGTCAGAACTGCCTGAAAAAAAAGTGTTTTTATGTGGTCAGCATTGTTTACAGTGTTACGGTTTGCATGGTTTCCACCTTTGAAGGCTAGCATTCTGCTAGCCTTCCTAGCTGGCAGCTAGCCTTCCTAGCTGGCAGCTAGCCTTCCTAGCTGGCAGCTAGCCTTCCTAGCTGGCAGCTAGCCTTCCTAGCTGGCAGCTAGCCTTCCTAGCTGTAGCTACAGGAAGTCTAGCTGAGGTCTGTGCTGCTCTCCAGTCCAGAATTCATCCTCTTCTTTCGTCAATTCCTCTTCTGTTGTAGCCAAAATCCTCTCCTTTACACTTGTCAACACTCGTCTCCTACGTTACTGACACTGTGTTCACTTATCCAGGTCACTTTTAAACATTCCTGGGCACGGAGGAGAGGTCACAAGTGGCATACACTTACCTAATAGGATCGAAATGTATTCCGTAAAGATCTAAGTGCGTCTTGACCCCTGCGCACGTTTCTTCGTCAACTTGAGTTTTTAAGATCAATTTCAAGATCAATATCAAGTTCAGTTTGGTGTGTTTTAAATATATATATATATATATATATATATATATATATATATATATATATATATATATATATATATATATATATATATATATATATATATATATATATATATATATAAACAATGCCGAATAGGTAAAACTTGCTATTTTGGCTTAAATAGCAACGCTCTTCTTGCCGAATAAGGCAAGCGAAAATTCGTGAATGCAACAATTTCGCAAAAATCATTCTGAACCTAACGAAAGAAATATATTGCATTGTGGTTGTTTATTATTAAATTATTGTAAAATTATCTAAAATATATTTAGTTGGAATAGGCTAAATTAAATTGAGCTTGTTATAATAAGGTTAGGTAAGTTTTTTAAGGTTCTTTTGGTACAAAATTATTAATTTTTACATTAACATAAATGAAAAAAATATATCTTTAAACGTATATATATATATATATATATATATATATATATATATATATATATATATATATATATATATATATATATATTGTGATTTCCATCTTGATTTCTGTTATTGATTTGGTATTTTCCATAAATTTTACGATCTTTCTCTATTTGATTATGAAAGATGATTGTTGGGTTAACGAGAGGACAGCTAAGACCAAGATGGTTGCTAAGGGAGAGAATGGCTAAGATCACAGGTCATTTCTCCCTCAATGCTAAGGAAACATCTGTACCCTGTTATGCATCATTCAACACAGGCAGAGATGGATTATGGATCATCCAGCCTCTGATGATCGCATTCTTGTCTCTCATGCTTTCATTCTCAAAGTCTGCTTTACAACGCTTATTGTTTGTGTATAGTTTGGCATCCATAGACGTCAGGAAACAGGACAGGTGTTTCCTGACGCGGGTCTTGGTCATACGATGACCCACAGTTGGAGATTTTGGTCATCTGACCGAGGCCTTCCGCTGGCTTACCCTCCACAGAGTCTGTAATCATCAGCTCCTGAAGTTGTTGTAGTATGTTAAACCTGCTTAGTAGTTCTGATTGTGTCAGTCATGTCAAGTCTGCTTAGTAGTTCTGATTGTGTCAGTCATGTCAAGTCTGCTTAGTAGTTCTGATTGTGTCAGTCATGTCAAGTCTGCTTAGTAGTTCTGATTGTGTCAGTCAAGTCTGCTTAGTAGTTCTGATTGTCAGTCATGTCAAATGTGTGCTACGTGTTTGTTTTGTACATGTTACGTCCGTGTTACGTGTTACGTACATGTACTTCCGTCACTAATTAGATGCAAAGAGAACACAGGTGCTTACCTGTGCACCTGTGACTGCCTTTACACGACTGCTGTGTTCATCCCGTTCTTCGTGACGTTGCTTTGAATCCCCGTTGCTCTGTTGCGCTGGCTTAACGGGTGCTGGGTAACGGGGATTAAGCCACTCCCTGGGTTAATGAAATTGGGTTTAGATATCCACATTCTCAGCGTTAATATCTACACGTTCAGAACTTGTAATGAACATTATTTCGTATTTTTTCTTGGAATATACAATAAGAGAGGGAGAGGGAGAGGGAGAGGGAGAGGGAGAGAGGAAGAGGGAAAGGGAGAGAGGAAGAGGGAGAAAGAGGATGAGGGTGAGAACGTTTTAAAGAGGTAAATCAGGCCAGTGAGGTAGAGGGAGAGTACGAATTATGGGGAGAAAGGGAGAAAAGGAGGGAGAGCATGAAGCAGGGAGAGAAGGAGGGAGAGTACGAAGCAGGGAGAAGGGCGTAGGCGGTGAGAGATTAATGGAGACGAAGATGAGAGTAAAAAACAAAGAAAATCTTTAGAACGATGCTAAGAGAGAGAGAGAGAGAGAGAGAGAGAGAGAGAGAGAGAGAGAGAGAGAGAGAGAGAGAGAGAGAGAGAGAGAGAGAGAGATAGAGAGAGAGAGAGAGAAAACTCATTTATCATGACGCCTGTAAAGAAATTTGACCATAACATTTCGTTAATTAATTAGTGAGGCCAGTTAATGTAAGAGCATCCACACACACACACACACACACACACACACACACACACACACACACACACACACACACGGTGATGTAGTGGAGGCAGGATCCATACATAGCTTTAAGAAGAGGTATGATAAAGCTCATGGAGCAGGGAGAGAGAGGACCTAGTAGCAATCAGTGCTACTATGAATCAACCCCTGCAACCACAATTAGGGGAGTACACACGCACACACACACACACACACACACATACATAACACATATACATACAACAGTCCTAGTGTCTAATCGACATGTGCATAGGACAAAATGGTAACTAACTAACTAACACGGCGGGGTCAAGAGCTGAGACTCGAACCCCACAAGCACAGCTCGATGAGTACACGAGCTGTACGGAAACTGCATGACACACAGAGAACTGGAGGCAGGAGCTGCTATATTATACAACCCACCACCAAACAACAGGGGACCAAGACACAAGCGTGAAGACAACGACAGGAAATTAAAACTATCGTGGATGTAGAGGGAAGAATCTTCGGCTGCAAGGCAAAAACGCCTCACAGGAGATTTTAATCACAAGGAGACAGACTTTGAAAACTTTGAATGACATGAAAGGCAAGACACTTGGAGAGCTAAGTTGACGGAGACATTGATGGAGGACTTCATGTTCCATCACGTTAATGGAACGACTGCAGAGAGAGAGAGAGAGAGAGAGAGAGAGAGAGAGAGAGAGAGAGAGAGAGAGAGAGAGAGAGAGAGAGATGTGAAGGAACCAGCAAGACTGAATCTAGTTTTAACCATTTATGAAATAGAGAAAATAAAATGTGATTCGCCGGTGTTGGCAAGTGAACACGTAATCCCAGTCCCTGACTACCTGGTGACCCAGTACAAGGTGGTACTGGGGGGCCAAGTTGACACCCTGGTGATCCCGTACAAGTAAGGTGGTACTGGGGGACTGAGCTTGTGATGTTCCCTGTGATCAGCAGCATCACCCTGCTGACCAGCACTAAATGGGAGATAGTGTCATCCAGGGTATTTATATTTGCTATTACGTGCCCTATTCCCCATAAGTCTTACACCAACTTATAAACATCTGGTCCTATTCAACTGTAATCTTTAAATGCCCTAATCGAAACTAGTATATTTTAGACGTGGTATATTAATTAAAAATAAAAATAAACTTAAGAGCAACTAAAGACGATGGAGAGTAAAGTCTGACTAGGAGAGAAATAATTATACGAGTGTGAAAGACTAAGTGAAGAACAGTGGGAAAGAGAAAGGAAAAACAAAGTCAGTGTAGTAGATGATAGAGCATCTCTCTGGGAAAAGAAATATATGCTAAGAAGTGACAACAGGAAGAAATAAACTCCATTTTTAACCCCAAAAATATAAAGTTACTAAGTGAAAAAGGGCCAGAGCATGGAAAAACAGCAGGAAAAGGAGGACAGCAGAGAAAACATAAACAAGCAGTTTTGCTAGAAAGGAATACAGAAGAGTGGGAGGAAAAGTGAAGAGGCAATTTAAGGATGGTGAAGTGGGAGAGACTGCTACACAGCCACATCAGAAGGAAGTTCTATATTGATCAAGTATGAAGGTTAAAGATGAAAATAAGATATTTAGATTTTTTTTCTCGTCAAAGGGGCTAGTTATTTTGCACCTCATATCCATCCTGTGGATGGTAGTGGCTAGTTATTGTGCACCTCATATCCATCCTGTGGATGGTAGTGGCTAGTTATTGTGCACCTCGTATCCATCCTGTGGATGGTAATGGCTAGTTATTGTGCACCTCATATCCATCCTGTGGATGGTAGTGGCTAGTTATTGTGCACCTCATATCTATCCTGTGGATGGTAGTGGCTAGTTATTGTGCACCACATATCCATCCTGTGGATGGTAGTGGCTAGTTTATTGTGCACCTCATATCCATCCTGTAGAGGGCAGCGCAAGAGCAAATGGATACACAAAAGGCCCAGGAACTAGGCCTTTCCCCCAAAAAATATTAACAGAAAAACATCTGAATCTATGATTCATGTTTTATCTATTGTAAGTAAATTTACTTAAATCGTTCAAAATGTCTGCAGTCTTATTTTGACTAATAAGATAGCTTGATATATCACTTAGGTAATTATACTGTCCGTCTTGAAGATGGACAGATATTACCTGAAAAGTACAAGCAAACGTACGCCGAGCTCACACACTGAGGTCCGGAGTTCGAGTCTCCTCCGGTACGGCTGGATAACATTAGGGACGTGTTTCCACAAGACACCTGTTGTCCATGTTCACCCATCAGTGTAAAATGGGTACCTGGGTGTTAGTGGACTGGTGTGGGTCGCATCCTGGGTACCAAACTGACGTAATTTCCTGAAATGTTCTGCATAACAAGCGGTTCTATATAGTAGTATGTCATTGATGTCAGCTATTGTCTGTATAAGAAAGAGAGTAAACATATGTGAGACGTGTCATAGAGTACGCAGCACCACTGTGTAGCCAGCACCTGACCTGCTGGATAAAAGACCTATTAAGAAGAACAAAACAAGGCATAATACTGTGAGTGGAACAATACACAACTAACCCTTAAGCTTTTCTTTTTCCTATGTGCGAGTTATCTGTGTAAAGACCTGTTGTCTGAAAGGTTGTAATGAGAACTGTAACCGAGCTGAGACGTCTGACCTCCGGTGAGAGGCTGGAGGGGAGAAGCCTGAGGGTATTAAAAGAAACAAATCCGGATTAAGATATTGTAGGCTCCTGGTCTACAGGTACTGTGAGGCTACGAGTACTGTGAGGCTCCTGAGCTACAGGTACTGTGAGGCTCCTGGTTTACTGGTTTACGGGTACTTTGAGGCTCCTGGGTTACAGGTACTGTGAGGCTCCTGGGCTACAGGTACTGTGAGGCTCCTGGGCTACAGGTACTGTGAGGCTCCTGGTTTACGGGTACTGTGAGGCTCCTGGTCTACAGGTACTGTTAGGCTCCTGATCTACGGATACTGTAAGGCTCCTGGGTTACAGGTACTGTGAGGCCCCTGGGCTACAGGTACTGTGAGGCTCCTGGGCTACAGGTACTGTGAGGCCCCTGGGCAACAGGTACTGTTAGGCTCCAAGGCTTCAGGTACTGTGAGGCTCCTGGGCTACAGGTACTGTGAGGCTCCTGGTCTACGGGTACTGTGACGCTCCTGAGCTACAGGTACTGTGAGGCTCTGGGCTACAGGTACTGCGAGGCTCCTAGGCTACAGGTACTGTGAGGCTCCTTGGCTACAGGTATTGTGAGGCTCCTGGGCTACAGGTACTGTTAGGCTCCTGGGCTACAGGTACTGTGAGGCTCCTGGGCTACAGGTACTGTGAGGCTCCTTGGCTACAGGTATTGTGAGGCTCCTGGACTTCAGGTACTGTTAGGCTCCTGGGATACAGGTACTGTAAGGCTTCTAGGCTACATGCACTATGAGGCTCCTGAGCTACAGGTACTGTGAGGCTCTTAGGCTACAGGTACTGTGAGGCTCCTAGGCTACAGGTACTGTGAGGCTCCTGGGCTACAGGTACTGTGAGGCTCCTAGGCTACATGCACTATGAGGCTCCTGGGCTACAGGTACTGTGAGGCTCTTAGGCTACAGGTACTGTGAGGCTCCTAGGCTACAGGTACTGTGAGGCTCCACAGGTACGGTGAGGCTCCTGAGCTACAGGTACTGTGAGGCTCCTGGGCTACAGGTACTGTGAGGCTCCTGGGCTACAGGTACTGTGAGGCTCCTGAGCTACAGGTACTGTGAGGCTCCTAGGGTACAGGTACTGTGAGGCTCCTGGGCTACAGGTACTGTGTGGCTCCTGACTACAGGTACTGTGTGGCTCCTGGACTACAGGTACTGTGAAGCTCCTGGGCTACAGGTACTGTGAAGCTCCTGGACTACAGGTACTGTGAGGCTCCTGGGCTACAGATACTGTGTGGCTCCTGGGCTACAGGTACTGTGAGGCTCCTGGGCTACAGGTACTGTGTCGCTCCTGGGCTTCAGGTACTGTGTGGCTCCTAGGCTACAGGTACTGTGAGGCTCCTGGGCTACAGGTACTGTGAGGCTCCTGGACTACAGGTACTGTGAGGCTCCTGGGCTACAGGTACTGTGAGGCTCCTGGAATACAGGTACTGTGAGGCTCCTGGACTATAGGTACTGTGAGGCTCCTAGGCTACAGACACTGTGAGGCTCCTGGGCTACAGGTAATGTGAGGCTCCTGGGCTACAGGTACTGTGAGGCGCCTAGGCTACAGGTACTGTGAGGCTCCTGGGCTACAGGTACTGTGAGGCTCCTGGGCTACAGGTACTGTGAGGCTTCTAGGCTACTGGTACTGTGAGACTCCTGGGCTACAGGTACTGTGAGGCTCCTGGGCTACAGGTACTGTGAGGCTCCTAGGCTACATGCACTATGAGGCTCCTGGGCTACAGGTACTGTGAGGCTCTTAGGCTACATGTACTGTGAGGCTCCTAGGCTACAGGTACTGTGAGGCTCCTAGGCTACAGGTACTGTGAGGCTCCTAGGCTACAGACACTGTGAGGCTCCTAGGCCACAGGTACTGTGAGACTCCTAGGCTACAGGTACTGTGAGGCTCCTGGGCTACAGGTACTGTGAGGCTCCTAGACTACAGGTACTGTGAGGCTCCTAGGCTACAGGTACTGTGAGGCTCCTAGGCTACAGGTACTGTGAGGCTCCTAGGCTACAGACACTGTGAGGCTCCTAGGCTACAGGTACTGTGAGACTCCTGGTCTACAGGTACTGTGAGGCTCCAGTGGTATTTTTAAAAATAAAAAATAAATGAATTTTAAAATTATTTCTACACGGTTAACCACAATTAAAATTCAGACATTTGCTTTGCGTAATATCCTGGAAACAAATTTCCCCTAAACATCAGTAAATTGTAAGTTGCTGAGAACATCTCTGGAGGCCCTGCAGCTGGCAGAGGCCCTCCAGCTGGTAGAGGCCCTCCAGCTGGTAGAGGCCCTCCAGCTGGTAGAGGCCCTCCAGCTGGTAGAGGCCCTCCAGCTGGTAGAGGCCCTCCAGCTGGTAGAGGCCCTGCAGCTGGTAGAGGCCCTCCAGCTGGTAGAGGCCCTCCAGCTGGCAGAGGCCCTCCAGTTGGCAGAGGCCCTCCAGCTGGCAGAAGCCTTCCAGCTGCAGAGGCCCTCCAGCTGGCAGAGGCCTTCCAACTGACAGAGGCCCTCCAGCTAGCAGAGGCCTTTCAGCTGGCAGAGGCTCTCCAGCTGGCAGAGGCCATCCAGCTGGCAGAGGCTCTCCAGCTGGCAGAGGCCCTCCAGCTAGCAGAGGCCCTCCAGCTGGCAGAGGCCCTCCAGCTGGTAGAGGCCCTCCAGCTGGCGGAGGCCCTCCAGCTAGCGGTGGCCCTCCAGCTGGCAGAGGCCCTCCAGCTGGCAGAGGCCTTCCAGCTGGCAAAGGCCCTCCAGCTGGCAGAGGCCTTCCAGCTGGCAGAGGCCTTCCAGCTGACAGAGGCCCTCCAGCTAGCAGAGGCCTTCCAGCTGGCGGAAGCCCTCCAGCGCGCAGAGGCCCTTCAGCTAGCAGAGGCCCTCCAGCTGGCGGAGGCCCTCCAGCTGTCAGAGGACCCTGAGCTGCAGCCCCTGAAGCCCACCCCTTAATCCGGCCCTGAAAAGGAAGGAAGACCAGGGAGGGAGAGAGAGAGAGAGAGAGAGAGAGAGAGAGACGTCCTTTGTATATCGTCCACAAGAAGCCCCTCAAAAAAATGGGCTCTTAATTAGTCATTTTCTGGTAGTGGTTATTCGAGTTTTTACTTGATGCTCTCATTGTCTTGTCGCCAGAAAAAGTCGAGAGAGCTAAATTGCTTTGCCCTTTTTGTTGTAATGTTGGGAAAACTTAGATACACAACATTTACTGCGGCGCTTTTGTGAGAATGATGTGACTTATGTTCTCCTGACACTAACACCAACACTACTACTGAATAAATGATGGGGAATGAAGGAGACTGAGCCAATTATAGTTAATGATAGTAGATGCGTTTTGTTTTTAATTATGGGGGGCACCCTACTTTTGATGTCAGTTTTCAGGGGAATTAAGCCTTAATATCCTAAATGGAGTCGACAGACTTCAAACCTATCAGACTAGCTTATATATCTATCCCCTTTATTTTTTTTTATCTCTGTTCCCTCTTACATCAAGATTTTCGCTTATATGGTTACGAAAAAAAAAATCTGTCGTGGCCCTCACATTTATGGTTATAAATTTCAGTCCGTCCAGTTAACGTACGTAAAGAACGTTAATTTTTTGACGTTCGTAAATTTTGGAGGCGTCACTCCCGCTGCCAGACGCATCCTATTCGTTAAACGCTACATACACGAAGCGTTTAACGTATACGTAATTATGCTTACGTTTAAGCGACTAATCTAATCTAAGCAAACTTAACCTAACCTCTATCTGTCCCCAAAAATATCTAGGAAAATGAAAAACGTCCAAAAATTGACGCACTGTAAAGCGAAGGAAATCAAACGCCGTGAATGCGTCGTTCTATCCTCGAGGCGTCGTTCAACGTACAGGTGTTTCGGACTTGCATTCTCCTTAATTCTCAAAGTTATTACCTGGGCCTCGTTTTCACGTTCGCTTCGTGTGTTTCATTCCGCTTCGTCTGTTTCCAAATTATTTCGGTCTCTGTGTATTATATTTTGTGATGTTAAATATGAGTGAACGAAACGATCATTTTTGCAGTCTTGCTAATATATGAGAAAGAATATATTACTTGTTCTTTCAATCTGTTTTGGAATCAGTTGTCTTTTTTTTTTTTTTGGTGTACGATGATGGTAGTAGTAGTAGTAGTAGTAGTAGTAGTAGTAGTAGTAGTAGTAGTAGTAGTAGTAGTAGTAGTAGTAGAAGTAATCTATCAATCATTCTAAAGGAACACTTAATGTAAACACAAGAAGAGTGGCGTGTCATATGTAACTTTAAATTAGACACCATTCAACGCACTCAAATACAACACTTGCGTACATCTCTCCTACATCAATAACCTCAAATACAACACTTGCGTACATCTCTCCTACATCAATAACCTCAAATACAACACTTGCGTACATCTCTCCTACATCAATAACCGCAAATACAACACTTGCGTACATCTCTCCTACATCAATAACCTCAAATACAACACTTGCGTACATCTCTCCTACATCAATAAACCGCAAATACAACACTTGCGTACATCTCTCCTACATCAATAAACCTGCGTCTTGTAGGTTCAAGGTTTCTGCTGCACTCGAGTTATTTGAACCTTAATACGATAATCAGTATTAAATATTGTTGTGTCTCAGATAATAGTTATGGTAAGACTTGACACAATAAAGGTGAGTTGTAATAGCAACGAAAGTAGCAGAGGAACAGTAGAAGTACCAGTAGCAGCAGTCACAGTTGCAGTAGAAAGAGCAGTAGCAGCATTCGTAATTGCAGAAACAACAGCAGTAGCAGCATTCGTAGTTGCAGAAGTAACAGCAGTAGAAACAGCAGGACAAACACGAGTTAGTGAGGTCCATTTAGCAGCATGCAGCAGGAAAGGGAATATATGAAGGTGGAGTGCAGCTGGTATCAATATGCAGTGTGTTGCAGAGTATCGTTCTGTGTCCCAGACCTGCAGGGCATGGAGACCCTCTTTATTTTCAGACGTATATAGGGTGAGGCAGCTTGCCCTGTGTACCGTACATTCACTGGTTGTTGAGTCTTTGATGAGCTGTGTTGTTTGTTGGGATTTCTTGTTTAGGTTTCAGGGTGTAGCTTGAAATATAGGCTGACTGGTGTGTGAGTTTGAGTTGGACCTACCTTGCATGGGCCAGTAGGCCTACTGCAGCATGTATTTCTTCTTATGTTCTTAACTCTTGTGTACAGTCTCGTAATTTATAGTTGGATAGTTACGGTTTTCTAACATTTTTAGGTCTGTCATATTTAGTTTTGAAACTGTGTATTGTCTCTGCTTCGACCAATTGGCTTAATGATTTTCAGTTATTCTTATGGCTTATTTATTTTTGGCTTTCCAATTGTGTCGGCTGGCTTGGTTCTCACCCTTAGTCTGGGTGCAATCGTGTCTATCATTATCAGTATCTTTTACGTCTTAACCATATCTTCTCTCATAATCCTCTCCTCCAGTGGGTTGAGGTGGAGCAGCCCATATTTTTTTTTCCTGGACAAATCTAACAAAGCTCTGTATAGTTTCACTTTATTTTCGTGTATGACTGAGTGAGGATGGGTGGCTCCACGCTGATGCTACAGACTCGAGATCTAACGTTATATTATGAAGAAGTTCTTGCATATTCTTACAGTGTTGAATCTTGAGTGTACTTCTGGTACTTCCTGAGGTTCTGTGTTTCAGTGGAGGTGGAATAAGTAGGTGCATATACTGAGCTGTGATTCCTGGGGGTCGAGGCTCAGCTCCTGGATCCCGTCCCTTAACTTACATCAACTAAAGTTCTTGGTCACTACTTTATGACTTATGGAATATTTAATCTTGAATATGTGTGTGTGTGTACTCACCTATTTGTGGTTGCAAGGGTCGACTCATAGCTCCTGGCCCCGCCTTTTCACTGATCGCTACTAGGTCCTCACTCTCCCTGCACCATGAGCTTTATCAAACCTCGTCTTAAACTATGTATGGTTCCTACCTCCACTACATCACTTGCCAGACTATTCCACTTCCTGACAACTCTATGACTGAAGAAATACTTCCTAACATCCCTTTGACTCATATGAGTCTTCAACTTCCAATTGTGACCCCTTGTTTCTGTGTCCCCTCTCTGGAATATCCTGTCTCTGTCCACCTTGTCAATTCCTCGCAGTATTTTGTATGTCGTTATCATGTCTCCACTAACCCTCCTGTCCTCCAGTGTTGTCAGGCTGATTTTCCTTAACCTTTCTTCGTAGGACATTCCCCTTAGCTCTGGGACTAGCCAGTTGCTGGACCAGTCTTCTAGCCTGTTCAGGTCTCTTTGTAGACCTCATTAATTTCACATGATCTGCAGACACACTTCTGAGTCCTTTCCGTCATTTCACTCACACTTACCAAAAATAGCACTGGTCCTAGGACTGACCCCTGTGGGACCCCGCTCGTCACAGGCGCCCACTCTGACACCTCGTCACGTACCACGACTCGTTGTTGCCTCCCTGTCAGGTATTCTCTGATCCATTGCAGTGCCCTTCCTGTTATACGTGCCTGATCCTCTAGCTTCTTCACTAATCTCTTGTGAAGAACTGTGTCGAAGGCCTTCTTGCAGTCCAAGAAAATGCAATCAACCCACCTCTCTCTCTCGTGTCTTACTTCCGCTACCTTGTCATAAAACTCCAGTAGGTTTGTGACACAGGATTTGCCTTCCATAAATCCGTGCTGGTTGTCGTTTATAATCTTGTTCCGTTCCAGGTGCTCCACCACTCTCCTAATAATCTTCTCCATGACTCTGCATAGTATACACGTCAGTGACACTGGTCTATAGTTTAGTGTCTCGTGTCTGTCTTCTTTCTCAAAAATGGGGCCAACATTTGCCGTCTTCCACACCTCAGGTAGTTGCCCAGTTTCAAGGGTTGTGTTGAAAATTGTTATTAGTGGCACAAAAAAAATTTGTTCAATAATTTATGTGACCAATAACATTTCATCGTCCCATTGACTTTAAACATTATGTTTAGCAGTTCAACCATGAACAGTGTTCAGAGAACGTGTGTGTGTGTGTGTGTGTGTGTGTGTGTGTGTGTATTTCTCCGTGCCTGCGGATGTCTACACATATTTATGTATATTCTACATTAAACTACACAACAACAACAACAGCAACACTAACGACATAACCATATTCACAGTTATAAAATATTGATAATATTCAACAATTCTGTAATTGCTGGAAAACACAATCAAACTACACAATTCCAAATAACTTGTGTTACAAAATACTATCATATATATATATATATATACACTATATATATATATATATATATATATATATATATATATATATATATATATATATATATATATATATATATATATATATGTCGTGCGATTAGGTAAAACTGGTCAATTAGCAAGAACTCATCTAAAATTAAGTCCTTTCTAAAATTTTCTCTTATACGTTTAAAGATATATTTTTTCATTTATGTTAATGTAAGAATTTATAATTTTGTACCAAGAGAAACTTTGAAAACCTACCTAACCTTATACAACAAGCGCAATTTAATTTAGCCTAACCAAATAAATATATTTTAGATACGTTAACATTAATTTAATAATAAACAAACACAATGAAATATATTTTTCCGTTATGTTCAGAATGATTTTGGCGAAATTATTGCATACAAATTTTCACTTGTCTATATGGCAAGGTGAGCGTTGCTATTTAAGCCAAAATAGCAAGTTTTACCTAATCGGCACGACATATATATGTCGTGCCGATTAGGTAAAACTTGCGATTTTAGGCTTAAATAGCATCGCTCACCTTGCTATATAAGACAAGTGAAAATTTGTGTATGCAATAATTTCGCCAAAATCATTCTGAACATAACGAAAAAATATATTTCATTGTGTTTGTTTATTATTAAATTAATGTTAACGAATCTAAAATATATTTAGTTGGGTTAGGCTAAATTAAATTGCGCTTGTTGTAATAAGGTTAGGTAGGTTTTCAAAGTTTCTCTTGGTACAAAATTATAAATTCTTACATTAACATAAATGAAAAAAATATATCTTTAAACATATAAGAGAAAATTTTAGAAAGGACTTAATTTTAGATGAGTTCTTGCTAATTGACCAGTTTTACCTAATCGGCACGACATATATATATATATATATATATATATATATATATATATATATATATATATATATATATATATGTGTGTGTGTGTGTGTGTGTGTGTGTGTGTGTGTGTGTGTGTGTGTACTCACCTAATTGTGGTTGCAGGGGTTGAGACGCAGCCCCTGGCTCCGCCTCTTCACTGATCGCTACTGGGTCCTCTCTCCCCCTGCTCCATGAGCTTTATCATAAATAACAACAAGACACAATACCCTGACTGGAACAATACACAAATAACCCACACATTGAAGAGAGGAGCTTACGGCTAGCGGCCCCTACCCTATGTGGGCCACTAGCTCCCTTGCAGCCCTCCTCTTAGTATTTGACTGACTCCACTACCACTACTACTACCACTACTACTACCACTACTACTACCACTATTACTCCTCCCCCACTTTCTCTTGTTCCCGCCCATGTCGGCTGGCCTCTATATATACTCCCTCCTTTCCTGTGTGTTAGTGTGACTTTGTAAATGGTCCAAGTCGGACCGAAACGTCGTCGTAAGTTCCTCTCTTCTATATGCGGGTTATTTATGTATAGCTTTATCATACCTCGTTTTAAAGCTATGTATGGTTCCTGCCTCCACTACGTCACTTCCTAGACTATTCCACTTCCTGACAACTCTATGGCCCAAGAAATACTTCCTAACATCCCTTTGACTCGTCTGAATCTTCAACTTCCAATTGTGACCCCTTGTTTCTGTGTGTGTGTATGTATGTATATGTGTGTGTGTGTATGTATGAGTGTGTGTGTGTGTGTGTGTGTGTGTGTGTGTGTGTATGTGTGTGTGTGATATGTCAGTTAAATGAAGCATTTAAACATCGTTAAACTGCAGTTAACATAAGTTTCAACTACCCTCGTTTAACCATCCTCGTTTCAGTGAAAAAAAAAAAAAATTCATTATGTAACCAATAACGTTTCATCGTCTCATTGAGTTTAAACATTATGTTGAACAGTTCAACCGTGAACAGTGTTCAGAGAACGTGTGGCTGTGCATTGTTCAACGGTCGCTGTGTAACAAACAGGTTAAACTCCTGGTTATTTTGTTAATGTTAGATTTTCTGATGCATTGTTAACTTCCACTCTACTGAACAATATCAGTAATAAAACCAGGGTGTGTTTGCTGTTTTATTCTGAGTTATAGTTTTATTTTATATGATTATCATTATTATTGTTATTATTATTATTGTTATTATTATTTTATTATTATTATTGTTATGTTTATTTTATTATTATTATTACCATTATTATTATTATTATTATTTTATTATTATTATTATTATTTTATTATTATTATTATTATTATTATTATCATTAGTATTATTTTATTATTATTATTGTTATCATTATAATTATTATTATTTTATTATTATTATTATTATTATTTTATTATTATTTTATTATTGTTATTGTTATAACAATTATTATTTATTACTATTATCATTATTATTATTATTAGTAGTAGTAGTAGTAGTAGTAATTAATATTTTTATAATTATTTATTACTATTATTATTATTATTATTATTATTATTATTATTATTATTATTATTATTATTATTATTATTATTATATTACCATATCATTATTTTTAGTAGTAGCAGAAGTACCAATTATTATTATTGTTATTGAAATTACTGTGTTCTCAACAACATCAAGAGCTAACGGCACGACGCTCGTTCGGCATCTACTGTCACTGTCGTCCGGAACTAGCGATCATTATCACTCACTTTCACCCTCACCTTCACACAAACATCCACCCACCACAGAATCATATCCATGTGTATGTGTTTGTGTATCTGTATGTGTTTGGCTACTCATAAAATTGTAAGACTATAAAATCCTAATAAATCAGCAACACAATACCACAATAGCCACACAAAACCACAATAGCCACACAGACTGCAAATAAAGATTCCTGGGAAAAATAATTTCCAGATCCTTGCCACACTTCAATGTCTAGACGACCAAACCACAATACTGGAGGTATTGTGTCTTCCGGAGGTCAGTCCTGGCATCGACGGGAGGTATTGTGTCTTCCGGAGGTCAGTCCTGGCATCGACGGGAGGTATTGTGTCTTCCGGAGGTTAGCCCTGGCATCGACGGGAGGTATTGTGTCTTCCGGAGGTCAGTCCTGGCATCGACAGGAGGTATTGTGTCTTCCGGAGGTCAGTCCTGGCATCGACAGGAGGTATTGTGTCTTCCGGAGGTCAGTCCTGGCATCGACGGGAGGTATTGTGTCTTCCGGAGGTCAGTCCTGGCATCGACGGGAAGTATTGTGTCTTCCGGAGGTCAGTCCTGGCATCGACGGGAAGTATTGTGTCTTCCGGAGGTCAGTCCTGGCATCGACGGGAGGTATTGTGTCTTCCGGAGGTCAGTCCTGGCATCGACAGGAGGTATTGTGTCTTCCGGAGGTCAGTCCTGGCATCGACAGGAGGTATTGTGTCTTCCGGAGGTCAGTCCTGGCATCGACGGGAGGTATTGTGTCTTCCGGAGGTCAGTCCTGGCATCGACGGGAAGTATTGTGTCTTCCGGAGGTCAATCCTGGCATCGACGGGAGGTATTGTGTCTTCCGGAGGTCAGTCCTGGCATCGACGTGAGGTATTGTGTCTTCCGGAGGTCCGTCCTGGCATCGACGGGAGGTATTGTGTCTTCCGGAGGTCAATTCTAGCATCAACGGGAGGTATTGTGTCTTCCGGAGGTCAGTCCTGGCATCGACGGGAAGTATTGTGTCTTCCGGAGGTCAGTCCTGGCATCGACGGGAGGTATTGTGTCTTCCGGAGGTCAGTCCTGGCATCGACGGGAGGTATTGTGTCTTCCGGAGGTCAATTCTAGCATCGACGGGAGGTATTGTGTCTTGTGGAGGTCAGTCCTGGCATCGAAGGGAGGTACTGTGTCTTGTAAGGACTCAGTAAGGACGCAGGACTCAGTAAGGACTCAGTAAGGACGCAGGAAGACTCTCTACGTCTCCTCAGTTATTCCTCTGTGAAGTCGGAGAAAAAATTGTGTATTTCGTTTGGGGTCAAAATACATTATGTGTATTTTCTCTTACGAATTATCGTGGAATATGATAAATTATTTATATTTTTCTTTGTGTCACAGATAGAGTTACTTTATACATAGCTTCGTTTATCCATCTATCTGTATATATATATATATATATATATATATATATATATATATATATATATATATATATGTGTGTGTTAGTTAGTTACCATTTTGTCCGAGGCACATGTCGATTAGACACTAGGCCTGTTGTATGTGTGTTGTATGTGTGTTGTATGTGTGTTGTATGTGTGTGTGTGTGTAACGAAACACTTCGAAATGTTTCGGCCCCGCCGGGAATTGAACCCGGGCCCTCCGTGCGTGAAGCAAGAGCGCTAGCCACCATGCCATGTGTGTGTGTGTGTGTGTGTGTGTGTGTGTGTGTGTGTGTGTGTGTGTGTGTGTGTGTGTGTGTGTGTGTGTGTGTGTGTGTGTGTGTGTGTGTATGTATGTATACGGGTTTATCGTGAGTTTGATATTAAAGTGTTATGTAGGTATAAAAATAGGCATTTTTAATCTCTCTCTCTCTCTCTCTCTCTCTTTATATATATATATATATATATATATATATATATATATATATATATATATATATATATATATATATATATATATATATATATATATATATATATATATATATATATATATATATATCTTTCTTTCAACACGTCGGCCGTTTCCCACCGAAGCAGGGTGGCCCAAAAGAAAAAACGAAAGTTTCTCCTTTTACATTTAGTAATATATACAGGAGAAGGGGTTACTAGCCCCTTGCACCCGGCATTTTAGTCGCCTCTTACGACACGCATGGCTTACGGAGGAAGAATTCTGTTCCACTTCCCCATGGAGATAAGAGGAAATAAGAACAAGAACTAGTAAGAAAATAGAAGAAAACCCAGAGGGGTGTGTATATATATGCTTGTACATGAATGTGTAGTATGACCTAAGTGTAAGTAGAAGTAGCAAGACATACCTGAAATCTTGCATGTTTATGAGACAGAAAAAAGACACCAGCAACCCTACCATCATGTAAAACAAATACAGGCTTTCGTTTCACACTCACTTGGCAGGACGGTAGTACCTCCCTGGGCGGTTGCTGTCTACCAACCTACTACCTAGAATATATATATATATATATATATATATATATATATATATATATATATATATATATACAGTAGTCCCCAAAATTCACGGGGGTTACATTCCAAGACCACCCGCGAATTTGGAAAAAACGTGAATTCTGGACGCGGTTAAAAAATGCCTATAAATGGCTATTTTTATACCTACATTTGCCCCCAAAACACTTTAATATCAAACTCACCTTCATACATCACCCTTAAAAAAAAAAGAATGTAAAGATAAACCCGTATACAGTACGGTACTGCTATGTCTCCCGCAGTGCTAGAATGTAAAATACCGATGTTACCCCCATATGTACTGTAATTCACGCAAGCCCGTTTTCTTTGGTATACTGTGATTCACGCAAGCCCGTTTTCTTTTGATATACGTACGGTAAATATATGGTAATAATTTAATTTAGTGAAAGTAAAGTTAAATGTATGGAAATTTTGCTGAATTTACGTTAATATTTATGTTACAAAATTATTAAATTATATTTTTTCTTAATATTTAGCGTTGAAACGCATAAAAAATTATATATTGCTACGAAAAAAAAGCCCTTTTCTGTCATGTCAGAGATCACAGTCCTCCTATTGATTGGTCTTCTGCTAAAACTGTCTACCCTACGTCCAACTTTCATAGTCGCCGCCTGGTTGAATCCTCCCTTATACACAACTTTCCTTGTATGAATCTTAGCCCTGGCTTTGTCTCTGTTGATGCTTTCCTCTCTCATTACATTGTTAAATGCTCTAAACTTCAGAACACCCGTGACTTAACCTGATTCCTTCCCCTTTCATCTCTTCCCCCTTCTCCTTTTTTCTCCTATGGGTTTTCCTTTCTTTCTTTTCTTTTGCCTTGTATTTTGTCCTTCATTTTATTCGCCTTTCCTCCCTCTGTGTTCTCGTCCCACCCTTGCGGGCTGCTAGCCTCATTGCAGTGCTCCCTTCCTAGAATATGACTGTCTCCACTACTACTATTACTACTACTACCACTTCCACTACTTACTCCATTATTTTCCCACTCTCTTGTACCCTTCCCTGTCTGCCTGCCTATAAATACCCCTTCCTCCGTCTCTGTGTGTTAGTGTGACTTTGTAAATGGTCCACGTCGGGCCGAAACGTCGTCGTAAGCTCCTCCCTTTTATATGTGCGGGTTGTGTGTGTATTGCGGGGATTTCCGCGAACAATTATTAGTTAGATTCTAAGGAAAAATCCACGAATTACTGAAGCCGCGAATTCGAAACAGCGAATTCGCGGGGGTCGACGGAGCCAGGTTCTGGGATAATCTAACGGGCTCTGAAACCAGACCTGCTCTCCCCAACAACTACAAACAGTCGCACTGGGATGGCCCAATAGTAGAGAATATAGCCTCAGCAATGCTTCAGAGTGTGTCAGGGAAGGATAGAGCCCACCTCTTTGCAGTGAGAGCTCCTCATGCAGGGGACTTTCTGTTGGCTGTTCCCAACTCCAGCCCTGGCACACGCATCGACCCACAGATCATCCACATTGGTGTTGACCTTCGACTTGCCGCCCCTATTCTCACCGAACACAGGTGTATTTGTGGCAGTGAAGCAGCAGACAGATTCGGGTACCATGGTCTTGTGTGTCGTAAATCCGAGGAAAAGATTGCAAGACATGAAGAAGTTAATAACATCAAGAGGAGCCTCACAACAGCCGGATGCCTAGCAGTAAGGGAGCCACCCCAACTATGCAGATCTGATGGCAGCCAAAAGCGTCCAGAGGGTATCACCCTTCAAGCCTGGACAGACGGCAAGCAGGTGGTGTGGGACTACACATGTGCATCTACCTTGGCTGATACCTATCTCCAATACACCAGGGAGGAAGGAGGGGCAGCTGCCACCTTCAGGGAGTCCCAAAAGTCGAGAAAATATGGAGAACTTGCCCATCATTATATGTTTGTTTCCATAGGCTCAGAGACCCTTGGCTCATGGGGAAAGAGTGCATCTAAGTTCCTCAAGGAGCTGGGCAAAAGACTCAAAAGGGTAACTAGGGATCCCCAAGGCAGGGTGGCCTGGAAAAGAAAAACTTTCATCATCATTCACTCCATCACTGTCTTGCTAGAGGCGTGCTTACACTACAGTTATACAACTGTAACATTAACATCACTCCTTCAGAGTGCAGGCACTGTACTTCCCATCTCCAGGACTCAAGTCCGGCCTGCTGGTTTCCCTGAATCCCTTCATAAATGTTACTTTGCTCACACTCCAACAGCACGTCAAGTCCTAAAAACCATTTGTCTCCATTTGTTTTTATCTAACACGCTCACACATGCTTGCTGGAAGTCCAAGCCCCTCGCACACAAAATCTCCTTTACCCCCTCCCTCCAACCTTCCCTCCCCGCTTTCCCTTCACTACAGATTTATACATTCTCGAAATCATTCTATTTTGTTTCATCCTCTCTATATGTCCAAACCATCTCAACAACCCCTCCTCAGCTCTCTGGATAATAGTTTTGGTAATCCCGCACCTCCTCCTAATCTCCAAACTACGAATTTTCTGCATTAAATTCACACCACACATTGCCCTCAGACATAACATCTCCACTGCCTTCAGCCTTCTCCTTGTTGCAACATTCATCACCCATGCTTCACACCCATATAAGAGTGTTGGTATAACTATACTCTCATACATTCCCCTCTTTGCTTCCACAGACAAAGTTCTTTGTCTCCACAGACTCCTAAGTGCACCACTTACCCTTTTCCCCTCATCAGTTCTATGATTCACCTCATCCTTCATAGACCCATCTACTAACACGTTTACTCCTAAGTATCTGAATACATTCACCTCCTCCATACTCTCTCCCTCCAATCTGATATCCAATCTTTCGTCACCTAATTTTTTTGTTATCCTCATCACCTTATTCTTTCCTATATTCACTTTTAAATTCCTTCTTTTACACACCCTACCAAACTCGTCCACCAACCTCTGCAACTTCTCTTCAGAATCCCCCAAAAGCACAGTGTCATCAGCAAAGAGCAACTGTGACAACTCCCACATCTCTTGCCAAGACCCACGCATTCACCTCTTACAACTCCGTCTATAAATATATTGAACAACCAAACAACCACGGTGACATCACACATCCCTGTCTAAGGCCTGCATATATATATATATATATATATATATATATATATATATATATATATATATATATATATATATATATATATATATATATATATATATATATATATGTCTAGGTATTCGCAAGAGCGGGCGAAATATTCACAAACACTGATATGTGTGTGTGTTTAGGTAAACTAACCTTATATAATCAAATTTAACCTAAACAAACCCAAATTTACCTAGCTCAGCCTAAATTGAACCTAACTTATCCTGACCAAAATTTCCCTTAACCTGAGACCAGTAATATCGGTTTTGAAAACAATTTAAGCGTTAAATAAATCGACGTTGATTACGACGTTTACAAACCGGACGTTCTTAAAACAAGGGTAGGCCTAGGGAGGCCTACGTCTCATAGCGGAGGAGAGGCAGTTTTTTATAATTTTTAAAGCCGGGGGTAATAATTGAGTAGTTAAGTAAGAGGCGAGCCTAGTAATTATCGTTTGATACTGCCGTAGTTGATAGTTACTATGTGACACTTGTAGTGGATAGTCACTATTATCTACGTGGTAATTAACGTGTGGTTGATAGTTACTCTTAACTAGGTGGGAGGGGATAACGAGGTCGTTAACTTGGCGGTGTGTGTGATGTGTGGGTTAAGGGAGTCAGGGTTACTCAGCTTATACCTGAATATTAGGGAAACAACAGGTGTTGGTAGGTGTGTGTGTGTGTGGTCACATCGATATGACAGGTGTGTATGTGTGGTCACCTTGATATAACAGGTGTGTGTGTGGTAACCTTGATATAACAGGTGTGTGTGTATGGTCACCTTGATATAACAGGTGTGTGTGTATGGTCACCTTGATATAACAGGTGTGTATGTGTGGTCACCTTGATATAACAGGTGTGTGTGTGTGTGTGTGTGATCACCTTGATATAACAGGTGTGTGTGTGTGTGTGTGTGATCACCTTGATATAACAGGTGTTGAAAGGTGTACGTGTCTATGGTGGTCACCTTGCCATGACAGGTGTGTGTACTCATCTAATTGCCTAACTGTACTCACCTAAGTGTGGTTGCAGGGGTCGATTCATAGCTCCTGGCCCCGCCTCTTCGCTGGTCGTTACTAGGTTCACTCTCTCCCTGCTACATGAGCTGTATCATACCTCTTCGTAAAGCTATGTATGGATCCTGCCTCCACTACATCACTTCCTGACAACTCTACGACTGAAGAAATACTTCCTAACATCCCTGTGACTCATCTGAGTCTTGTGTGTGTGGTGTTACCTTGATATAACAGGTGTTGACAGGTGTGTGTGACATCAGCTTGGCATCTAGTTTACAAATATCTACTTTACAAGTGTATGCAGTTTACAGGTCTCTAGTATACAGGTATCTAGTATACAAGTGTCTAGCATACAGGTGTCTTGTATACTGGTGTCTAGTATACAGGTCTTTTGTATACAGGTGTCTAGTATACAGGTGTCTAGTATACAGGTGTCTAGTATACAGGTATCTAGTATACAGGTGTCTAGTATACATGTGTCTAGTATACATGTGTCTAGTATACAGGTGTCTAGTATACAGGTGTCTAGTATACAAGTGTCTAGTATACAAGTGTCTAGTATACATGTGTCTAGTATACATGTGTCTAGTATACAGGTGTCTAGTATACAGGTGTCTAGTATACAGGTATCTAGTATACAGGTGTCTAGTATACAGGTGTCTAGTATGCAGGTGTCTAGTATACAGATCTCTAGTATACAAGTGTCTAGCATACAGGTGTCTAGTATACAAGTGTCTAGTATACAGGTCTCTAGTATACAGGTGTCTAGTATACAGGTGTCTAGTATACAGGTGTCTAGTATACAGGTTCTAGTATAGACTCTTGGATCTTCTAACATAAATGCTGCCGACATGATCCTGATCCAATCTTAGCCAAAAATGGATCACTTGTAATAACAAAAATAATTTTATTTTAATAAAAATTGAGATTTTTTTTTCCTCATCAATTTTTTTTCATTGAATATTTTCTTAACACAGAACAGAAACATGGCAACACTGTACGGATTTTTTTAATGTGGCAACACTGTATTCGTAAAAAATGTGGCAACACTGTATTCGTAAAAAAACAAACACATTATATCATCAACTAATAATAGAACAATTTAACACCTACTAGCTGTTAAATCTTTCAATTTCAAAAAAAAAAAAATCTAGGGTATTAAAAACAATTTTTTGGGGGGAGAAGAATTTCCCAAAATTTTACGAATTATAAAAAATATATCGAAAATATAAGAGATTTAAGGTTTTGAAAAAGAAGAAAGAATTGGATATTAAATTTTATGGAAACTGCTCAAGATTTAAAGTTCTGAATTAAAAACCATTTTGGGGAAAAAAAATGGTTTTGCTGGGTTAATTAAGTGTGGCAGCCAAGACCAGACTCCATATATATTAGCCTGTCTGAAAATCAATTGAAAACTTATATTTATTTTGCATTTATTGTATTCCAATATAAACCAATTAAATAACTTGTATTGAGCTCTCTAAATAAATAAATAAATAAATATATATATATATATATATATATATATATATATATATATATATATATATATATATATATATATATACACTCTATATACTCATTGGAACAGATTATAATAATTATTATTATTGTTATTATTATTATTATTGTTATTAACACACACACAGTGTAGAACACTAAGATAATTCCAAGTGTTCCTTATTTATGTGTTCTGCATAGCTTTTCATCTATCTTTACTGCTGAGTTTTATTACTGTGTTTTATTTCTATTCTTGTTTTGTTTTTATTTCCACTACAGTCGTTCTACTGACGTCACGATTCCGTGAATCCGGATGCGCACATGATGCAAATCCGGATTTGTTTACAAGTCTTCTGAGGGGTCGGGGATTTATTTTATTTAAAGTTCAGCTGTATTGTTCGTGGGATTAGGAGATGGAGAATAACGGGATTCTTATGGGGATTAAGCGATCAGTGGTTCGGTTACGAGGATTGATATACATGGGATTTATGGGGATTAGCCTAGATATAGATTCTCTAAAGCACTTCTTCTAACCTCTCTTCCCTCTGTCTCTCTCTCTCTCTCTCTCTTTTACACAGTGTTTACAAGGTTAGATTAACGTTCCTAACTTTATTTACAAGCTGACAGCTGTTACCTACATCAGCTCATTTAAAAGTATTTTTATTGTTTTGAGACAAACAAATATGGAACAGCAATTTTATTTTATCAACTGACTTTATCTCGCTGATGTCATGCTGAACGAACGTGTTCCAGACTCGAGTCAGAGTGAAGTTGCTGCTGGCTGCCCGTCTTGTGGTGTACACGCTCATTTCTCGCTGTTCTGGGAGTGGAGCCAAGTGTGGTATTCTCTGTCTCTCCCTCCCTCATCATTACTCTGAGTGCGTCACCTCCTCATTTATTCAAGAGTGTTTCTGTCACTGCTTCATCATTTAAAATTATTATATTTTTCTTTCAACTTTATTGTTTTCATCTGTCGTTGTCCAACCCGCTTTTCTCTTATTCATTTTTATTCATCTCTTGTATTAACCATTCTCTCTCTCTCTCTCTCTCTCTCTCTCTCTCTCTCTCTCTCTCTCTCTCTCTCTCAGCGTTATCATTTTGTTGTGTATTTGTTTTTATATCTTTGTTTCGTGTGTATCCTTGTTTGTGTGTGTTTGTGTGTGTATGTGAGTGTGTGTGTGTGTGTGTGTGTGTATGTGAGTGTGTGTGTGTATATGTGTGTGTGTGTGAGTGTGTGTGTTTGTGTGTGTTTGTTTGTTTGTGTGTGTGTGTGTGTGTTTGTGTGTGTGTGAGTGTGTGTTTGAGTGTGTGTATATGTGTGTGTGTATGTTTGTGTGTGTGTGTGTGTATATATATATATGTGAGTGTGAGTGTGTACTCACCTAATTGTACTCACCTAATTGTGGTTGTAGGGGTCGAGACTCAGCTCCTGGCCCCGCCTCTTCTCTGTCCGCTACTGGGTCTCTGCTCTCCCTGCTCCATGAGCTTTATCATACCTCGTCTTAAAACTGTGTATGGTTCCTGCCTCCACTATATCTTTCTCTAGACTATTCCACTTCCCGACTACTCTGTGGCTGAAGAAATGCTTCCTAACATCCCTTTGACTCGTCTGAGTCTTCAGCTTCCAGTTGTGTCCCCTTGTTTCTGTGTTCCCTCTCTGGAACATCCTGTCACTGTCTACCTTGTCGATTCCCCGCAGTATTTTGTATGTCGTTATCATGTCTCCTCTGACCCTTCTTTCCTCCAGTGTTGTTAGTCCTATTCCTCAACCTTTCTTCATAGGACAGACCCTGAGTTGTGGAACTAACCTTGTCGCAAACCTTTGCACTTTTCTAGTTTCTTTACGTGCTTGACCAGGTGTGGGTTCCAGACTGGTGCTGCATATTCTAGTATGGGCCTGACGTACACGGTGTACAGTGTCTTGAACGATTCCTTGTTAAGGTAACGGAACGCTAATCTTAGGTTTGCCAGTCGCCCATATGCTGCCCCATTTATCTGGTTGATGTGTGCCTCCGGAGACGTGCTTGGCGTTATACTCACCCCAAGGTCTTTCTCCTTTGCCGAGGTTTGTAGCCTTTGTCCGCCTAGCCTGTACTCTGTCAGCAGTCTTCTTTGCCCTTCTCCGATCTTCATGACTTTGCATTTGGTGGGATTGAATTCGAGAAGCCAGTTGCTAGACCAGATGTCAAGCTTGTCCAGGTCTGTTTGCAGCCCTGCTTGGTCCTCCTCCGATGAGATTCTCTTCATTAATTTCCCATCATCCGCGAACAGAGACACTTCTGAGTCTATCCCATCCGTCATGTCATTTACATATACCAGGAATAACACTGGTCCTAGGACTGACCCCTGCGGTACGCCGCTCGTCACAGGCGCCCACTGTGATACCTCATCACGCACCATGACCCGTTGTTGCCTGTATATATGTTAGTGTGTGTGTGTGTGTGTGTGTGTGTGTGTGTGTGTGTGTGAGTGTGTGTGTGTGTATGTGAGTGTGAGTGTGTGTGTGTTTGTGTGTGTGTGTGTTTGTTTGTGTGTGTGTGTTTGTGTGTGTGTTTGTGTGTGTGTGAGTGTGTTTGTGTGTGTGTGTGAGTGTGTGTTTGAGTGTGTGTGTGAGTGTGTGTGTGTGTGTGTGTGTGTATGTGTGTGTGTGTGTATGTGTGTGTGTGTGTGTTTGTGTGTGAGTGTGTGTGTGTGTGTGTGTGTGTATGTGTGATGTGGTCAAAAAACAAAAGTTTATTCTATCATTTTGTATTTATGGAGGATTGATGTTTCTCTTTTTAAAACACCAGAGAATCCTTAACTGTGACAACGTTTCGCCCTGTATTAAAAGATTACGCAGACCGAAACGTATTTCACCATAAAAGCTCCTAATGGTCGTACTGTGACACTGTATAACACAGTAAATAACACCCTGTATGTCACTGTATGTAAATATGGCATCTCATCTGACCGTCAAGCTTACGCGGCTGTCTGCTTCCGTCAGGTGACAAAGTGCTGTCACCTGTCACACTCTAGACACCTGTCACACTCTAGACACCTGTCACACTCTAGACACCTGTCACACTCTAGACACCTGTCACACTCTAGACACCTGTCACACTCTAGACACCTGTCACACTCTAGACACCTGTCACACTCTAGACAGATGTCTTCTCTCACTCACGCAGCTCAAGACGACCTCAGACTGAGACAGTAATATTCAGTCTGTCTTCCTGATAAATTGACTGAAGACCAGGTTAATATTATATTAGCCAAAACACACACACACACACACACACACACACACACACACTGGGCTAGGAGCTGTGAATCGAACTCTGCAACCACACATAGGTGAGTACACACACACACACACACACACACACACTTCCTTTTTATCCAGTTTCCTCTTCTCTTTCCTTTCTTCTCTTCTCATTTCTACCCTTCATTTTCATTTCCTTCCCTAATATCCATTTTCTTCCCCTCCTGCTTTTAATTCCCTATCATTTTCCCTCCCCTTTTCTCCCCCTTTTCCCTAAGTTTACCTCTATTTTCCTTCTCTCCCTTCTCTTCTTCCCTTATTTTTCCCTTCTCTACTTTTTTCCCATCACTTTACCCTACTTTTTTTCCCCTCACTTTACCCTACTTTTTTTCCCCTCACTTTACCCTACTTTCTTTCCCCTCACTTTACCCTACTTTTTTTCCCCTCACACGTCCATCAAGACTTTAATTACTCTAGACTTAATAACCACGACTTAATTTGCATACTGCAGCATATCTAATAAATTGATTGTTTTACTTTGCAAAGTCATCTTTGTAATGTATATAGTGAAGGAGGATTTAGATTACTATAAAGAAGAAGGATTTAGATAGATGGAGGTATAGGGAGTGTTGATGTTGTGGGTTTTGTGTGGGATTGCATGGATGGAGTGGTGTGTAATATATACTTGTAACCTGTCCCGAGGGTTACAGGTATATTACAGGTACGCTGTCTGGTCAAGCAGGTTGTTGGTGCTAGCAGCCTGCATCCATCACAGCCCGGATGATCTGGCACTTAATGCAGGTGGGGGTCCGGTTACCTCTTGAAAACTCTGTACCATTGTTCAGGTAGTCCTGGTATCAGCTGTTTGTAAGAGTTGAAGAGTCTTGGTCCACACATGCTCACTCAATGTTTGGTTATTTGTGGGTATCGAAAGATGGAGGTAGACAGGTAGATGAGAGTACATAGGAGAGGTAGATAGCAGAGTTCTTCTACCTAGAGTAAGGTGTATTATTAAGTACGAGTCGAGGATAAAAATGTAGGAGAAAGAGGAGGAGGAAGAGGAGAAGAAGGAGGAGGAGGAGGATGACAGCGACAACAAAGGAAGAGGGACAGAAGTGTTGTTGTGAGGGGTGAATTTGAGATGGAGAAGATTGAAGTGGACCTGAGTAATACGGTCGGGCAGCGAGAGAGATGGAAATAGAATGGTAGTGTTATGGTGCTTGGCATGGTGGACTACCTGTAGCCAGGGATATGTAGACGAATGTGTGAGAGAGAGTGAGAGAGTGAGTGAGAGTATGTGAGTGAGAGAGAGAGAGAGATAGAGAGAGAGAGAATTTTATCACATTTGGTGAATTTCCCGTTTTCGAAATATTTTTCGAAAATAGAAATGAGTATCTGTGTGTTGGAAGAGAATTGAGATTGACTGGAGTGGAATAGAGGTCTGCTTACCTTCGTAGAGTGGAAGAGAGAGAGAGAGAGAGAGAGAGAGAGAGAGAGAGAGAGAGAGAGAGAGAGAGAGAGAGAGAAGGGGAGAGGGAGAAATGACGCTGGTGAGAGGAAGGAGGATCTTGATCCAGGGAAGTGGATCTCTCCTCCCCTCTGATCGAATCTTACTGCCTCTCAGTACCCGAAGCACTCTGTGACACATTCGGGTTTACAGCTTTCCCCTGACTTGTGTATTGCTAAGATTATTATTATTGTTATTATTATTATTATTATTATTATTATTATTATTATTATTATTATTATTATTATTATTATTATTATTATTATTATTATTATTATTATTATTAGAATTATTATTATTATTAAAAATTTGACTTTTGGTATATTAAGTTACAGTTTGCACTAAACAATTTATTGAAATTTTTTATAAATTTTGTACCACGGGTCGAAAGACCAACCAAATTTTGCACCATAGGCTGGCCCAACAAACAAAACTTTTCAGCCCTAGGCCTTCCAGGCAACCAAGTACTCAGGCATAGGCCTACCTAGCAACCCTCGTCTAAGCCACAAGCCCACACAACATTCATATTTTGAGTCACACTGTAACTACATGTCAGTGTGTGTGTGTGTGTGACTCCATGCTATTTTAGATTAAAAAAATTATGCATTGTCTGTTAGAACAATTGTTTACAACTGCTCTGTCAAGTTAAATAGCAATAACAGCAATAATAATAATAATAATTGTTAATATTATTAATGTGTTTATTATAATTATTAATATTAATATTTTTATTATTATTATTATTATTATTATTATTATTATTATTATTATTATTATTATTATTATTATTATTATTATTATTATTATTATTATTATTCATAAGATATCGCTAAGATATATGTTTGTGAATGGCCTCAGATGCTATTAGAATTACATGATATAAACGCGTTGTCTGGGAAAAAAAAAAGGTAATTGAAAATAAGAACTAAGTATTATTTCTGCTTCTACTGAGACCCTCTTCAGAAAAGTTGTTCAGAGCGTAATATTCAAATTATTTTTGTTTAATTAATGGGTGTTTCAAATTGATGGAACCGATCGTAAAATATACTACTTTGAAATTAGGTACATCAATTTGAAACACCCTGTACTTTTCTAAACGCTTTGATTACTTCATCCTTAAGACTCGTATCACCGGCAGGATCCTAAAGCTGTATATTTTCTCATGTAGGTTTTTGTAAAGCTCATGGTGGTGTCTTACCTGGTGCTTTATTTGGGTCAGTTGTGGGGACCCACAGCCTCAGAGAAGCAAATAAAAAGAATGCGAGGGATAGGGGACAAGGTATTGAGATTTCTCCTTGAAACTGGTTCAATATTCGACTTCTGTCACCAATAACTTGTGCTGTGCAAACATTCTTTGAAATCTTATATTAAGTAAAACACACACACACACACACACACACACACAGGGCCAGGAGCTGAGTCTCGACCCCTACAACCACAATTAGGTGAGTACACACACACACACACACACACAGCACCAGTTTGGAACCCACACCTGGTCAAGCACGTCAAGAAATTAGAGAAAGTGCAAAGGTTTGCAACAAGAGTAGTCTCAGAGCTAAGGGAAATGTCGTACGAAGAAAGGTTAAGGGAAATCGACCTGACGATACTAGAGGACAGGAGGGTTAGGGGAGACATGATAACGACATATAAAATACTGAAAGGAATTGACAAGGTGGACGAAGACAGGATGTTCCAGAGATGGAACACAGCAACAAGGGGTCACAATCAGAAGTTGAAAACTCAGCTGAGTCATAGGGATGTTAGGAAGTATTTCTTCAGTCACAGAGTGGTCAGGTAGAGGAACAATCTGGTGAGTGGTGTAGTGGAGGCAGGATCCATACATGGCTTTAAGAAGAGGTAATCTAAAGCTCGAGAAGAAGGGAGAGAGTAAACCTAGTACACACACACACACACACACACACACACACACACACATACTTCCTCTTCTCCACAGACTCACCTGTCATCCCATATACTCTGTACTTGTCTCGTAACCACGAGTTTCTTGCACCTCACCTCGCCAGGGCAAACAAAAACTAGTGGCTGCCTTTCTCAAGTGTCATCTAAAAAGAAGAGAAAGTTTGGTGTGGTTCTTGGGTGACCCTGCCTCGCAGGGGACTGGCCAGTCTTACACAACATTACAAAACATCTTTAATAAACTAGACAGACAGTCAAAATGAATGTCAAGAGAGTCCAAGACGGTAGTTGGTGTGAGTTACAACTACTTGTGAGACGAGGCAAGGAGGCCAGAGAGTGGGGAGAGAAGGGATATATATATATATATATATATATATATATATATATATATATATATATATATATATATATATTATATATATATATATATATATATATATATATATATATGTGTGTGTGTGTGTGTGTGTGTGTGTGTGTGTGTGTGTGTGTGTGTGTGTGTGTGTGTGTGTGAAAGAGAGAGAGAGAGAGGTTAAGGCTTATAACTGGGTAGGATTGTTGACTGAAGGCTCCCAACAATTCCAGGAATGGGAACAAGAATGGGAATGGGAACGTGTCCAAATGGGAATGTGGGGGCAGGAGAGGAGGGTTGGCATGGACCCAAGCATGCAGTTGCTTCTCTAAGATTAGTTGAGACGACAGAAAATGTCCCGTGACTATGAATATTCATTCCCAGTAATGGAGAGGGAGAGAGACAGAGAGACAGAGACAGAGAGTGAGAAATTTCTGGCCCACAAATGGCTCCAACTTCACCCTGTTCCATATTTGTCTCATAACAATGAAAAGGCTTTCAAATGAGCTTAAGTAACAGCTCTCAGCTTGTAAATAAAGTTAGGAACCTTAACCTAACCTTGTAAAACCCTGTGTAAAGAGAGAGAGAGAGAGAGAGAAAGAGAGAGAGTTTCCCTGCTGTAATGTGAGCTTTCCAAATCCCTGTAAATCTAGGCTGGACTTCCATCCTTGTACTCACGAGTGTTGTAAATCTTAGGTGACTAAAATCCCCGCAACAGGTGTTGTATAGTAATATATTTAGATACGCGCATTTTAACACGTATAAACTCTCATCATTCTCCCCGGCAACATGGAGAAAGAGGAATATCCGCGAGGAGGTGTCTGACGAAGGCTCACACGAAAGGCCTCAGATTTTTTTTTAAACCCCTACCCTCCTCCTTTTCTTGCCCTCCTCCCCCTCCCCCCTCTCTGGTGGTTCATCTGGAGGTTCAAGTTCTCTCAAATTATCGAGTCATTTTGAATTTGGGAGATAGGTCTTTTATGAGTACATGAAATTTGCTTAATATTTGTGTTTAGAAATGGGATCTGGTAGTGTTGATTTCTTGGGAGGGGAAGGGGGGTATTGAGGTGTTAGATCCTCCTTCTTAGTGTTGGTTTCTCAGTTAAGAAATGAGAGGTGTTGACACGTCTCCTGATGCAGGTCTCCTGCTGATCTCCTTCTGGTCTCCTTCTGGTATCCTGCTAATGTCCTGCTGGTATCTTCCTGCTGGTCTCCTGCTACTGGTCTCCTGCTGCTGATCTCCAGCTGTTGGTCTTTTGCTGCTGATCTCCTGCTGCTATTCTCCTGCTGCGGATCTCCAGCTGTTGGTCCTCTTGCTGCTGGTCTCCTGGTGGTCTGCTGCTGGTCTCCTGCTACTGGTCTCCTGCTGCTGATCTCCAGCTGTTGGTCTTCTGCTGCTGATCTCCTGCTGCTGGTCTCCTGCTGCTGATCTCCAGCTGTTGGTCCTCTTGCTACTGGTCTCCATGTGGTCTGCTGCTGGTCTCCTGCTGATCATCTGCTGCTGGTCTGCTGCTGGTCTGCTGCTGGTCTCCTGCTGCTGCTCTGCTGCTGGTATCCTGATGCTGGTCCCCTGTGGGTGGTCTGCCCCTGGTCTCCTGCTGGTGATCTGCTGCTGGTCTCCTGCTGCTCGTCTGCTGCTGGTCTCTTGCTGCTGGTCTGCTGCTGGTCTGCTGCTGCTTGTCTGCTGCTGCTGATCTGCTGCTGGTCTGCTGCTGCTGGTCTGCTGCTGCTGGTGTTGTCACCAGTATTATCAATCAGTCAAGACCTAAGGGAGGGCTGGTGTTTCAAGTATTATCTTCCGGTAATATTCTGCCTCTTATAATACTAACGCAGATTAACCCTGTGAAGCTCACTGAGAGAGAGAGAGAGAGAGAGAGAGAGAGAGAGAGAGAGAGAGAGAGTGAGAGAGAGAGAGAGTGAGAGGCGGGTAATATCAGATATTGTAAAAGCTTCAAATATTATTAAATATCGATTAAAAGCGTTCACACCTACGGTGATATTCTCTCTCTCTCTTTCTGTGTCTGTCTATCTATCTATCTATCCATTCTCTCTCTCTCTTTCTCTCCTCTCTCTCTCTCCCCTCTGCCTCCCTCTCCCTCTCTTTCGTTAAAGAGCGGGGATGAGAGAAAGTATTGATGGCACGAGGAAGGAGGAGGAGGAGGGAGGAGAGGGGGATGGTGATGGAGGGGGAAGGAAGGGAGAGGGGCGAAGGAGTGAGCGGAAGAGGAGAGGGAATGGGGAGGCAGAGGAATGT
>WNWK01000030.1:227500-242500 GCA_009830355.1 Cherax destructor
TTCCTTCCTCTCACAGTATCCACTACCTTCCTTCCTCTCACAGTATCCACTACCTTCCTTCCTCTCACAGTATCACTACCTTCCTTCCTCTCACAGTATCCACTACCTTCCTTCCTCTCACAGTATCCACTACCTTCCTTCCTCTCACAGTATCCACTACCTTCCTTCCTCACAGTATCCACTACCTTCCTTCCTCTCACAGTATCCACTACTTCCTTCCTCTCACAGTATCCACTACCTTCACTTCTCTCACAGTATCCACTACCTTCCCTTCCTCATAGTATCCACTACTTTCTTACTTCCTTCCTTCTTCACAGTATCCATACCTTTTCCTCTCACAGTATCACTACTTTCTCTACTTCCTACTTCCTTCTCAAGTATCCACTACCTTTCCTTCCTTCTCACAGTATCCACTACCTTTTCTATTCCATTCTCTTCTACCCTACCTTCCTTCCTTCACAGTATCCACTACCTTCCTTCCTCACAGTATCCACTACCTTCCTTCCTCACAGTATCCACTACCTTCCTTCCTCTCACAGTATCCACTACCTTCCTCTTCAGTATCCTCCTCCTTCTCTACAGTATCCCACTTTCCTATTTCTACAGTATCACTACCTTCTTCCTCACAGTATCACTACTCCTTTTCAGTATCACACTCCTTCCTTCAATCATCTTCCCTTCCTTCACAGTATCCACTACCTTCCTTCCTTCCTTCACTACTTCCTTTAAGTATCCACTACTTTTCCCTTCAAGTATCTTCCTTCTCTCACAGTATCCACTACTTCCTTCCTCACAGTATCCACTACCTTTTCCTCTCACAGTATCCACTACCTTCCTTCCTCTCACAGTATCCACTACCTTCCTTCCTTCGTTCCACCCTTCCTCCTCTCACAGTATCCACTACCTTCCTTCTCTCACAGTATCCACTACCTTCCTTCCTCTCACAGTATCCACTACTCCTTCTCTCACAGTATCCACTACCTTCCCTTCCTCTCACAGTATCCACTACCTTCTTCTCCCAGTATCCACTCCTTCTTCTCACGTATCCACTACCTTCCCTTCTCTCACAGTATCCACTACTTCTTCTTCCGTTCACTAGTCTTTCCTTCCTCTCACAGTATCCACTACCTTCCCTTCCTCTCACAGTATCCACTACCTTCCCTTCTTCTCACAGTATCCACTACCTTCCCTTCCTCTCACAGTATCCACTACCTTCCCTTCTTCTCACAGTATCCACTACCTTCCCTTCTTCTCACAGTATCCACTACCTTCCCTTCTTCTCACAGTATCCATTTCTTCTTACCTTCAAACTTCCTCTCACATTATCTACTACCTTCCCTTCCTCTCACAGTATCCACTACCTTCCCTTCCTCTCACAGTATCCACTACCTTCCCTTCTCACAGTATCCACTACCTTCCCTTCCTCTCACTAGTATCCTATCTCCTCTTCCTCTTCCTTTCTACAGTATCCCTACCTCTTCTCCAGTATCTCACTACCTTCCCTTCTCTCTTCACTACAGTATCCCTTCTCTAAACCACTTCCTTCTCTCACAGTATCCACTACCTTCTTCTCTCACAGTATCCACTACCTTCCTTCCTCTCACAATTCTTCATTCTTCTTCACAGTATCATACCTTTCCCTTCCTCTCACAGTATCCTACTCACTCTTCCTTCTTTCTCAGTATCACTACTCCTGTCACTTCTCTCATTATCCATTACCTTCTTCCCCCGTATCCACTACCTCCTTCTTCTCACAGTATCCACTACCTTCCCTTCCTCTCACAGTATCCACTACCTTCCTTTCTTCTCACATGAGTAACTCTCCAGCTAGGATCCACTACCTTCTTCTTCCACAGAATCCCTATCCTTCCTCTCCAAATATCCACTCCTTCCCCTTCTTCACCGTAACTCCCCTAGATTACATCCTCATCCAAGAACTTTTCTCATTTCCTCAAAAATTAATCCCCACTTTAAACCTTTCCCGATCCCAAAATTTAAAAATATTATGTCACAATACCATTACTGACAATGGTCCAGAAGAGACCGAAACGTCGTTTTAAGGTTCCTCTCATGTGGGTTATTTGGGAATTATCTCCCTCCTGTTTAAACTCACCCCCAATGTGCAGTTTAACCTTCTGTCTGAACCACATTAAACCCCGCAATGAACCTCAAGTTCTGCACTCAAGCCCTAAAGGTGCTTGTACTTAGAGTAAAGACCAACAAGCCAGGTATACAAGCATTCACTGAGACTTGAACGTTTTCAGTGATAACGTGTTAGATGAGTGAGAGTCAGAGTAATGGTGTCTTGATACAGGGAATGTCTTCTGTAGCTCTGATAACATTTTTTTAGCGTGGGCCCTGCCCACCTGTGACCTCATCTTCAACTACTACAGTATATAAAGTTTGAGAGACTGATCATCTCAAAATTACTTCTCCAATTTGACTGTCTTCAGTGTTATATTCTACTGTATTCGACTGAAGAAGCCTATAATTTATGAGAACTGTGCTGTGCAGGTCCACGATCTTGTCAAAGACCTCATCTTGGAAAACTCTGTTGTTTCTTTACCTTTGCTTTGGTTCTACACTCCTGCAGACACCTAACCGTTCACATTTCCTTCTTTGGAAACATTATTTTTTTCCGTTTTATTCGCCTCCTGAAAGGTCAGTATTACCTCCCTGGACACCTGGAGCCAGGACTCATGTGCGCCTTGTCTAAACTTATAAAATGGGAGGGAGTAAAGGGTGGGGTCCCTCAAGGATCAGTAGTAGCTTCCCCTGTTGTTCTAAATATATGTAATTGATTCAGAGGATCATGAAGTACTTGAAATAGAAGACAAACAGTAAGGAATAAGATGTGAAACTGGGAGAGAGTAAGGAGTGGGGTCCCTCAAGGAGCAGTATTAGCTTCCCTGCTGTTTTAAATGTGTGTGATTGACTTATCAGAAAACATTATGACTTGTGTGTCTCTGTTTTACTGATGATGTAAGACTAATGAGAAAGATAATAGTGATGAGAAATATAAGCTTCAAGAGGAACTGAACAGACTGCAGATTTACGCTAAATATATAAAAATTATATGATTGGTAGTTAGGGAAAACCGGACAAAGAGTACAGAATAGAAGGAAACAAGTTGCAAAATGATAAAAATAAGGATCTGGAGTAAACATACCACCGAGCATATCGCCAGAATTACACACTAACCGTATAACATCAGCGGTATATGCAAGACTAGTGGAACAGCTTTCAAGAACTTGAACAAAGAGCCCTTCAGAACTTTATACAAGAAATGTGTGATTCTAATTATCAAGTACGCGGCCCTATTAAGGTGCCCACACCTGGTCAAGCACTTGCAGGAATTGGAAAAGTTGCAAAAGCCTGTAACTTGTCAAGTCCCAGAACTGAGGGACAAGTGCACTATGAGAAGTTAAAGGAACTGACCCTGACCTCCCTGACGAAGAGGACTTCACGAGACAACTACACGAGACAAGAACATGATTCATTAGAACCTACTAATGAATTACTTAGGCAGATATAGATGAAGTGAATCAAGGAGAATCAGAGAGAACCCAGCTTCAAGACTATGCACGATAAACCTGAAAGAAGCCACAGACCATCAGTGACTATCGGATGATGTAGTAGGGAGTTCAGAGTCGACACCAGCAAATGTAATTCTGAGTGTACACAAACACGTGTGTATTTTTAGTTGTAGAATGCTTAATTCACGTTAAACGCTAAACCCACGTGGGTCATTCAGCGCAAGACGTGTTGGAGGCTTGATCCTCCGTCTGCTGAGCGCGAGACAGATACGCTTCCTATTTTGCACTCACCTAGATGTTATTTTTAGTTGTAAAAGTAATAGATAATAAAGAGTGTGGTGCTCTAAACCCTGCTGGAGTGAGTCTGTAGCCAAGCAAAGTGATACCCCTACATGTCTTTAAATGAGGCTTATGCCTGTATGCAAATTACCTCTCAACTATGTAAATTGTATTAATCTTGGTAGAATTACCGACAATATGTTAGGTATAAAGCCCCAAGTACAACTAACTTGATATTTTACTGTGGCAACGTTTCGATCCTGGAGAGCGAAACGTTGCCACAGTAAAATGTCACATTAGTTGCACTTGTGTCCTTTTTCTTAACAAAATATGTAAATTGGTGCATATGTAAATTTATGCCTGTATGTAAATAAGGATTCTTCCCTTGTGTTTATATAAAACATGTGACTATACAAATTATCTAAACAAATTATCCTTCTATCTTTATCCACACTCACATACAAGCACTCAGTGTGTGTATATAAATTAGCCCTCTACCTTAATATAAATTAGCATTATGTAAATTCTCTCTCCTCTTACATGTTAGTCGATCTTACGACATGACTAACGTAATCTTAATAACATGATGCCATGAGTTCTAACACCTGCCCGTTCTAGCAGTGCTTATGTTTATATGTGGGTGAAACTATATGTGAGTGAACTATGACTATATGTGAATGAATCTTACCCCTGAGTGCAAGGAATCTCTCTAAACCGTACACCTGAGTGTAAGGAATCTCTCTAAACCGTACACCTGAGTGCAAGGAATCTCTCTAAACCGTACACCTGAGTGTAAGGAATCTCTCTAAATCGTACACCTGAGTGTAAGGAATCTCTCTAAACCGTACACCTGAGTGTAAGGAATCTCTCTAAACCGTACACCTGAGTGCAAGGAATCTCTCTACACCGTACACCTGAGTGTAAGGAATCTCTCTAAACCGTACACCTGAGTGTAAGGAATCTCTCTAAACCGTACACCTGAGTGTAAGGAATCTCTCTAAACCGTACACCTGAGTGCAAGGAATCTCTCTAAACCGTACACCTGAGTGTAAGGAATCTCTCTAAACCGTACACCTGAGTGTAAGGAATCTCTCTAAACCGTACACCTGAGTGTAAGGAATCTCTCTAAATCGTACACCTGAGTGTAAGGAATCTCTCTAAACCGTACACCTGAGTGTAAGGAATCTCTCTAAACCGTACACCTGAGTGTAAGGCATCTCTCTAAACCGTACACCTGAGTGTAAGGAATCTCTCTAAACCGTACACCTGAGTGTAAGGAATCTCTCTAAACCGTACACCTGAGTGTAAGGAATCTCTCTAAACCGTACACCTGAGTGTAAGGAATCTCTCTAAACCGTACACCTGAGTGTAAGGAATCTCTCTAAACCGTACTCTTGAAAGCAAACTCTTCTCCCGTCTAGCTGTATGCAAATGAGCTGTGTGTCTCCGTGTTAATTAAACATCCTGTGTATGTAAACTATGTTTAGCGTTGTGCACTAATTACTTTCCAACTTTATACAGATAATTTCACACCTGTGTATTATTAAACTCTCTCCCTGTATGTAAATGAGTGTGTATGACTGTGTATTAAGTACCTGTCTACGTGTGGCACGACACCTAGTGTATACACACCGCGAGGTGTATGCTTCTCTTTGTATAGGAGGAGAGGTCAGTACTTTGTCATGGTATTAAAAGTATTCTTGAAGATTGGGACACTTAATCAACATATGGGAATCTTTATTTAGGAAACGTTTCGCCACACGGTGGCTTCATCGGTCCAATACAAAGGAGAATGGTGAAGAACAGGAGGAGTTTGAGGTAATCAGTCCCACATCGACTCAAGGCTGAGGGACTGATTACCTCAAACTCCTCCTGTTCTTCACCATTCTCCCTTGTATGTTACTTAAGTCTCTCAATCTTCAACTTGTCGGTTTTAAACCATTTATTACACAAAAGTATTCTTGACTGGTGGTGAGCAATTGCAAGCAGCCTTAATGATACTGTAGTCGATAGACTTTAAACCCAATTTACCAGTCATCTCATATACATGAAGTTACACATGTATGTTGCATCTCTAGTATACACGACTGCAAAATACACTAAGCTCATTCATAAAGCTCTAAGATATAATGTATGGTTTTTTTTTCGTCAATTTGATTGCCAAAGAACATCCAGAATTGAACAACGGGTGGAAAGGTTTTTCATTCTACTCGCTTATCAATTTTTGGGCGATTTTTTTTTTCTCGTATTTAAAAAAAAACGCTTTTTTTTTGTAGCCTTATGAGAGAGTTTACTGTAAAGCTTAAGCTTGTATATTAATTAAGCTTCTAACTATATGTCTATATGCGGAGTCTGCTACCAGCAGATATCAACCTGCTACCAGCAGATATCAACCTGGTACCAGATATCAGTCTGCTACAGCAGATATCAACCTGCTACCAGCAGATATCAACCTGCTACCAGCAGATATCAACCTGCTACCAGCAGATATCAACCTGCTACCAGCAGATATCAACCTGCTACCAGCAGATATCAACCTGCTACCAGCAGATATCAACCTGCTACCAGCAGATATCAACCTGCTACCAGCAGATATCAACCTGGTACCAGATATCAGTCTGCTACCAGCAGATATCAACCTGCTACCAGCAGATATCAACCTGGTACCAGATATCAGTCTGCTACCAGCAGATATCAACCTGCTACCAGCAGATATCGACTTGCTAAAAGCAGATATCAACCTGGTATCAGCAGATATCAACCTGCTACTAGCAGATATCAACCTGCTATTGGATCCTTACCTCTGCCAAGTGCCAGATCAACCAGGCTGTGATGGACAAGTGGGCCAGCAGGCCGTCAACAGATACAGCCTGGTTGAATGATCTATCAAGCCTGGCCTCGGGTCGGGCTGCGTGGGTACAAAAAAGTCTAGAAACCTGTCAAGGGTATATACCAGGAGTGAAACGTGTTCGTAAGTCGAAACAGCGGGTCGAAACACTGAGGATACTTGTTTTTCACGTTGTAAACTGTGGTTATATCAGAGGTCACTGTAACTGGATATCCGACTTCTCTTAAGTGTGTGTCTGTCTGTGTGAGTGTGTACTCAGCTGCTAAGTACTGGCTTCTTGTACTCAAATATTCTACAACACAGCCTGTAATCACTGAGTACTAGCCTCGTGTACTCTAATATTCTACAACACAGCCTGTAATCACTGGTTAGCCTGTGTATTCTAATATTCTACAACACAGCCTGTAATCACTGAGTCTAGCCTCTGTATTCTAATATTCTACAACACAGCCTGTAATCACTGAGTACTAGCCTCGTGTACTCAAATATTCTACAACACAGCCTGTAATCACTGAGTACTAGCCTCGTGTATTCTAATATTCTACAACACAGCCTGTAATCACTGAGTACTAGCCTCGTGTACTCAAATATTCTACAACACAGCCTGTAATCACTGAGTACTAGCCTCGTGTATTCTAATATTCTACAACACAGCCTGTAATCACTGAGTACTAGCCTCGTGTACTCTAATATTCTACAACACAGCCAGCAATCACTTCAGGAATGGCATACAATAGCCAAACTTCAGGTGTAAGTCATTTCTAACTTTTGTATTGGTCTATCAATCACAAGTTAGCTCCAAGACCAGTTATTGTGCTTTTATCAGTATTGCTACAGGAGGAGGAATAAAAGAGAGAGAGAGAGAGAGAGAGAGACGAGAGAACCATTGTAAGGTACAGGTATTATCTGTTATATATATATATATATATATATATATATATATATATATATATATATATATATATATATATATATATATATATATATATATATATATATATATATATATATGAATAATGAACAGAAATGCACAATTCTTAATAATAGTGCCAGTCAAACAGACTTCAGTGCCATTATCACCTCTTCTGCCCTTTTCCATTTGCAGGAAAAATATCTTTAAACTCAGGTAAAACCAGACGAGCCACCACTCGCGCCTTTCCCACAGGGCGGAAATTTAATGACGGAAAACCTTACTTTGTGTGTGAGAGGTTGCATGTTAATAGAAAAGTTAAAGAGGCGTGAAAGTGTAGGCGTTAGAGGCACATGTGTGTGTAATATATATATATATGGTGGTGTGTTGTTACTCTGGACAATCAATAGGTGAGCATGAGTGCGTGGGTGGGTAGTGTTAACTATAAAATCAATGTTTTTTTGGGGGGAGAGAGTTCGTGGAAAGAGTTGGTGGGTGTGTGGGAAGGTCGGTGAAAGTTCAGGGGAAAGCATAGGTAGAAGAGTGTCTTGGTGAGTGTTGTTGGAATGATGGTGGAGGGTGTAAAGACAGTGTGAAGAAGAAGAACAGTGAAGAATGGCATGGGAGGGGTTCTTGATGCTGGTTTGTATTAAGGGCCAGATATGTCCCCAAGGAGTCTTCTAGGCTGAAGCCACTCTGGTTCTGTTCTACAGTGTCTGTCGTGCCCGTGCTCGCTGACTCCAGGTATCGTTAGTGGGATCTCTCTCCACCTTTATTAATAAGCTTTGACATATATTCCACGCCATATATAGTGTGTATGCTTCTTCTAGCTTCCGAATTCTGGCACCTAGGCCCCTTGACGTTTCTTTTGTGTATTATGGCAATAATGATACTAACACACAAACAACTAGCACATAGCAGTGAAGACCTAACCAAGACGTTTCGGTCCAGTGAAGACGTTACCTCGACGTTTCGGTCCAGTGAAGACGTTACCTCGACGTTTCGGTCCAGTGAAGACGCAATTTGTGATCGTATTTGCTTGGACTTCTTCCTCTTTTCTGATACTTTGCAAATTCCTGATGATGTGTTGATTGCAACACGAAAGGCCTAGAGCTATCATTCTACACCCTTCCCGTGGTTGTTTTGCATATATATGCAAAACAACCACGGGGAGTAGAATATTATGTATATATATATATATATATATATATATATATATATATATATATATATATATATATATATATATATATACCCTCTGTGTCCTATTATTGTTTCTAACGGCTTGACTAAGTTCCTGGAGAGCGAAACGTTGCTAAAATAAAAATGTCGCATTAGTTTCACTAGGCCTGGTCACAGACCGGGTCGCGGAGGGGTTCATCCCCGAAACCCTCTCCAGGTATACTCCAGGTGTGTCCTGTTACCTAACATTTGTAGCTTTAAATACGCCCAGCGGATTAAAACTACCTGGTGAATTCTGAAGGAATGTACACACAAATTACCTCACCCAGTAGAGGTAATATTGAATATATCACTACAAGTTTGTAAGGCGCCAATTGTCTGGAAACTTCACAAGATTTTAAAAGGAAAGCAATCAAGGGGTTCGCTTTCTTTTCCCCCGATGGGAGAAGTGTATAAGATCGTGTTTTTTTTATTAGTACGTTTACGGAAAGCCAAAAGTTTTTGCTATTTAGTTGGTTTTCAAGAATTAAGTCGTTGAGAAAGGGTAGTTTCCTGTGTCCTTGCTTGGATAGTGTTGTGTCTGTGCCTGGATAGTGTTGTGTCTGTGCTGGGATAGTGTTGTGTCTGTGCCTGGATAGTGTTGTGTCTGTGCCTGGATAGTGTTGTGTCTGTGTCTGGTCAGTGTTGTGTCTGTGTCTGGTCAGTGTTGTGTCTGTGCCTGGATAGTGTTGTGTCTGTGTCTGGTCAGTGTTGTTTCTGTGCCTGGAGAGTGTTGTGTCTGTGTCTGGTCAGTGTTGTGTCTGTGCTTGGTCAGTGTTGTGTCTGTGCCTGGAGAGTGTTGTGTCTGTCTGGTCAGTGTTGTGTCTGTGCCTGGATAGTGTTGTGTCTGTGTCTGGTCAGTGTTGTGTCTGTGTCTGGTCAGTGTTGTCCAGAAGAGACCAAAACGTCAATAATGTTCCCTGGACAGTGTGAGTTATCATTGTAGCCAGCTGGCCCAGTGGTTAGCGCTTCGGTCTGGAGTTTCATGACTCTCTGATCGCGGGTTCTAACCCCTCCCGTGGTATGGCTTTTTTTTAGTGTGGGTTAGCAGTGGATTCTATAATCTCTGAGAGATTGTTAGAAGTCTCTTAGACAAGAGCTATATATATCTCAGTGATTTAACTCACAAAAATAAATACAGTTTGACTACAGCCTGTATCACACTCCTATTGTATTCTGCTTGAATATCGTATTGTATTGGTGTTCCTTTTGTGTATTATACAACAAGGGTGTTTGGACGTAGCACATACACAACTGAAAGAGCCGGGTTCGATCCCTGGGTAAGGTGAGACTCTCCTGAGCAGGACTGACTTTTTATAACTTGGTTCCCTGGATCATCTAACAATAAATAGGTACCTGGGTGCTAATTAACTAGTCACGATTGAAATATTGGGTAAAACGCTGCTGCTGCTGTTACTACTGCTATTGCTACTGCTGCTGCTGCTGCTGCTGCTGCTGCTGCTGCTGCGCTGCTGCTGCTGCTGCTGCTGCTGCTGCTGCTGCCCCCCCACACACAGGATGTTCCAGAGATGGGACTCAGCAACAAGGGGTCACAACTGGAAGTTGAAGACTCAGATGAGTCACAGGGATGTTAGGAAGTATTTCTTTAGTCATAGAGTTGTCAGGAAGTGAAATAGTCTGGAGAGTGGTGTAGTGGAGGCAGGATCCATACATAGTTTTAAGAAGAGGTATGATAAAGCTCATGGAGCAAGAGAGAGTGGACCTAGTGGCGACCAATGAAGAGGCGGGGCCAGGAGCTATGAATCGACCCCTACAACCACAATTAGGTGAATACACACACACATACACATACACACGCGCACACACGCACACACACACACACGTATAAACAACACACACACACACGTATAAACAACACACACACACACACAAACACACGTACACACACACGTACAAACAACACACACACACAAAAAAAAATTAAATCCACGCACATTTTTTCCCATCAAATCCACTTCCTCGCAATAAAAGTACTCATACGATAAAATCTTTTTATAGAGAAGTGGATGGAGAGTTTGGGAGCTGCCCCGATTTATACGTCTATAAAACAGGAGACTGGGGACAAGCGTACGACACACGAGGAAATAAAAAGGGGATTTTTGTTTCTCAGAAGTGGAAGGGTAGAAGATGAGAGAGAGAGAGAGAGAGAGACAGACAGACAGAGACAGACAGACAGACAGAGAAGCGAAGTCTCTCCCCCCACCCCTACCAAATTCGGACTGTGAAAGACGAACACTGGATATGTTTTATTTACACGCTGGCAACCCTCCAAGACCCGGCTCCAGACTCACCACAACTCTGAGACATTTATTCTAAATTTAAATACTTGCGCTACTGCCATTCATAAATGGCACACCAGGATTATCACGATACGCCCCAGTCTTCCTTCATGGCATACCTATATTTTGGTGGTAAACCAATAAAAGAGTAGTTACATTATATATATATATATATATATATATATATATATATATATATATATATATATATATATATATATATATATATATACATGTATATATATATATAAGGTAATAGTGAAGGGAATTTAAGGCGTGTGCGAGGCGTCTGTGATTTATTTACAAACTTAGAGGATTTTAACGAGGTTTTTGATTAAATCTGGGAGCATGTCCGCCGTGACGCGGGTGTGTACGGTGTGTTATGTGAGAGGGAGAGTGAGGGAGGGAAGGAAGGAATGAGAGGGAGTGAATATCTGTGTGAGTTAGCGAGCAGCTGAGATTCTCTCTCTCTCTCTCTCTCTCTCTCTCTCTCTCTCTCTCTCTCTCTCTCTCTCTCCTCTCTCTCTCTCTCTCTCTCTCTCTCTCTCTCTCACACACACAGTGTCTGCTGGTCTCAGTAACAGGCTGCTCTTCACACGACCATACGACACATCCTACTGTGTCTTTGCTGGTAAAAGACCCAAGTTGTTGCCACCACAATGTGTCTGGTGTTGCAGTTTCACAACCTTTCTTCACATGCAAATGTGACCTCCTGTTTTGCTGGTGTGTTTTTTTCCCCCTGAATATTCATATTGAGATTTTTTCTTCTTTAAATGGTTTATATTAAGTGTGTGAAGAGTGTGTGTGTGTGTGTGTGTGTGTGTGTGTGTGTGTGTGTGTGTGTGTGTGTTGACATCAGACTGATATGACGCAGAATATCCTGTTATTTAAGGAATTAGGACGAGCCAATAGGTTATCCCCAGCATGTGGAGCTACCACAAGTCAAGCAATGAGTTTCACATACTTCCAGTCACACCTCAACCTGATTTAAATATTAAACACAGTTTTTTCGTAAGAAAAACCACCAAGTTTCTTCATGAAAATTAGACACATGTGCAACATGTGTCACATTGTAGACGTTTCGCCCTCCAGTGGTTCTATCAATACAAATTAAGGACATGAATGAAAGACATTAGAAGTATATACAAAAGATGAGGTAATCAATCCCTCAGGCAAGAAGGCTGGAGCTTATATACTGGCGTCAGGTGGAAAGGGACGGGTAGCAGACGAGGGCATAGTCACTGGTAGGCGGGATTTCCCAGTGGAAGTAGGTCATACCCAAGACGTGGATAAGAGGTAGTAGTAGTAGTCGTAGCCGTGAAGAAGGTTGTGTAGATGTCATACCCATATCTTGGGTATGACCTACTTCCACTGGGGAATCCCACCTACCAGTGACTGCGCCCTCGTCAGCTACCCGTCCCATTCCACCTGGCGCCAGTATATAAGCGCCAGCCTTCTTGCCTGTGCTCCAGAATCTCCACGACTACGGTGCTCTTCACACCAACTTACCTCATCTTTTTTATATACTTTTTCTGTCTTCCATTCATGTCCTTGAATCTGTATTGATAAAGCCACTGGAGGGCGAAACGTCTACAATATAGATACCATTCATGTACAAGTTTCTTTATACCCTTACGGGTGGATATGACCACCTGGGTATCTTCATTCTACAGTCAGATACAGAGGCACCGGGTGTAGTAGTGGAATTAAAATATCATCAGTCCATTAGTCTAAAGTTGAGGGACTGATTGCATTATCTTCATTTCACTGCTACGCCTGCTATCGGTATTTGACTAAAGAAGTCTGTGTAGGGTAGGCGAAACGTTCCAACAATAAAGTTACCCAACTGTTGCATATGTGTCTTAATCATCAACTTCTCGCTATTTTATACCATTTTCAACAGTGTTGCTCTCAGCTGTGTCTTCACTCAACTTGCAACATCCTCAAGATTTGCAACTTGCAATCATACTCTTCCTCTATTGATTTCCACTTCTCTCCTCTTCTACTTCTAGTCCCTCTCTCCTAACCATTATCTCTTCCTTCCTTACGCTTTTCCTTCTTCGTTATCCCCCTCTCTCTCTCTGGCTCCCATTCCTTTCCCTTATCCTCCTTCCTTCTTTATCTACCTTCCACTCCCATTATGTTCTTATCAAAGCTTATTCTTTGCTTAGCAATAAAAATGAGTTGGACATATGTTTATCTTACTGGGTTTGGGTTTGGGTTTGAGAAGGACCTGCCTAGTATAGGCCAGTAGGCCTCCTGCAGTGCTCTTTCTTATACTCTAATTTTATCAATATCGCCTTTGTTTCTGACTACAATGACCTGCAATGTCCCACTGGACCGGTCCACACTACAGGAAGCCTCATTAGACGACATACAAGTGCCCAAAATACCCCATATATCACTGAAAAAAAAAACTCGAAATTTTTTTCTCACATAGTCGTTCAAGTTACCACTGAAAACGAATCGAAAATTTCCGAAAAATGACCGTTTTTTATTTTTGAGTGGAGGGTCATCAGTGGTGGTGGTATTGACAGAGTGGAATTTGGCAGCAGAAAAAGGCCATCAGTACTAATGGAAAGCGAAGTAAATACTAAATAGAAATTGAATCAAGGGTAACACGTGGAAATAAAATAGTGTCTGATGCGTGGCCGTCAGTGAAAATGGGCGTGAGAATGGGCGTGAGAATGAGAGTGGGAATGGGTGGATGAATGAACGTAATAATGAAAAATGGGAAATGGAAAGAGAACATAAGATAAATGGTAGTAGAAATGAATAAATGGAAATAATATAAAAAATGGGAATAAGAACGTAAGTGAGAATGGGAGAAAGAATGGACGTAATAACGATAATGAGAAAATAAGATAAATGGCAATGGAAACAACAGGAGAAAGAGATACTGAGAATAAACAAACAAATGAGAACGAGAGAGAACAGATATAAAGTGAGAAAGGCAACAGTAAGACAAATAGCAGTAGTAATGAGAGAGACTGTTAATAAAGATGGGAATAGGACTGAAAACCATAGAATGAGCATTGGAATAATCAGGAAAATAACCAGTAGAGAAAATGGGAAACGGGGAATAAAAATGGGAAATAAAACACTGCTCACTGAGAAACAGCAATAAAGTTGTTGATATATGGTAATAAAGTCACCTCAGTAAAACCTACATGTGGCTCAGGGGGATTTAAATCTTAAAAGGGATTTAAATCTTAAAAGGGATTTAAATACAGACTAACTTACAAAAGCAGTTAGATGAAAACAGTTAAACAGAAGCAGGGTGGAGGTGCTGCTGCTGTTTTTTTTGTGGCTGCCAGAGCAACGGTGAGATGTGTCTGTTGTCAGAGCAACGGTGAGATGTGTCTGTTGTCAGAGCAACGGTGAGATGTGTCTGTTGTCAGAGCAACGGTGAGATGTGTCTGTTGTCAGAGAAACGGTGAGATGTGTCTGTTGTCAGAGCAACGGTGAGATGTGTCTGTTGTCAGAGCAACGGTGAGATGTGTTTGTTTTCAGAGCAACGGTGAGATGTGTCTGTTTTCAGAGCAACGGTGAGATGTGTCTGTTGTCAGAGCAACGGTGAGATGTGTCTGTTGCCTGTCTTGACTGTTGTCAAAGCAACGGTGTGATGTGCCTCTGTTGTCTCCCATCACCGTTGTCACTAATATTTGTAAATGTGTTTGTTAATGTGTGTCTGTAAATGTGTAAATCACGTCACTACGATTGTAAATTGACGTCACATCAACTGTCATCATTGTCATAATGATAATGATATACGTCATCATCCTCATCATCATAATGATAATGACTTACGTCGTCATCATCCTCATCATAATAATAATAATGACTTACGCCATCATCCTCATCGTCGTAATGATAATGACTTACGTCATCCTCATCATCATAATG
>WNWK01000030.1:247500-310000 GCA_009830355.1 Cherax destructor
ACCCACCACCTAGACACTGGTACAGCCAGTGTAAGGTACCCACCACCTATACACTGGTACAGTCAGTGTAAGGTACCCACCACCTAGACAGTGGTACAGCCAGTGTAAGGTACCCACCACCTAGACACTGGTACAGCCAGTGTAAGGTACCCACCACCTAGACACTGGTACAGCCAGTGTAAGGTACCCACCACCTAGACACTGGTACAGCCAGTGTAAGGTACCCACCACCTAGACACTGGTACAGCCAGTGTAAGGTACCCACCACCTAGACACTGGTACAGCCAGTGTAAGGTACCCACCACCTAGACACTGGTACAGTCAGTGTAAGGTACCCACCACCTAGACACTGGTCCAGCCAGTGTAAGGTACCAACCACCTAGACACTGGTACAGTCAGTGTAAGGTACCCACCACCTAGACAGTGGTCCAGCCAGTATAAGGTACCCACCACCTAGACACTGGTACAGCCAGTGTAAGGTACCCACCACCTAGACACTGGTACAGCCAGTGTAAGGTACCCACCACCTAGACACTGGTACAGTCAGTGTAAGGTACCCACCACCTAGACTGGGCCAGGTGGTGGTGTCTTATTTGCATTTATTACATTATAAGATTTCACCATCTGAGTAGTACCAGTAGACATAAACATACGACACAACAATGAGACGATCCAACGCTATTTTTTCTGAGTAACCAATGGGATGCAGGGTTTAGTCCACGCCCATGCTTGAGCCAATGAGCATCTCTGTCTCTTTTACAACGGCATTTTAAAAAAATATTAATAATCTTTGAAGGTAATTTTGACACCATGGTTTCTTACTTTCGAGCTGCTAATTATAAAAACCTTAATATTTATGTATTCTTTTAAATGCTCAAGATTTTCTTGCAAATTTTCTAAAATTTCTAAGCCCCTGGACCCCTGGACCCCTGGACCCCTAGATCCCTGGACCCCTGGATCCCAGTTTGAGAACAGCTGGTTTAGACTCAATACTCAATTCCAAGAGAATGGATAAGAGAAGCGCAAGACAAAAACTATGCCAGTCAAATACACACACACAAGGATTTAAAGGATATAGAGAAAATTGAATCTGCAATGCTCCTGGGGGCAAGTGATCACCCTGTGTTGACTTTCTCCTACCTGGGGGGGAAGTGATCACCCTGTGTTGACTTTCTGCTACCTGGGGGGGAAGTGATCACCCTGTGTTGACTTTCTGCTACCTGGGGGCAAGTGATCACCCTGTGTTGACTTTCTGCTACCTGGGGGAAGTGATCACCCTGTGTTGACTTTCTGCTACCTGGGGGGGAAGTGATCACCCTGTGTTGACTTTCTGCTACCTGGGGGGCAAGTGATCACCCTGTGTTGACTTTCTGCTACCTGGGGGGGAAGTGATCACCCTGTGTTGACTTTCTGCTACCTGGGGGGGAAGTGATCACCCTGTGTTGACTTTCTGCTACCTGGGGGAAGTGATCACCCTGTGTTGACTTTCTGCTACCTGGGGGCAAGTGATCACCCTGTGTTGACTTTCTGCTACCTGGGGGAAGTGATCACCCTGTGTTGACTTTCTGCTACCTGGGGGAAGTGATCACCCTGTGTTGACTTTCTGCTACCTGGGGGGGAAGTGATCACCCTGTGTTGACTTTCTGCTACCTGGGGGGTACGTGATCACCCTGTGTTGACTTTCTGCTACCTGGGGGGGAAGTGATCACCCTGTGTTGACTTTCTGCTACCTGGGGGGGAAGTGATCACCCTGTGTTGACTTTCTGCTACCTGGGGGTAAGTGATCACCCTGTGTTGACTTTCTGCTACCTGGGGGAAAGTGATCACCCTGTGTTGACTTTCTGCTACCTGGGGGTAAGTGATCACCCTGTGTTGACTTTCTGCTACCTGGGGGGTAAGTGATCACCCTGTGTTGACTTTCTGCTACCTGGGGGTAAGTGATCACCCTGTGTTGACTTTCTGCTACCTGGGGCAAGTGATCACCCTGTGTTGACTTTCTGCTACCTGGGGGGGAAGTGATCACCCTGTGTTGACTTTCTGCTACCTGGGAGGGAAGTGATCACCCTGTATTGACTTTCTGCTACCTGGGGGGAAAGTGATCACCCTGTGTTGACTTTCTGCTACCTGGGGGGTAAGTGATCACCCTGTGTTGACTTTCTGCTACCTGGGGGGTAAGTGATCACCCTGTGTTGACTTTCTGCTACCTGGGGGGAAAGTGATCACCCTGTGTTGACTTTCTGCTACCTGGGGGGAAAGTGATCACCCTGTGTTGACTTTCTGCTACCTGGGGGAAAGTGATCACCCTGTGTTGACTTTCTGCTACCTGGGGGAAGTGATCACCCTGTGTTGACTTTCTGCTACCTGGGGGTAAGTGATCACCCTGTGTTGACTTTCTGCTACCTGGGGGAAGTGATCACCCTGTGTTGACTTTCTGCTACCTGGGGGTAAGTGATCACCCTGTGTTGACTTTCTGCTACCTGGGGGAAGTGATCACCCTGTGTTGACTTTCTGCTACCTGGGGGTAAGTGATCACCCTGTGTTGACTTTCTGCTATCTGGGGGGACGTGATCACCCTGTGTTGACTTTCTGCTACCTGGGGGTAAGTGATCACCCTGTGTTGACTTTCTGCTACCTGGGGGTGTGATCACCCTGTGTTGACTTTCTGCTACCTGGGGGTAAGTGATCACCCTGTGTTGACTTTCTGCTACCTGGGGGGAAAGTGATCACCCTGTGTTGACTTTCTGCTACCTGGGGGGGAAGTGATCACCCTGTGTTGACTTTCTGCTACCTGGGGGAAAAGTGATCACCCTGTGTTGACTTTCTGCTATCTGGGGGGGAAGTGATCACCCTGTGTTGACTTTCTGCTACCTGAGAGGAGAGTGAAAGCAAAGAAAGGATGAGCAAAAAGCGAAAATCAAAACGACTGGAGCAAAGAAATGATTGCTAGGAACAAGTAAGGATTTTTTTTTTTTTGCAGATACCGAATTTAAGTGGAACTTTGAATTCTGAAAACAGTCTTCGACCCAGGAAAGTTAATGTTGAAAATGTTTGTGAGAGAGAGAGAGAGAGAGAGAGAGAGAGAGAGAGAGAGAGAGAGAGAGAGAGAGAGAGAGAGAGAGAGAGAGAGAGAGAGAGAGAGAGAGAGAAATGTTTAAAATCCCACAGAGAAATATATAAGAGACGTGTGTTAACCCTGGGCCATCAGTGCAAGAAGACAAAAGGTCGGGAACACATACAATCGTCTTAAAACCGCAAGCCAAAGTCAACGCCAGAGAACAACGAAGCAGAGAACATTCTGAGACGAATGTCTTCGAAAGAACAAAAGTTTCAACATCGTCTCCGGAACACTTCACACTTAACTCGGTACATTGTCTGATGTTTTAATCTTGATAACACGCGCGTGTGTTGAACTTCGACTCTCTTCTCCCTTCCCTCATGCCTCTCGTCTCCTCGTTATTTCTTGGCCAATTTCTCGTTCTCTCGGGCCAAGACACAGCAGGAAAGGCAACGAGAGGCGCAAATCACATTCATAGTTACACCAGAAAAATATACACTTACAAAAAATCGGTAAATGAATCTAACGTGTCCTCCTTATAAACAAGGACAAGTAATAGAGTTAGAATCGACTTCAAAGGGACTGAGTCTATCAAAAATTAAACGTACTAAAGAGAAAATAAAAAGATTCCTAACTGAACTTGACACAACAGAAGCATCAGTACTCGATGGAATATCACCACCACCGACGCTGAAAGATGAATTGAAATCCTGTACAAGCCACGCACGCAGATTTTTAACAATTCATGGCGGGTCAAGTGGCGAGGGGATTGCAAGGTAGCAGACATGATGGTCAATATCGGAACAAGGTACCAGGCAGGAAGCCTCGAGGTACTGACTGCTCTCCCTGACCGGTGAAAGTGGCCACGACGATTATAAGAAAGTTACTTTTTTGAACACCTGAAAGACCCTAAATTACTTTTTTTTAAGATCTAAAAGACCCTAAATTATTTTTTAAGATTTAAAAGGGCTTAAATTACTTTTTAAATACCTAAAAGGCCCTAAATTACTTTTTTGAACATCTAAAAGGCCCTAAATTACTCTTTTGAGCGTTTAAAAGGACCTAAATTACTTTTTTGAACATCTGAAAGGCCCTAAATTCTCAACACCCGCTGCGATTGAAAAATAAAATGTGGCAGAAATCTACGAGCAATGTGATGGACCAGTAGAGGTCAGAGTGGAAAAAAAATTAGTAATGTATGGAGTGCAAATTTCCAGATTATTAGAAATATTGGAGGTGCGTCACACATAAGTTTACTTAGCAAGGAGAGAAGCAAGCCGGGGACGCTGGGAATTGACTCTGATAGAAAAATTAATGGAACAATGGAATGCTATTAAGGTTGAAGTATCAAGACCGAGGTATCAGGACTGCAGTATCAAGACTGAAGTATCAGTGTAATTAATGGAGCTGAGTGATCAGTGTTGGGTTCCGTATTATTCTTGGCATTACATTAACCTCGCAATACAATAAACTTTTGCAAATCGTTTGGGGACAGATCCAGAATATCGAGGATCATACAGACTTAAGAGGACTGAAGAAATCTGCATAATTTTTTTTAGCACTTCAGGAATGGTCTAAAATAAGTACTTATCGGTGACTAACCTCGGCAAGAAAATTATATGAAACTGAGAGACGGTACTCAACCCGCACGTAGGAGAGAGCTTGCTACGACGTTTCGGTCCGAAACGTTGGTCCAAGTTGGACCGAAACGTCGTCATAAGCTCCTCCTATGTGTGGGTTATTTGTGTATTGTTCCAGTCGGGGTATTGTGCCTTGTTGTTCTTTCTGAGAGACGGAGAAAGGACACAGACGACAGAGCCAAGATATGGGAAGTCCATGAATAAGACCTGGGAGTAAACATGACCCCAAACCTGTCTCCTGCGGCAGACACAAACAAGAACAACATCAGTAGCGTAGACTGGAGTTTGCTAACAACAGACTGACGTTCAAGAACCTAGACTAGCGACCCAGTCTAGTTATCTCACCTGTAGAACAAAGAACAGAAGGGAACACAATAACAGTCTTACAAAAATACTCTTGGACACAAAGAGGGCAGATAGGGATGGATTATTTAATGGAAGCAGCAAGAATAAGGGAGCCATTGCTGGGAATTTACGCTGAAGGATGAGTTACAAGGATATTAGGAAGTAATTTTTTTTTTATGTAAGTGGTGAGGTTTGTAGGGTTAAGTGGACAGTGACTCAGCGAAAGTGGACTGCATTACGAAAGTTCAGAAGATCACATGAGAGGGAGAGAGAGAGAGAGCTGTTGTTCGTCAGTCAGGGCCGAGAGCTGGAGCTCACCTCCCGCAGAACACAAATAGGTCAAACACAATTAGGTAATGACACACACACACACATATATACACTCATTCTTTCTCTCCCTCCCTCTCTCTCTCTGTCTCTCTGTCTGTCTCTCTTTCTGTCTCTCTCTCTCTGTCTCTGTCTGTCTGTCTGTCTGTTGTCTGTCTGTCTGTCTGTCTGTCTGTCTGTCTGTCTGTCTGTCTCTCTCTCTCTCTCTCTCTCTCTCTCTCTCTCTCTCTCTCTCTCTCCAAACAGCAGGTCGATGACACACAGCAAATTCTCTCCTTGCTTCAGTGTATTCACTAATACATAACCATAATTCAACAAACTTCCCTTGTTAATTCCCTGTTGTATTTTCTCATTGACAGCGAATATCAGTGATCAAGTATGTTCGAAACGTGCTAAGTTTCGCCTTAAGGGCTCATTTTCCATTTGCTGTCGACAGTAACAGGGAACAGAGACAATCTATTATTGGGGCAACGTTTCGCTCTCTATGCATCTTTAGTAAGTTTTTGCATATATATATTTTTTTTTTATATATATTATATTATATATATATATATATATATATATATATATATATATATATATATATATATAAATTGTGATAAGCTTGGAATGTTCCCTTGTAAATTATTTACAGTGTTTGTAAATTGAGTTTAGGATCACCAGTAATGGCAATTGATGGTGGTGGTGATAGTGATGTGGTGGTGATAGTGATGTGGTGGTGATGGTGTTGTTGGTAGTGATGATGGTGGTGGTGGTGGTGGTGGTGGTAATGTTAATTACAATTCAAATTTATGGTTAAATTACTTACTCTATCATAATTATAATGTAATCCAGGTTAATTATAATGTAATCCAGGTTAATTAGTGATCTATAATCACTAATATGATAATCATTCTATAATGCAGTGCCCTAGATACATCATACTTTAGTATCATACAAAGATATGCTCTATGTAGGGCCCTATTTAGTTCTGTATGTAGTATGTAGAGCTGTATGCAGGTCTGTATGTTGTATGTAAGGCTGTATGTTGTATGGCTATATGTTGTATGTAGGGCTGTATGTTTATGTAGAGCTGTATGTTGTATGTAGTGTTGTATTTATTTTTGTATGTTGTATGTAGGGTTATATGTTGTTCTGTATGTTGTATTTAGGGCTGTATTTTGTATGTAGAGCTGTATGTTGTATGTAGGGCAGTATGTAATTCTGTATGTTGTATGTAGGGCTTGTATGGTGTATGTAGAGTTGAACAATTCATCTATATAGTGTTGTACGGTGCATTTATATAGTATTGTATGACGTATGATTTAAGGTGTATAGCACTGTGTATGAGGCCGCAGGAAGTTGTATCGATATTCATATTAATTATTACTGACAAGGAAGAGAGAGAGAGAGAGAGAGAGAGAGTCAGACAGACAGGTAGGCACACAGACAAACAGACAGGCAGAACGACAGTCACACAGACAGACAGCCACACAGACATACAGACAGACAGGCAGATAGACAGACAATAACACAGACAGTCAGCCACACAGACAGGAAGACAGAGACAGGCAGAAAGACAGGCACACAGACAGATAGATACACAGACAGATACACATGCAGACAGAGAAAGGAAGGCAGACAGTCACACAGACAGGCAGACAGACAGTCAGACAGAGGACAAAATAAAGAAACAAAAGACCATGAAACAGACGTAAACACAAAGAGAAAACTCCACCGCCCATTGGTTGACCGAGCACTTTTTAACCCACCAATCAGCGATCACAACGAGATGCGATCGGCTAATCATCGATCTCTGCGTTGCAACGCTCCACCAATCACGCGGCTTCCTCATTTTTCATTCTCTCAAGCAACCACCAGCGTCCTCACTGATCCTCTCCACCAGTCATCAACGTCCTCACTGATCCTCTCCACCAGTCATCAACGTCCTCACTGATCCTCTCCACCAGTCATCAACGTCCTCACTGATCCTCTCCACCAGTCATCAACGTCCTCACTGATCCTCTCCACCAGTCATCAACGTCCTCACTGATCCTCTCCACCAGTCATCAACGTCCTCACTGATCCTCTCCACCAGTCATCAACGTCCTCACTGATCCTCTCCACCAGTCATCAACGTCCTCACTGATCCTCCACAGTCAAGTCCTCATGATCCTTCACCAGTCATCAACGTCCTCACTGATCCTCTCCACCAGTCATCAACGTCCTCACTGATCCTCTCCACCAGTCATCAACGTCCTCACTGATCCTCTCCACCAGTCATCAACGTCCTCACTGATCCTCTCCACCAGTCATCAACGTCCTCACTGATCCTCTCCACAGTCATCAACGTCCTCACTGATCCTCTCCACCAGTCATCAACGTCCTCACTGATCCTCTCCACCAGTCATCAACGTCCTCACTGATCCTCTCCACTAGTCATCAACGTCCTCACTGATCCTCTCCACCAGTCATCAACGTCCTCACTGATCCTCTCCACTAGTCATCAACGTCCTCACTGATCCTCTCCACCAGTCATCAACGTCCTCACTGATCCTCTCCACCAGTCATCAACGTCCTCACTGATCCTCTCCACCAGTCATCAACGTCCTCACTGATCCTCTCCACCAGATCAGAAGGGGTTTGAGGTAATCAGTCCATCAGCCTGGTTCTAGGTCCGTGCTGTGAGGTTAACTCTCTGGCCCCCGAATCTTGACTCGGTTTCCGTATCTAGGCATTTGTGTGTGTACTCACCCAGTTGTACTCACCTAGTTGTGGTTGCAGGGGTCGATTCACAGCTCCTGGCCCCGCCTCTTCACTGGTGTGTGTGTGTGCATGTGTGTGTGTGCATGTACTAGTTATGGTTGCAGGGGTCGAGAAATTGTGTGTGTGTGTGTGTACTCACCTAATTGTGGTTGCAGGGGTCGAGACTCAGCTCCTGGCCCCGCCTCTTCGCTGTCTGCTACTGGGTCTCTGCTCTCTCTGCTCCATGAGCTTTATCATACCTTGTCTTAAAACTATGTATGGTTCCTGCCTCCACTATATCATTCTCTAGTCCATTCCACTTCCTGACTACTCTGTGGCTGAAGAAATGTTTCCTGACATCCCTTTGACTCATCTGAGTCTTCAGCTTCCAGTTGTGTCCCCTTGTTTCTGTGTGTGTGTGTGTGTGTGTGTGTGTGTGTGTGTGTGTAAGAGTGTGTTGTGATGGAACGTAGAAGGGTGGGGAGTGGGGTGCAAGGTAGGATCGAAGTCTCCTTTATCTCTCCCCCTTCCCTCCTCCTCCTCCTCCTCCTCCTTCTCTTCCTCCTCCTCCTTCTCCTCTACCCCTCTCCACTGCTTTCCATGTTGGTGCCGGATTTAAAGGTGTGTTAATAGGACCCTCGCACACACACACACACGCACACATACCATCATATGTAGAACTGTTTTCAAGAACCTTATGAAGGATGCATTTAGATCATACACACCTTGAGTATGCGGCGCCAGTATGGAGCCTACACCTGACCAGACATGTAAAGAAACTACAGAAGATCCAAAGGTTTGCAACCAAACTAGTGCCCTGAACTGAGGATAATTTCTAAGGAGAGGCTTAAACAACTTAACTTACCAACGCTAAAAGAACGAGAAAATCAGAGGAGATATAATCACGACATACAAAATACTCAAGAGAAATGCTTTGTATAACGAGAGTTTGTTGTAAAATATTGCAGTAAATGTTTCATATCATTTGTATATTGTACTTATAGCAGTAATTATTATCATTAAGTAAAGAGAGGGAGCCAGGTGATATCAATGGCAAGACTCAGATAAGGAATGTTATGAAGTACTTTTTCAGCCTCATAAGAACGGGGGAACACTGCTGCAGGCTACTGGCCCATACAAGGCAGGTCCTTATCAAAACCACCCATGTATTTGTCCAACCTTTTCCCGAAGGTTGGACAAATACAGGGGATTGATTGGTGTTTGGGTTACTCCCGTACCTCACCCACCACCAGGAGGTGGGGGTCGCAAGCCCACACACGCAGTTTCAAGAGTAGGTATGATTGTGCATTAGAACATGTTTATTTAGTGTGTAATGCTCAGTAATAACCCAGATGTAGACAGAAACTCAGGCCATTAATTAATCTGTATACCTCCTTGTGTATCTGCTGAAGAGGACCCCAGAAAAGAATCGAAATACAGCAGATCAATTAATCTCCCGAGGTTTCTGCCTCAATGCGGGTTATTATTGAGCATTGACAAGTGTTCATTCCACTTAGTCTGGAATAATCAGGGTGCGGGGTCCAGGAGCTAGAGCTCGACCCCCTGGAAGCACAGCTGAGTGAGCGCACACATTGGTGGCATTCCTGCGTCATGCCACTCTACCTCGGGTCTACTCATACCTCCACCTCTGATTCATACGTTGACCCTGGAGCGTGTGTGCTTGAATGAATGTATTCTTGGTATATGTGTATTGTGGTGTGCATGTGTATACCCGGTATGTCTGTGTATTGTACTGAGTTGTATGTGTATAGCTGGTATATCTGTGTGTCGTAGTGAGTTGTATGTGTATAGCTGGTATATCTGTGTGTCGTAGTGAGTTGTATGTTTATAGCTGGTATATCTGTCGTAGTGAGTTGTATGTGTTGTTATAAGGTGTCAGAGAGGGAGAAAGGCGTTAATGCGTATTATACATAAAATACACGAAAAGTACAAAATACATATAAATCATACATATGTATTCCAAAACTCTATATCCATAAAGAAAAGGATAAATTGAATATTCAATTATATATATATATATATATATATATATATATATATATATATATATATATATATATATATATATTCATGTGAGAGAGAGAGAGATTGTTTCAATATTCAAAGCATCTTCCTTCCGATATTTTTTCTCTCTCTCTTTCTCTTCCATCTTTATTTCGTCCTCCTTTTCTTCCTCCCTCTCATCTTCCACTTGCTTATTCCTTTATTTATTTACTCCTTTGTTTATGTTTGTGTAACATTTACGAGAGATGTAATAAATTTTAACACACACACACACACACACACACATGAATACACGTTTCGAGCACTGAGCGAAACATGAGAGAGTAATACAGACCTTATGATGCAGTAATATAGCACTTATAAGTGCCAGGTTAATATAGCATTTATAAGTGCCAGGTTAATATAGCATTTATAAGAGACAGGGTAATATAGCACTTATAAGAGCTAGGTTAATATAGCACTTATAAGTGCCAGGTTAATATAGCACTTATAAGAGCCAGGTTAATATAGCACTTATAAGTGCCAGGTTATTATAGCACTTATAAGACCCAGGTTAATATAGCACTTATAAGACCCAGGTTAATATAGCACTTATAAGACCCAGGTTAATATAGCACTTATAAGTGCCAGGTTAATATAGCACTTATAAGACCCAGGTTAATATAGCACTTATAAGTGTCAGGTTAATATAGCACTTATAAGTGCCAGGTTAATATAGCACTTATAAGTGCCAGGTTAATATAGCACTTATAAGTGCCAGGTTAATATAGCACTTATAAGTGCCAGGTTAATATAGCAGTGAAGAAAACGTATATTATTCACTGTGATGCTAGTGAGAATTTTAGAGCTATATTAAACTGACGAAATAAGAGAGAGGAGAGAAAGTGAGGGAGGGAAGGAAAGTGAAGGAAGGAGGGAGAGGAGGATAAGAAGAGGAAGAAGGGGGAGTATGGGAGAGGAAAGGATAATGGAGGGAGAAAAGGGAATGAGGGAGAGATTAAAGGAGAGGAAAGAGAAGGAAGAGAGAGGGAGAGGAAGGGATATGGAGAAAGTGGAAGTGAGAGAGACAGGTGATAATCATGGGAGACATGAATAACATGATAACGCTAGGAACGACCTCGCTGAGGAAGAAGGAAGAGGAGGAGGATGAAGAAGATGAGGACAGGGGAAACTTGAAGAAGAGATTGACGATAAAGAGAGGAAATGAGAAAGGAAATAAGAAGAATGGGAAGGGAGGGATCTTTCTCTCTCTCTCTCTCTCTCTCTCTCTCTCTCTCTCTCTCTCTCTCTCTCTCTCTCTCTCTCTCCTCTCTCTCTCTCTCTCTCTCTCTCTCTCTCTCTCTCTCTCTCTCTCTTCTCTACTCTCTCTCTCTCTGTATTCTTTCTTCAACTTTCTTCCCTGTATAATCTGAGAAATCTCAGACACGTTCTTCCAGCGAACCCAGGATTTTCATTACTTTCACAGTCAACGTTTCGCAGGAGACGTCATTCATGTGGGAGATAGAGACATTTCTATCAACATTGATCCCTTCAAGCCTGAGTGCATCTCCTCCCTTCAGCGTAACCAGGATCTATCTCATCCCTGCACATCAACGTTCTCAGGAGACACAGCTGGTAGGGAGAGAGACATCTCTCCCTTCAACCAAGAGGCATCTCTCCCTTCAACCAAGAGGCATCTCTCCCTTCAACCAAGAGGCATCTCTCCCTTCAACCAAGAGACATCTCTCCCTTCAACCAAGAGGCATCTCTCCCTTCAACCAAGAGACATCTCTCCCTAGTGAGGAAACTAAAAAAAATTCTCTATGTGCCTACATAATTTTAATCTATCACTAAACTTCTCCAAACGTTCTTAAAAAAAACAAATTCATGAATATTTTCGGGCCTCGTGAGCTGTAGGAAATTGGCTGGATTTATGTAATGTGCTCAAAGTCATTAGGAAATGATTTTAATGGCATTTTTGACTCATTAACTGCCGTCTGGGATAACTTCCCATTACCGGCGGTGATAAACTGCTGCTCTGCCCGGCCTTATGTGCTCTTAACATCAATGTTGTACATGAAGTACACATGTACATGCCTGTACACTATTCAGTATATCTGTACTCAGTGTGTGATCATGTGTTCCCACGCAGCATATACGTACACACACACACACACACACACCAGTATCACTGACGTTTATGTAAAGTCATGAAGATTATCAGGAGTAGAGTGGTGGAGCACCTGGAACGGAACAAGCTTATAAACGACAACCAGCACGGGTTCATGGAAGAAAAATCCTGTATCACAAACCTACTGGAGTTTTATGACAAGGTGACGGAAGTAAGACACGAGAGAGAGGGGTGGATAGACTGCATTTTCTTGGACTGCAAGAAGGCCTTCGACACAGTTCTTCACAAGAGATTAGTGCAGAAGTTAGAGGATCAAGCACGTATAACAGGAAGGGCACTGCAATGGATCAGAGAATATCTGACAGGGAGGCAAGAGCGAGTCGTGGTACGTGACGAGGTAACAGAGTGGGCGCCTGTGACGAGCGGGGTTCCACAGGGGTCACTCCTAGGACCTGTGCTATTTTGGGTATACGTGAATGACAGGACGGAAGGGATAGACTCAGAAGTGTCACTGTTTGCAGATGATGTGAAGTTAATGAGGAGAATTATATCAGATGAGGATCAGGCAGGACTACAAAGAGACCTGGAGAGGCTGGAAGCCTGGTCCAGCAACTGGCTACTCGAATTTAACCCCGCCAAATGCAAAGTCATGAAGACCGGGGAAGGGCAAAGAAGACCGCAGACAGAATATAGGCTAGGTGGCCAAAGACTGGTCAAGCACGTCAAGAAATTAGAGAAAGTGCAAAGGTTTGCCACAAGACTAGTTCCAGAGCTAAGGGGATTGTCCTACGAAGAAAGGTTAAGGGAAATCAGCCTGACGTCACTAGAGGACAGGAGGGTTAGGGGAGACATGATAACGACATACAAAATACTCTGCGAGTAATTGACAAGGTGGACAGAGACAGGATATTCCAGAGATGGGACACAGAAACAAGGGTTCACAGTTGGAAGTTGAAGACTCAAATGAGTCAAAGAGATGTTAGGAAGTATTTTTTTAGTCATAGAGTTGTAGGAAGTGGAATAATCTGGCTAGTGACGTAGTGGAGGCAGGATCCATACATAGTTTTAGGACGAGGTATGATAAAGCTCATGGAGGAGGGAGAGAGTGGACCCAGTAGCGATCAGTGAAGAGGCGGGGCCAGGAGCTATGAATCGACCCCTGCAACCACAAATAGGTGAGTACACACAAGAAGGTAAACGAGGACTTGAATAGAAGCTTGAAAGAGGTCTTGAGTGAGGAGCAGAAGAATAAAGCAAGGAGAAGGGGAGAAAGGGTCGAACAGCAGAACCTGAATGAAATTAACACGACAATGGAAGAAGAGGAGGGGGAGGAGAAGGGTGTCTAACTTAAGTTGGAAGTAACAAAAGCAATGAAAGCAACAAGAGCAGTGGAAGCAAGAAAAGCAATGGTACCTGTCGAAAATTAACACGGGGCTTAAGAGAAGCAGAAGCAATGGCACTTACAGGAAGGATCTGGATCACGTGTGTCAAGTGCTACGGTTCGGATCACAACAGAAAGGATCCCCAGGTTTGATACCCGGGGCGAGGCCAGACGTATTGGACAAGTCTCCTGTCACCTGATGCCCATGTCCACACTCAAGGTCTTCCTGACTCTTAAGCACCTGCTTAATGAAACGGATATGCAGAAAAAGAGTTTTTTATTAGGACGTTTCGCTTAAAGCCTCGTGTAAGCGAAACGTCGTATATAGGTCTCGTTTTACTGTATGTCTCTGTGATAACCAGTTGTAGGCTCTCAGCTATTTCAGCTGACACCTGCTTTCCCTGCTCACTTAGCAGTAAGTAGGTACCCATAAGCTACTCAGCAGGATGAAAAGGTACATAAAGGAGCTAAGATTATATTTCAACTACGTTTGGCGTAAGTCAAATTTTGAGACAGACTTTCATGATTAACTAAAACAAGCGACAGTGGAGAACCCATTGACATCCCGTATACATGGCTGTGAAAAAGACCCTTCACAAGAAAAAAAATAAGTCTGGTAACACGTAAGAACCACAAGCTGACTAAAGAAAACGTATAAATGGAGATTGGATATTTCGATCTAGAAATGAGGTCCTCTTCAGTAGACTCTACATGTAAGGGAAACACATGCTGTAAAAGGTAGCAGGTCAGGTGATATTGGAATTTCGCATAGAACACTGCCTTGTGTGTGTTCTCCTTGCTAGTACCACAGTCAGTGTTCTCCTTGCTAGTACCACAGTCAGTGTTCTCCTTGCTAGTACCACAGTCAGTGTTCTCCTTGCTAGTACCACAGTCAGTGTTCTCCTTGCTAGTACCACAGTCAGTGTTCTCCTTGCTAGTACCACAGTCAGTGTTCTTCTTGCTAGTACCACAGTCAGTGTTCTCCTTGCTAGTACCACAGTCAGTGTTCTCCTTGCTAGTACCACAGTCAGTATTCTCCTTGCTAGTACCACAGTCAGTGATCTCCTTGCTAGTACCACAGTCAGTGATCTCCTTGCTAGTACCACAGTCAGTGTTCTCCTTGCTAGTACCACAGTCAGTGATCTCCTTGCTAGTACCACAGTCAGTGTTCTCCTTGCTAGTACCACAGTCAGTATTCTCCTTGCTAGTACCACAGTCAGTGTTGTGCTAGAAGAATTCTTCAGTACAAGAGACAACACTGGAGGAAACACAACACTACGTCAGTTGAAACACTCTCATGATAAACATTCCCAGGTGTTACACATGTGTGTTGTTAATTAATTTTGACGGTTCTTCTATACTATTAATGTAAAGGTTTAATAATTTTGGTATGAATAGTCTGTGTGTATTTATGTACCTGTTGACATTTCGTGAGTATTGAGTCTTTGGTTAAATATGTAAATTGCAACGTGTTGTTTGCAATACATGCATTGCATGAATTGCTTATAATTTACTAATAATATGTATTGTAGGATTTATTAAGTATTGTGTGAATTATCAGTATAATAACCAAAGAAAAATATTTCTCTATATAAGTCCCGTGAACTATTTTGAAATTTATTCGTAGTTAATATTTATGATATATGTATATAGAATATAATACTTATTCACTTGTTTACAAACCTAGGATTGTGAATACGAGTGTTGTGATTGTATACAACGGCTGAACTAGTTAATACACGCCTACAAGATCAGTAGAAGCCAATACACCTTGCAAATACAACACGTCTCTCGCTCCTCTGTCAAAGTGACGAAAATTCAACACCTGTCAACTCTACCTTGTCGAGTTGTCAAATAAGTGAGATGGATAAATGTTGAATATTGCCTGTGGATGTTAGTTGCTAGCTGTCAAGAGGTACTTGTCGATAGACACTTGTGTTGTGTTGTGTGTAATCACCTCTGTGTGAGTGCAAGGGTCGAGCCGCAGCTCCTGCGTGAGTACTCATCTATGTGTGGTTAGAGGAGTCGAGAGAAAGAGAGAGAAAGAGAGAGAGAGAGAGAGAGAGAGAGAGAGAGAGAGAGAGAGAGAGAGAGAGAGAGAGAGAGAGAGAGAGAGAGAGAGAGTGTATGTGTGTATCCACCCACAAGCAGGTAGTCAGGGACGACAATAAAATATTAAAAGTACCTGGTTAGTTCCGTGTCTGTAGTGGCGCCAACACCTGTGTTGTGTTGTGTGTGTGTTGTGTTGTGTGTGTTGTGTTGTGTGTGTGTTGTGTTGTGTGTGTGTTGTGTGTGTGTTGTGTGTTTTGTGTTTGTGTGTGTGTGTGTTTGTGTTGTTTGTGTTGTTTGTTTGTGTGTGTGTGTTTGTGTTGTGTTGTGTGTGTGTTGACTGACATCTTGGTAGAACGTCTCAGCTCTGGATCTTCAAGACGTGTTTACAATAAATTACAGTAAATAAGGAGTATGCATTGCTTAACAATTCGCACACGGGCGAAATTATTGTCCCAGCAGGACTCGAACCTACACGCTCTATATGCAGAGTGTGTAGGTTCGAATCCTGCTCCAGACTGAGAGATAATGTTTGTAAAGAAGTATGTAAGTTTCCGAACTGTCTAGATTCTAAACAATTCTGAAACTTGCTTCTTTCTAGACTCTAGAAACAAGCTCTAACAATCAGCTTAGACAGAACAAGAAGGCACAATAACAGTGACCGTAAATGGTCTAAGTGGGACCAAAACGTCGTGGTTAGCTCCTCTCTCCGATGTACAAGATATTCGTGTATTACATCAGCTTCTTGTAGAACTTACATAAACTGAGAGAATGTGGAATGTGTGAGAAAGAGTGAGTGAGAGAGAAAGAGAGGGGGGTGTAAGAGTGGACAATCCAGGGATTGTAATGAATTTTTGAAAGACCCTCTCCCAGTGTGCCACAGTCGGGTAGAAATAACTTAATGGAGATATACTATGGACAGATTTTATGGAGACGGAAGAGAGAGGAGATTGGAAACTAGCAAGGAAAGTGTGTAGGGGAGAGAAGAGGAGGATTGAAGACTCAGGGAATTAAAAGAAACAACACAAAGGGATAATCAACTCAGAAGTAGTGGAAAATCGTGAAAATTGGCGAACCTCTTGTTTTTTTTTTCTTAAATTGACAATATTGATTTTTTTGGGGGGGCAGAAAATTTGTAGATGAGAATCTCTTTAAACTGATATTATGAAGATTTCTGTTTACCAGGAAGCCAAGACATTTATAAGAGAAGCAAAATTCTTGTAGTTTGGCTGTATATAATCACGTGTGTCTTTGGGAAGTGATGGGTGCTCAGTGTTACCAGTTCCTCCAGTACACTACCACCATGGTGGTCAGTGTTACCAGTTCCTCCAGTACACTGCCACCATGGTGCTCAGTGTTACCAGTTCCTCCAGTACACTGCCACCATGGTGGTCAGTGTTACCAGTTCCTCCAGTACACTACCACCATGGTGGTCAGTGTTACCAGTTCCTCCAGTACACTACCACCATGGTGGTCAGTGTTACCAGTTTCTCCAGTACAATAGCACCAGGGTGGTCAGTATAGACAGGCTCTCTCTCTCTCTCTTATCTCTCTCTCTCTCTCTCTCTCTCTCTCTCTCTCTCTCTCTCTCTCTCTCTCTCTCTCTCTCTCTCTCTCTCTCTCTCTCTCTCTCTCTATCTCTCTCCCTCTCTCTCCCTTTAATATTTCACCTCGGACATATTCAGGTCACATATCAAACCTGAGAATATACTGGAGGTTGTCAGCTGGCGTCATATCACATACTCTCAACCCCAGGGCTGACAGTCTAGCTTCCAAAACACACACACACACACACACACACACACACACACACACACACACACACACACACACACACACACACACACACACATACACATACATACATACACATATATAATGTCTTCATGTGAAATAAAATGCTCTCGTGTAAATTTTATTGGCCAAAGATTATCCATAATAACTGCCTTATTGATGTTTGTGACCTGGTAGTAAAGCAAGATGAGAGAGAGAGAGAGAGAGAGAGAGAGAGAGAGAGAGAGAGAGAGAGAGAGAGAGAGAGAGAGAAGAGAGAGCAGACAGACAGACAGACAGACAGACAGAGAGGGGGAGAGAGAGAGAGAGAGGGGAGAGAGAGAGAGAGAGAGAGAGAGAAGAGAGAGAGAGAGAGAGAGAGAGAGAGGGTTGGGTTGACTGGTGCTGCGTGGCAATGAATGATGCAAACGAGTTCTTGATGTCTTACGAATTGCCAAGTGAATGGGAAAAACATTTATTTCTTCTCTCTTATGTCTCTTTCCACCTCTTCCTCCCCCTCCTCCCTCCTCCCCTTTCTACTTCTCTTTCATATTTCTTCCCCACCTCTCTCTCTCTCTCTCTCTCTCTCTCTCTCTCTCTCTCTCTCTCTCTCTCTCTCTCTCTCTCTCTCTCTCTCTCTCTCCTCTTCCTCCTACTCCTACATCTTCTTCTTCTTCTTCTTCTTCTTGACTTCTGCTTACCCCGTGTCTTCATTTATTTATGTTTTTTCCTCATCTGTCTCTTCTATTTTCCAACAATTTTCTCCCATCTTTATTCCACCTTCCCAAATCCACTCTCAGCCATCTCTTTCTCTATCTCTGTCTTTCTCTCTCTCTGTCTTTCTCTCACTCCGAACCATCGCCTTGAGAACTTATCCTGTCTTCCCTGGGGCCCAGTGTTCGAACCCTCCCAGCATATACCAAGAAGTTACATTATTTGATTCTTGGGAACGACTGGAAGGTATTCTTGACGTTTAAAAGTTACGGCAATGGTCTGTATATATCTGGATGACTTTCAGCCTCCATAATAGTCAGTATGTATAGCTGGGAGGAGTTTGGTCCTCTCTCTCTCTCTCTCTCTCTCTCTCTCTCTCTCTCTCTCTCTCTCTCTCTCTCTCTCTCTCTCTCTCTCTCTCTCTCTCTCTCTCTCTCTCTCTCTCATCTATCTAACTATCTTTCACACACACGAAGCTATCTTTAACGCCACCTACTGGATCTTGCTGGCATTCCGATTTTTCATATATATATATATATATATATATATATATATATATATATATATATATATATATATATATATATATATATATATATATATGTCGTGCCTAATAGGTAAAACTGGTCAAATAGCAAGAACTCATTTAAAATTTAGTCCTTTCTAATAATTTTCTCATATTTTTTTTCATTTATGTTAATGTAAAAAATTATAATTTTGTACCAAAAGAACCTTAGAAAACTTACCTAACCTTATTATAACAAGCGCAATTTATTTAAGCTTAACCCAACTAAATATATTTTAGATACGTTTACAATAATTAAATAATAAAGTAACACAATGAAATTTTTTTTTTCGTTGTGTTCAGAATGATTTTTGCGAAATTATTGCATACACAAATTTTTGCTTGTCTTATATGGCAAGATGAGCGTTGCTATTTAAGCCAAAATAGCAAGTTTTACCTAATCGTATGTGTGTGTGTGTGTGCGTGTGTGTGTATGTGTGTGTTTGTGCGCGTGTTTGTGTGTGTGTGTGTGTGCGTGTGTGTATGTGTGTGTTTGTGCGCGTGTTTGTGTGTGTGTGTGTGTGTGCGTGTGTGTGTATGTGTGTGTTTGTGCGCGTGTTTGTGTGTGTGTGTGTGTGTGCGTGTGTGTGTGTGTGTATGTGTGTGTTTTTATTTATAATTAGACTTTCAATAGACCAACAATACATCGATATCTGTATCCGAAATATAATTAATTAAAATTTCACTAAAATATTGGTTATATTTGATTTGGAGACGAAAATTCTCTGTTGTTTTCTTGAAGACTGACTTAAGTCAGTTGATATTTATATGTCCACAGGACACCATTATGATTCAATATATGTCCACAGGACACCATTATGATTCAATATATGTCCACAGGACACCATTATGATTCAATATATGTCCACAGGACACCATTAGGATTTAATGTGTCCACAGGACAAACATAAGTATTCAATATATTTCCATAGGATTTCAAGAGGGTATACATATATATATATATATACTATATATATATATATATATGCTATATATATATATATATATATATATATATATATATATATATACATATATATATATATATATAATATATATATATATATATATATATATATATATATATATATATATATATATATATATATATATATATATATATACATAAATATATATATACTACTCTTTCTGAAAACATTACCAATATTCACGGGGATTCAGCATTGGAATCCACAAAAAAAATACTGCTTTTAAAACGTGTACATTAAAGAACACCGAATGAACACTTGTGCACATTGAACCTTGTGTATAATGTAGACTCGTCACTCCGTCCGTCAAACTCTGATGGAGTTCGTTGTATTTTTATAACCGTCTCTTGGGTGTGAAATCTATTATCTGTTTCCTGAAGGATGTGGAGAGGATGCACAGCCAGAAGGATATCAAGGATTCAGCTGTCTACATCCTATTTCAGGACATTTCAGACAAGTGGTTGGAAAAAACGATTATACGAAATACTTTCACCAAACAACGAGGTATTTTTTTTTATACTTCATGTTAAATATAAAGGCTTTGTTGTATTGGGAAACAAATTAAAACAGTCGAAATGTCGCGAAATAACAATAATGATGATAAAATAACAATAATAATAATAATTTGTAGTAATATTGTCTTATATCAGTGAGGGATTGAGTCATGTAAACAGGGTTAATTTCTCTTCAGTACATAAAAGCATCAGTTAGCGAAACATCGACTCTTTTTGAACGTTCTGAGACGACATATTTTCTCCCAAACCACGCATGATACATAATACTCTCTTAATCCTTTGAAAAAAACAATATATATATGTCAGAAGCGATTCCGATCCTCTTCTGTTCATTTATAAGAAATGCAATCGCCCACAGTATGTCTACAGACTCACTAAAAGCTTTGGAAAATATAAATAAGGAATTGGGTCATTCTCTGTCCATCCATAAAGGATCCAATCGTGCACAAAGCAGCAGGAAGGCTTCCAATAGCCCTGCCATCTAGCGGCAGCAGCGGGTATAAGCCGTCAAGCATCTGGAGGGTCCAATGCTCTATGTGAGGCAACATTTACTGGGTAGTTTGCGATCTCTGGCTCCTTTCAACGGTGTTCCGAGGATGGGGATTGATGTGCTCCACGCAGGATGGGGACTGTCACCAGCAGTGCTCAAATTGAATTTAAGCAGTGCCCGCAAAATATCGCCAGAGGACTTTCTTTTAAGGATTTAGGAACATGAAAATATCGCTTCAAGGGGGAAGGGTTTTTATGAGGATATGGGAACTGCCTTAAAATGTCATTGAGGAGGAATTTTTTTGAAGATTTAAGAAGCGTAAAGAAAGAGATACGTTTGTAGAAGTAGAATTAACTGGGACTGTGGAGTACTGCAAGAGAGACACTGTCAGGTATTGTAGGAGTTACTGTGTATAGTACTGCAAGAGTTACTGTGTATAGTACTGCAGGAGGTACTGTGTATAGTACTGCAGGAGGTACTGTGTATAGTACTGCAGGAGGTACACTGTGGAGTACTGTATTGAAATGCTGTACTGTGGAGTACTGTAACATGACGTGTACCAGTGGTTTGGAAGTTATGTACGGGAGGTCACAGGAGTGTTACAGACACTCAATGTTTACAGTCACTCGTGTGAGCATACTATTGTTGGAGACGTTATTGATCTTGTGGAGTACCCGGGTGTGTTGGAGAAGGTGTTGATCTTATGGAGTACCTGAGTGTGTGTTGGAGAAGTTATTGATCTTGTGGAGCACCCTAGTGTGTGTTGGAGAAGTTATTGATCTTCTGGAGTACCTGGGTGTGTGTTGGAGAAGTTATTGATCTTCTGGAGTACCCGAGTGTGTGTTGGAGAAGTTATTGATCTTCTGGAGTACCTGGGTGTGTGTTGGAGAAGTTATTGATCTTCTGGAGTACCTGGGTGTGTGTTGGAGAAGTTATTGATCTTCTGGAGTACCTGAGAGGGTATAAAAACACCATTGTATTAAAAGTTTTTGACCAACAGTAAAAATATCTGTGGAGACAAATTATGAAACATTTCTCTACTTTTTTACATCATAACAGATATCGTAAGGAGGGTCATTAACGAGGGTCATTAACGAGGGTCATTAAGGCGGCGCGTCACCTGTTACACCGCCAGCCAAGAATACATAAAAATAGGGAATTAAACTCACTGTATATACACTGAGTGGTGTATATACACAAAAATATACACTTCACAGTATATATATATATATATATATATATATATATATATATATATATATAAGTGTGTGTGTGTGTACTCACCTAGTTGTGGTTTCAGGGGTCGAGTCACAGCTCCTGGCCCTCTGTGTGTGTGTGTATTGAAGGAAGCATTGGAAAACTTGGAAAAATTCGGTGGAGAATTGTCTCTAAATTTCGTTTTTCAAATTGAACGATAAACGTAGTGAAACGTTTCACCCCTCCATAGAAGAACGTTTAGCCCCTCCATGGAGGAACGTTTAGCACCTCCATGGAGGAACGTTTAGCCCCTCCATGGAGGAACTTTTAGCCCCTCCATGGAGGAACGTTTAGCCCCTCCATGGAGGAACGTTTAGCCCCTCCATGGAGGAACGTTTAGCCCCTCCATGGAGGAACGTTTAGCCCTCCATGGAGGAACGTTTACCCCTCCATGGAGGAACGTTTAGCCCTCCATGGAGGAACGTTTAGCCCCTCCATGGAGGAACGTTTAGCCCCTCCATGGAGGAACGTTTAGCATCTCCATGGAGGAACGTTTAGCCCCTCCATGGTGGAACGTTTAGCCCCTCCATGGAGGAACATTTCACCCATCCATGGTGGAAGTTACTCCTCGGATGATTTGTCGCAATATTTTTAGCACCATAGTGCTATATTTAACACCATACTACATTTAACACCATAGTGCTATATTTAACACTATACTACTATATTTAACACCATAGTGCTGTATTTAACACTATATTACTATATTTAACACCATAGTGCTATATTTAACACCATAGTGCTATATTTAACACTATACTACTATATTTAACACCATATTGTTATATTTAACACTATACTACTATATTTAACACCATAGTGCTATATTTAGCATCATAGCGCTATATTTAATACTATACTACTATATTTAACACCATAGTGCTATATTTAACACCATAGTGCTATATTTAACACCATAGTGCTATATTTAACACCATAGTGCTATATTTAACACCATAGTGCTATATTTAACTCGTTATTGGTATCTTTAGCACCATTCCATTTTCGATCAGTTTAGAGAGTAAGAGAGAGAGAGAGAGAGAGAGAGAGAGAGAGAGAGAGAGAGAGAGAGAGAATGAGAGAGTAAGAGAGGGAGAGTGAGAGGGTGAGAGAGAGAGAGAGAGAGAGTTCACTCTTCCCAAAGTCTATCCACTACGCCAGCTCTTGTGTCAATTGCTTCAATTTCCATTTTAAGCTTCTAATTCCTACTCTCACTTTGAATCTCCTCATTCCTCCCTCCCTCTCCTTCCTTATCCCTCCCTCCTTTCTTTCCTCCCTCCTCTCACCTCCCTCTTCCTTCTCCTCCTCCCTCCCTCCCTTCCTCCACTCTCTTCCTTCCTTCTCCTCCTCCTCCCTCACTTTGCACGTTCTCTTCACTCCTTCCTTCTCCTCTTCCACCTCCTCACTCTTTCCCCCTTCCTCTCACCTCCCTCCTCCTCCTCCTCTACCCTCCTCATCTCCCTCCCTCTACCTCCTCACTCCCTCCCCCTAACACCTCCTCACTCCCTCCCCCTCTAACACCTCCTCACTCCCTCCCCCTCTAACACCTCCTCACTCCCTCCCCCTCTAACACCTCCTCACTCCCCCTCTAACACCTCCTCACTCCCTCTCCCCCTTCCTCTCCCCCTCCCCGCCAGGGGAGTCATATTACCTCAAGTAACCATTGTAGCCTTCCAGCTGTCCATTAACTGGCGCCAGGAAAAGTGGTACCAGATAATGGTGGGGGTAGGAGGAGGGTAGGAGAAGGAGGAGAGAAGGAGGAGGAGGAGGAGGAGGAGGAGGAGGAGAGGTGGATCATGGTGGGGAGGAGGAGGAGGGGGAAATAAGAGGGGAGGACGGAAGTGGTGGGAAGAGTAGGGGAGGGGAAGGGAGGGGAAGGGAGGGTGAGAAAAGAGGGAGGGGGGACAGGAAGTGAAGAGGGGAAAATTGGAAGAGGTGAAGTAGTGGGGGGTAAAGGAGAGAGAGAGAAAAAAATGTGAAGTGAAAACGTAGGAGAGAGAGAGTAAATGAAGAAATCGAATAAATAAGAGAGAGGAGGGGGAAGAATGAAGGAAAGAGAGCAGAAGGAGAGAAACAGAGAGTCGTAAATAATAGAAAGAGGTGGATAAATGACGATTAATAAAGAGAAAAAAAAAGTAAATAAAACCAAAAGAATAAATATAAGAAACAAGGAGAAAAATAATAGAAACAAAACAATGAAGTAATTACGGAGAGACGAAAGAGGGAGGAATGGAAAATGGAAAAAAAGGTGTTGGTATGAGAAGAGAGGAAAAAAATCGAGAGTAATGGTGGAGGCGCAAGTAAGGGAGAGGGGAGAAAGTGATAAAAATATGCACAACAAGAGACGAAGAGGGGACAGAGAGAGAGAAAGAGAGACGAAACAAAATAGTAAAAAGCAAACACACAACAAATATATATATATATATATATATATATATATATATATATATATATATATATATATATATATATATAATAAATATATTTCATTCATATGAATTTTTTTTAAATGTGTCAAGCCATTTGCCATTTATTTGGTAGGTAGAAGGAAGGCATTGTGTGTGCACTAGAATTAGATGCTTTGATCCGAGGATTTGATCCTAGTGACGCTCAGTAGATGGTGGACATTACTGGGCTCTGGAAAGAGCACATGTAGAGATTTAGTTAAACTCAAAGAGAGAGAGAGAGGTTAAATAATACTCAGAGATATTAGAGATAATATCAGACATGAGCTCTTCAAGAAACTGAGAGAGCTGAGCAGGAGAGCAGACAGGAACAGAGCTGAGCAGGAGAGCAGACAGGAACAGAGCTGAGCAGGAGAGCAGACAGGAACAGAGCTGAGCAGGAGAGCAGACAGGAATAGAGCTGATCAGGAGAGCAGACAGGAACAGAGCCGAGCAGGAGAGCAGACAGGAACAGAGCCGAGCAGGAGAGCAGACAGGAATAGAGCTGAGCAGGAGAGCAGACAGGAACAGAGCCGAGCAGGAGAGCAGACAGGAACAGAGCTGAGCAGGAGAGCAGACAGGAACAGAGCTGAGCAGGAGAGGTAGAAAGGAACAGAGCCGAGCAGGAGAGGTAGAAAGGAACAGAGCCGAGCAGGAGAGCAGACAGGAATAGAGCTGAGCAGGAGAGCAGACAGGAACAGAGCCGAGCAGGAGAGCAGACAGGAACAGAGCCGAGCAGGAGAGCAGACAGGAACAGAGCCGAGCAGGAGAGCAGACAGGAACAGAGCCGAGCAGGAGAGCAGACAGGAACAGAGCCGAGCAGGAGAGCAGACAGGAACAGAGCCGAGCAGGAGAGCAGACAGGAACAGAGCCGAGCAGGAGAGCAGACAGGAACAGAGCCGAGCAGGAGAGCAGACAGGAACAGAGCCGAGCAGGAGAGGTAGAAAGGAACAGAGCCGAGCAGGAGAGGTAGAAAGGAATAAGTCAAATGAAGGATGGAATTGGATAGACAGTTTTAAATGAAAATAGCAGCCATAGGTTAGACAGAGACTAGTCTGTTCCACAGCCATATTAGGAATAAGATGTTAGTGGAATCGCAGGTGAGTAAAGTGAAGAAAGTCACTCGACATAAAATTCCATTGTGTTCATGGGTGAACTCTGTAAACAGTGTTCGAGGGTGAACAATGTAAACACAGTGTTCACGGGTGAACATTTTTGAACACAGCAGGGATGAACAGAGGTCAGTGTGAGAGATGTAAACAAGAAGGAACCTGACAGGTGTAGCAAATATTGAAATGACGAGTCAAGAACCATTTGAGGCATCATGTTGATCCAGTCTCGACCCTACCTTGACCCTGCCTCCACCCTGCCTTGACCCTGCCTCCACCCTGCCTTGACCCAACCTCGACCCTGCCTTGACCCTGCCTCGAGCTTCTCTTCGACTATCTCCTCGACTCTTTCTGGAACCTGTTAAAAAATTGTAAATAGGAGAAACAGAAGGTGAAGAAGGGAAGAGAGGGAGGGAGCAATATTCTCATGAATCTGGTACGCTAACTACATCAAGACTTATGATGGTGGATCTGATTTAACAAAAACAGTCAGACGAGGTGTCGGACCACAGACAGAAGTCAAACAAGATTTCGTTATTTTTACTCTCTTTTTTTCACAGGGTTTGACAAGGTTAGGTTAAGGATCTCTAACTTTATTGACAAGATATTTACAAGTTAAGGATTCCTAACTTTATTGACAAGCTAAGAGCTGTTACCTAGATCAGCTCATTTGAAAGCATTTTTATTGTTATGAAACATACAAGTAGGGAACAGGATGAAGTTGGAGCCATCTGTGGGCCAGCTGTGAGCCATCTGTGGGCAAACTGTGAGCCATCTGTGGGCCAGCATTTTCATTTGATCAACTGACTTTATCTCGTTGACATCATAATGCTGTACGAATGTGTTCCAGACTCGAGTCATCCTGGGGATAAATGATCTCAGATGAAGTGATGTTCTGGAGAAGGTTACAGCCACAGTGAAGTTGCTGCTGGCTGCCCGTCTTGTCGTATAGAAGCTTGCTTCTCGCTGTCCTCGGAGTGGAGCCAAGTGTGGTACTTTGACAATGTTGGCCTTGTACATAACAGTAAGGCCGCCCACATGACAGATTTATCCAGGATGGGTCCAGGCGAGAGATGAGACGTCTTGCTCTGGTCTCTACTCTGTCAAGCAGTCACAGATGAGAGGGGGGGGGAAGGCAAACCAAGAAAGTGGAGCATACTCAAGGTGTGAGCGTACTTGTGCCTCATACAGAATCTTGCAACCCCTACTGTCAAGTAGATGCGAGATACGTCGAAGTGCTGTAAGCTTCCTGGCTGCCTTGTTTGCAAGATTTACAACGTGGTTCTTCATGGCCATTTTGGAGTTAAATTTCTCTCTCTCTCTCTCTCCCGCTTAAGGGGTTCATCTCAGAGAACTTTATAATTGAGATCTTGGTATGACCACAAGGTGACGTTATAACTAACATATAACTGCGTGTTCATGTGCAGGGGACCACAGCTGCAACCTTCACTCTTCATGATAACAACATTTCCTTATGTGCTAGTGCGTGTGTGTGTGTGTGTGTGCGTGTGTCTTCACCTAGGTGGCGTTGCGAGGGTTCAAGTCCCCTATTCTGGTTCACCTTTTCTAATTCATTCAACTCTGTAAGATAATTAAATTCCGTCTGGCAGACTACATACACGTCCCTCAGTTACTAACGATCGGTCTCACTTTTCCCGGCTACTCTTGAAACTGTGTATGGAGTCAGTGTTTACCACTGCTTCCAGATAGTTACACTTACCTAATCATCCCTCTGGCTAAATAAATACGTTTATACGCTTCTATAGAATATCTTACATATCATAATCATGTCTCCCCTGGTTTTCCTCTCATCAGGTGTTATAAATTTGCTCTTTCTTCGTAAGTCATTGCACTTTCTGGGTTTTTTGTAAAGTTTCTGGAGATGGTTGGTTATTAGAGGGTTCTATGCTGGTGCTGCATACTCTACGTTGAAGTTCATACGTGTTGTGTATATGGTGTTGAAGGACTCTATGCTGAGGTACCTCAGTGGCATTAATATGGTTGACAAATAACGTATGCCTTTATGGTTATTCAGTGCACCTTCGGTGATATGCTTAGTGTAATGCTAACCTCTTGCTTCTGTCTTTGTCTGAGGTTTGTAACCTCTCTGCTATTAAGTTATACTTATGCACCATTATAGATGTGTGTGTGTGTACTCACCTTAGTTCACGGGGATATAACTCCAGCTCCTGGTCCTCGCCTCTTCATCACTGTGTGATGAATCTACGACCCCGTGACCTGGGTCGTGAAGTCGTGAGTGAGGTTGTCCTCCCGCAACTTTCTTCCTTTTATGTCTCCTTTTATGTCAAGTACCAGTTATATTCCTCACTCAGGTACCGTCACTTTTACTCTCTTTATCCACCTTATTATTATTTCTGTGTATCTTTTATGTTGTGACCATGTCTCCTTCGAGTATGATTAACCCTCCGTGTTAAGGTGTATTTATTTTGGTCTGTCCATCTAGCTCACAGACATTAAGTACTAACACAGATGTATATATATGTATTTTAGCTCACCCTTGTATGTATATGTGTATATGTTTGCTACTTTCCCCCTGCCTGTTCCTTCATCGTTGTTCTGTGTTAATCATCATTAACATAAAAAATTTAAATTTGCTTCAGTGAAGACCGGGAAGGGAGTAGAGTGTAGTGTGGCTTCAAGTGCCTGATAACATACACAAGTGTATATATGTGTGGAGTCCCATATATAGAGGTTTCACTCGTAGGAAGCCCCGAGTTGGTACTCCAACACTTGCAACCGACTTGTTTGCAATAAACGATAATTCGGGACCTCCTACTCCTACTCCTCCTACTCCTACTCCTGCTCCTACTCGTAGGAGGCCCCGAGTTATCGTTTACTACAGACATAATATACAAACAAGACGGCTGCAACTCCGAGAGTACCAGCTCGGGGCCTCTTACGGGTGAGACGCCCTGTATATTGAAAGCATTTTTTTTCACGGGGCAAGGTGATCCAAACAAGGAAATACATACACCATCTGTCAGTCACCAGCTGTCTTTCTAGAAAGCTACAGACATGATTTAATAGTGATCTGTCGAACTGTGACATACCATCTCAGCTAGAGAACTCCAGTGTGTCTCAAACGTTTCTCTCAATCCCGTCATGGATATTACAGAGCTCACAGTCCAACAGCACATTAAATCCCAAAAGGCCAATCGTCTCCACTCCAATCTGACACTCAAGAAAATGCTGCGTGCTCAGATCCCCCTTGGAGTTCACGAGACGACCCTAAACACCTCCTATCTACTTCAAATATACACACCCTCTTCATCAGTGTACTGTGTTCCATCCTTTCCACATGACCAAGCCACCTCAACATTTATCTTACCCTCTATTATTGACGCACTAACTAACACACCATCATATTTTAATTTCCCATCATCTATACATAATACTCCCACCATATACTGTGTTCATGCGATGCATCTATACACAACTAACCAGTACATAGAAGAGAGGAGCTTACTACGACGTTTCGGCCCGACTTAGACCATTTGCAAAGTCACACTGACAAAAAAGAGTGAGGGAGCCAGTATATATTGTCGAGGGGTCTAAGTGGGACCGAAACGTTGTCGTAAGTTACTCTCTTCTAAGTGGGGGTTACTTGTATATTGTTCCACTCACGCTATAGTGCCTTTCTCCTTATACAAAACATCTACACAGTCCTCCTCCTCCTTCTTCTCCTCCTCCTCCTCCTTCTTCTCCTCCTCACTGCAACACAGGAAGTGTCTCTCTCACAGTCTTGGCATCAGTCTACTCGACTATATTTCACTTGTGTATAAATTGATAGACTGCTTTTCTTTTCACATATTTCTAGACATACTCGCAACATTCATTTCCTTTCTGTAAGTGACTCATCTTGCATGGACTCCTGTGTTGACACTTTCACTCACAAGTGTCTCAACGCATTCACTTCTTTCAAACTTCTTTAATACATTGACTTCCTTCAAGTGTTTTTTTTCACGGTAAAGCGACATATGTACAGAATAAATCTGGACTCTCACACAAAGCTTTCATCTGTTTAGCTTTATCAAGTCAGTGAGTGACTTGTTAAAGCTGAGCTTAGAGGGAAGAACTTGAGAGGTTCTCTTAGAGTGAAACGTCCCTGCAGACAAGATCGTTTCTATCATGCTTGTAGGCAAGTGTTATCACACAACACTCTCCTGTTTCCTTCTATATCTCTCTCATTCCCTCTATTCTTCTGTTTCCTCTCATCACTTTCCTCTGTTTACCATCTTTTATTACTTCCTTCAGTTCTCCTTCAGCGACTTCCGCAGTTCCTTTTCTGAAGCTTTCAACTGCGCCATCTGCAAATAGCAACTGTAACAACTCTTTCTACGAATCCCTCAACTCCTTTTCCCATATCTGCCTGACCATCCACTGGACTGCGTGCTGCTAGCAGTAACAGCCTGGTTGATCAAGTTTTGATCCACCAGGAGGTGTGATCTGGGACAGGGCCAGGAGGTGCCCCCCTTCCCCCATCAAAAAACATCCTTCAGGTATCCTTGAGGACAAGGATTTCCTTCCGTGAGGTTTGGGACACGTGAGGGTTTTAAGGGTCTGGTGAGTGTCGTAAAGTTGACGCTGTCAGGTCTCTGGAGAAAACAGAGAAGCGCTGGGAAGGTCGACCTGGGGATGGGAAGGTTGACCTGGGGATGGGAAGGTCGACCTGAGGATGGGAAGGTCGACCTGGGGATGGGAAGGTCGACCTGGGGATGGGAAGGTTGACCTGGGGATGGGAAGTTCGACCTGGGGATGGGAAGGTCGACCTGGGGATGGGAAGATCAACCTGGGGATGGAAAAGTCAACCTTGGAATGGGAAGATCGACCTGAGGATGGGAAAGTCGATCCATGAATACATTTCTGTTTACATATATATATATATATATATATATATATATATATATATATATATATATATATATATATATATATATATATATCGTTATACTCCCCATTGTATTTTGTATTTTGTCTTGAAATAAAGTTTGTATAAAAAAAGATGGGTAGTAGGGAAGTGGAATATTCAAATGGCTTCAGAAAGAAATCTAAATATTCTTCCTTGAAGTCTTTTTATCCACTTCTCCGAGGCAATGGGTCCACAATTGTATATATATATATATATATATATATATATATATATATATATATATATATATATATATATATATATATATATATTATTAACGAAATAATAATAATAATAATAATAATAATAATAATAATAATAATAATAACAAAAATAATAATAATAGTAATAATTATATCATTAATAAAGGCAGAGAAAGAAATATGATTGTTTAGGCTCATGGGTAATTTTTGTTGTGTCTGGCAGCGGCGTCGAAGTAACTTATCACTTTACGTATTTTTTGTCCTCTCTCCTGGGAGGTTCAGTTCATTAAAATCAAATTTTTCTTGGCATGTTAATGGTTTAAATTAAAAAAAAATTATTGGTTGTGCCTTATTTGTTTACCGATTGGCTGTTATTATTATTATTATTGTTATTATTATTATTATTATTGTTACTGTTTTTGGCATTATTATTATTATTGTTTTTATTATTATTATTATTATTATTATTATTATTATTATTATTATTATTATTATTATTATTAAAAAGGCTGAACTAGTAAGCATTGAATGGAATAACCAGATTCCATGATGAAAGGTTTTAAATTCTTTATGTCCAACACCAGTGGGAACTCGAAGACTCTTTAAGTGGCGTTTAATTCCTTTCTGATAACGCATTCTGTAGGTCATCGACAATATTTCTCCATTATTATGCATAGGCAGTTATCCTGTGGGGAAAAAAATGTTGAAAATGTTAAATCTGATGATATCTGTGGCTATTGTTCTGTTGAAGCTCACTGGCTAGCCTCACAAACGTAAACAAACAAGAGATAGACTCGTTGCATGGTGAATGTCATGAACAGTATTGTGATTTTTTGTATATGCTCTGATTCTCTCTCTCTCGTCAATGGTTGAATGAGCAATAACACTTCTGAACGTATTTGCTTGGAATTCCTCCTTTTTCTGCAATATTGCTTGCTCCTGATGATGCGTTGATTGCAACACGAAAGGCTTAGAGCTGTCATTCAACTCTCCCCGTGGTTGCTTTGCATTTTGTATCACTTGTTCGCGATTATTGCATTATATATATATATAATGTATATATATATATATATATATATATATATATATGTGTGTGTGTGTGTATATATATATATATATATATATATATATATATATATATATATATATATATATATATATATATATATATATATATATATATATGTGTGTGTGTGTGTATATATATATATATATATATAATGATATTTCTACCCGATTATCATTTGAAAATATTTCATTTGGAACACTAAAAAAATTATTTACGATTTTTTTAAAAATCATATAAATTCACGGAAAAAAAGCAGATTTTATTTTTAAGAAAATTCTCACATTAGAACTTTTCGATGGGTAACTCGTGAAAAAAAAAATTGCCTCGACACGCTGCGACGGACACAATGCCGCTGCTGGAACAAATCACACAATGAGCCGACAAAGTTTCGGCTCATTTTGAACCATCGTCACTCAGTTTTCATTTCGGGGCTTAACGGGAAGGAGGGGGGGGGAATTTGTTGTGATTTGTTCCCACTGTCTAAATGAGCGCTTCTAATACAGGATTTTTTTTAATGTTTCGGCTGAATTAAAATGGAATTTGTGAGATGTTTTGTATAAAAATATTTAGATTAATGTTTACTAATGTTTATTTGTATTTTTTAGAAATCTTCTAGACATCGTATACAAGGTTATGTGTACCGAGAGGTGTGTATGTCTGTGTCTATACACCGAGAGGTGTGTATGTCTGTGTCTATACACAGAGAGGTGTGTATGTCTGTCTATACACCGAGAGGGGGGTGTATGTCAGTGTCTATACACCGAGAGGTGTGTATGTCTGTATCTATACACCGAGAGGTATGTCTGTGTCTATACACCGAGAGGTGTGTATGTCTGTTTATACACTGAGACGGGTGTATCTTCCAGTGTATATACAAAGTGTATATAGACTGAGAGACGTATATCCCTCGGTGTGTATACAAAGAGTTTAATCCCGGTTTAAGTATTAAAGTATCCCTGACTGGCGGAGTACAAGTGACCCTTGAGTAGTCGATAGGATTTAAACCCAGTGAAGCAACGTCAATGATAAATGATAATCTCTATTCCTACCATGTCTAGTTTACACGTGATTCAGAAAAGGTGATATTGTTGACATAATTTATAGAAATCCCCTGGTTATGCATAGCATTTCGGGCAATGATCATGGTGCAGTCGCTTGACTTTAAACCTAATTAACTAATGTGACGCGAAAAGTCATGTATTTTGTCTACAAGTAGTGTGAAAATCATTTGGATCATATCTTATATCGTGAGATTTAATTTTAAAAATTTTGACCCTTTTGAGGGGCCCAAAATATAGTAGATGGACCAACCACAGGCCAGTGGGCTATTTTTGCCCCACCAATACTCAATAAAAAAGTCAGTTCTATAAATGACATAAAGAAGGCTGCAATATGCATTCTCAAGTATTAATACTTAAACATAAACATGACACAGGTAAGAAGGTCACGCCCTCTGCTGGGCTCAACCAATAGGAAAAAGCATAGGAAATCCTATAATGCAGAATACATCTTGTGATCCCAGCCAGCTGTCATTTATACAATTCCCTCAATCATCATTTACTAATCAGTTGCTCATCAGAATGAGTAATTGATTAGCAAAGTGAGAATTGCACATTTAGCATTGCATGAACAGGGATGCAGTCAGTCAGATTCGATCCAGAGTATTTCCAGTTCTCGAAATCTAGAACCATTTACGGACATAAGAACATAAGGAGCACTGCACCAGGCCTACTGGCCCATACAAGGCAGGTCTTTCTCAAACCCAAACACACTAACAAAAATATTTGAGAGATGTTACTCAAGGAATAAGCTTTGACAACCCTAATATAAACTTCGACACCCCTAAATAAGCTTATATAACACTAAATAAGCTTTGACAACCCTAATATAAACTTCGACACCCCTAAATAAGCTTTGACAACCCTAAATAAGCTTTGACAACCCTAATATAAACTTCGACACCCCTAAATAAGCTTTGACAACCCTAATATAAACTTCGACACCCCTAAATAAGCTTTTACAACCCTAAATAAGCTTTGTCAACCCTAATATAAACTTCGACACCCCTAAATAAGCTTTGACAACCCTAATATAAACTTCGACACCCCTAAATAAGCTTTTACAACCCTAAATAAGCTTTGACAACCCTAATATAAACTTCGACACCCCTAAATAAGCTTTGACAACCCTAATATAAACTTCGACACCCCTAAATAAGCTTTGACAACCCTAATATAAACTTCGACACCCCTAAATAAGCTTTTACAACACTAAATAAGCTTTGACAATCCTAAATAAGCTTTGCCAAGCCTACATAGAGACAGAGGCCGTGAGGGGGCCTCTGATGGGAACCCTGGAAGCTAAACACTACTTCTCTAGCCAGCTGTCTTCATTATCTTCCCTCTGGGAAAAAATTCAATTACAGAAGAATACTGCAGAAACTAGATCAGTCTCTCTCTATCTATCTATCTATCTATCTATCTATCTATCTATCTATCTATCTCACTACGAAATCCTCTTGTTTCAAATACAGTTAATTCAAAATTTCACATCTCATATTCATGCATAATTTGCAAAAAAAAAAAAAAAGTACTTTTGGTTTCAAACATTTACGGACGGCGGTTCGACCCCCCAAGTTCACCCTGGAGCATACCTGGAGGGTGTTCCGGGGGGTCAAAGCTCCCCCCGCGCGGCCCGGTTCATGACCAGGCCTTGCGGTGGATCAGGGCATGATCAACCAGGCTGTTCCTGCTGATCGTAAGCAAACCGACGTACGAACCACAGCCCGGCTGGTCAGGAACTGACTCTAGGTGCCAGCCAGGGATCTATTGGTAATCCCCCTTATGTATGCTGGGAGGCAGTTGGACAGTCTTGGACCCCTAACACTTGTTGTGTTGTCCTGCCAAGAGACAGTTTACAATGTGCTTATTTTTTAAACTGGTCGTCATTTTCAGGATTATTTTCAAGCAGTATTTATGTAAAGCATTAAACCCGCGTGGGTTTATTAATGTATCTGATAAATGTAATTTTTTTCGAAATGGCTTTAAAAATATTAAGGGTAAAGCAGAATTAAAATGTATATATACATATATATACATATATATATATATATATATATATATATATATATATATATATATATATATATATATATATATATATATATATATATATATATATATATATATTAAATCGCAGGTGTTAAGAATGTGAAAAGTTTACCTCCTGGCTGAGTGTGTGTGTGTACTTACCTAATTGTGGTTGCAGGGGTCGATACTCAGCTCCTGTGTGTCTGTGCGTGTGTGTGTGTGTGTGTGTTTGTTTATTTGTGTGCGAGAGTATATCTCTAACAAAATTGGGCAGTACCCTGTCTACACACACACACACACACACACACAGCTTTAAGAAGAGGTATGATAAAGCTCATGGAGCAGGGAGAGTGATCCAGTAGCGGCCAGTGAAGAGGCGGGGCCAGGAGCTATGACTCGACCCCTGCAACCACAACTAGGTGAGTACACCTTCACATCTGGATACCATTCAAGAAAAGTAACTCTTGCGAAGAATAAAACACAGAATGAATTTGACGGGGGAGAAAAAAAAAAAATGTTCTCTCTCACCTTTTTCCCAAACATCCCTCCCACAACCTCTCCCCCAAAGCTTGCTGGAAGGGAAGAAAGCGGAAGAGATGAAGGGAGGGGAGGAAGGGGGAGGGCCCCCTACCATACGATTTATTGTCACCATCTTAGAACGGGAGGAGGAGGAGGAGCCGATTATTCAGCCTCAACGGGAAGGAGAAGCCTTCCGAATATTGCTCAGGTACCTTTATCATGCTAGAATAATGTAAGACACATCTGCAGAAAAGGAATTCCCCTGAAAATGTAACAGTCTTCCCCCCCCTGTTCCCCTTCCCCAGAGAAAATGTAACTTCCCCCTCCTTTCTCTCTCCCCCACCGAGAAAATGTAAGAGGGGTCATAAAGAGAGGTTGGAGCGACGTGAGGTATGTTTATAGGTGGGAGGTTGGCCTTACCCCTGTGATGCTGCCGCCCTTCCTTGTAAGCTTGTGTGAAGCTCTTGCCCACCTTCTTGACATCCTGGAAGCCTCTTCTATGCCTTCTTGACGTCCTGGAAGCGTCTTTCATGTCTTCTTGACGTCCTGGAAGCCTCTGTCATGTCTTCTTGACGTCCTGGAAGCGTCTGTCATGTCTTCTGACGTCCTGGAAGCGTCTGTCATGTCTTCTTGACGTTCTGGAAGCCTCTGTCATGTCTTCTTGACGTCCTGGAAGCCTCTGCCATGCCTTCTTGATGTTTTGAAAGCCTCTGCCATGTCTTCTTGATATCCTGGAAGCCTCTGTCATGATTTTCTGACGTCCTGGAAGCCTCTGTCATGCCTTCTTGAAGTTCTGGAAGCATCTGTCATGCCCTCTTGACGTTCTGGAAGCCTCTGAGATGCCTTCTTGATGCTTTCGAAGCCTCTGACATGCCTTCTTGAGATCCTGGAAGCCTCTGACATGCCTTCTTGAGATCCTGGAAGCCTCTGACATGCCTTCTTGGCGTTCTGGAAGCCTCTGACATGCCTTCTTGACGTCTTGTCAGCTTGTGGTCCTTGCTTCTTGAAGTTTTTGTAACCTTGTGCTGGTTTCTTGACGTCCTGTAAACTTCTGTCCTGCCCTGACGTTCTGAAAGATCGTGCTGCCTTCTTGACGTTCTGAAAGGTCGTGCTGCCTTCTTGACGTTCTGAAAGGTCGTGCTGCCTTCTTGACGCCCCCATACCCACCCATTCTTACCCTCACCCACCCACGTAACACTCGTTAACCACCCCAAATTACTCGATAACACTCGTTATTTACCACAAATCACTCGATAATACTCGTTAACTACCAACGACCACTCAATAACACTCGTTATTTACCAAAAACCACTTAACACTCGTTAACCTCCACAAACAACCATAAGCCACACAAACCACCACATTGTTCCACAAGGTACAGTACTCGCCCCCCTCCCTCTCCTTTGCCTCATCCTCATAGCTGACATAGACAGAGATGTCAGCCACAGCACCGAGTCCTCCTTTGCTGATGATACTAGAATTCGCATGACACTGTCATCCAGCCAAGACACTGCAAATCTCCAAGTGGATATAAACCAAGTTTTCCAGTGGGCCGCAAAAAACAATGTGGAGTTCAATGAGGACAAATTTCCATTACTCAGTTAGGGAAAACTTGAGGAAATAGATCGGAGTATAATTCCAACCACACAATAGAGTGAAAAACTTATGTGAAGGACCTGGGAGTGATAATGCCAGAGGATCTCATTTTCAAAGATCACAACAGTGTCTCTATCACATCTTCTAGGAAAATGATAAGATGGATAATGAGAACCTTCAGAACAAGAGATGCCAATCCCATGATGATTTTCTTTAAGTCACTTGTTCTCTCTTGACTGGAATATTATTGTACACTAAGGCATCCTTTCAAGGAAGGCGAAACTGCGGATTTAGAGAATGTACAGAAAACTTTAACAACAGCATAAGCACAGTCAAGCACCTAAATTATTGGGACCGTTTGCAAGCCCTTAACCTTTACTCCTTGGAACGCAGGCGAGAAAGATACATCATAATTTACACCTGGAAAATCCTAGAGGGACTGGTTCCAAATATGTTCACGAAATCACTCCCTACACAGGCAGAAGACTTGGCAGGCGGTGCAACATCACCCCAGTGAAAAGCAAGGGTGCCATGAGGCAACACAATAAGTGTCAGGAAGCCAAGACTGTTCAACAGCCTCCCATCATACATAAGGGGGTTGCCAGTGGACTCCTGGCTGTCTTCATGAAGGCGCTAGACAGACACCTAAAGTCATTACCTGAACAGCCAGGCTGTGGTTCCTACGTTGGTTTGCTTACGACCAGCAGGAACAGCCTGGTTGATCAGGCCTTGATCCAAAACGAAACCTGGTCATGGACCGGGCCGCGGGGGCGTTGATCCTTATATCACCCTCCAGGTAGACTCCAGGTAGACTCCAGGTAGGTAGATCACAAACCACCCACAAACAGGTCATTAATCTTATCTCCACTGGGAAAAATAAACGAGGCATTCTGGAGGGGGTTTCCAGATGTCGCCACTTGAGTGGAGAGTCTGGTAGTGACGTCACAGGCGGCACTACCACATGTCCCTTAAGGGGATGGGAAGGGAGGGGAAGGGGGAGGGAGATGAGAGACAGAACGAAGAGAGAGGAGACAGAACGACGGGGGAGGTGAGAGGACTACAGGAGAGAAAGAGAGAATCAGATGATGTTCCTGTCTTGAAAAAGTTCCTTGCAGAGCTAAACCCGTGTGTGAGTGTGTGTGTGTACTCACCTATTTGTGGTTGCAGGGGTCGATTCACAGCTCCTGGCCCCACCTCTTCGCTGGTCGCTACTGTGTGTGTGTGCATTAGTACCACTTGCTTGGAGGCGCTGATGTCACTAATACTGACAGTGTTGCCGTCGTTTCTAGCGCTTTTCTTGGAGGCAGTGTTGCCACATCGTCACGACATAGCCAACGTTACCAATGTTGCCACTTCTTAAAGAGAGAAGCAGTGTTACCACCTTGTCACCCGGAAAAGATTTACCTTCAAGGTGTGTGTGTGCGCGCGCGAGCGCGTGTATGTACTCACCTAGTTGTGGTTGCAGGGGTCGATTCAAAGCTCCTGGCCCCGCCTCTTCACTGGCCGCTACTGGGTCACTGTCCCTGCGCCATGTGTGTGTGTGTGTGTGTGTGTGTGTGTGTGTGTGCGTGTGTGTGTGTGCGTGTGCGTGTGTGTGTGTGTGCGTGTGTGTGTGTGTAAATAAATATATATCTGATGACGCAAAAAACAAAACAAGTGTAACAGCTGACAAATGTGAACAAACAAGTGTAGGTGATGATGGAGGAGTGTAAAACAAGGACAACAGATAAGGACACAAAAACAAGGACAAGAACGACGTGACAACAGATAAGGACACAAAAACAAGGAGAACAACGACGTGGCAACAGATAAGGACACAAAAACAAGGACAACAGCAACTTCCCAGCTAGATAAGGACAGCCAAGCAAAAACAACAAGGACAAGGCGAGATAAAAACAAAAAATAAGGACACCTCGTGGCCAAACTGAGGAAGAATTGAGACAAGGAAAGAGAGACGAAGAGAGAGAGATAGAGAGACGGAGAGAGAGAGAGATAATAGAGTAATTTTGGGAAGAAAAATAGGTCATGTGAAGATATTAAATTTGAAATGAAAAAAAAAAAGATTTAAAAGAAAGGATGATAGAAAGTAGAGAGGGGCAGAAAGGAGGAGGAGAAGAGAGTAATGATGGAGGGAAGAGGGATGACAGCAACCGATAGGAAAGGAAACAATCTGTTTTCTTAACCTGTCTTAACCCTCTCTCTCACCCACTTCACCAGAGAAAGCACAGGAGAGAGGCAGAGGGTGGCACAAGTGCTCTCACATCTTGAGTATGCTCCACTGTCTTAGATTGCCTGCCCTCCGTCTCACCTGCGACTTCTTGACAGAATAGAAAACAGATCAAGACGACTCATCTCTCGCCTGGACCCAGCCTGGATAGATCTCTCATTCCAGCAGAGTCTTCAACACCGGAGGGATGTGGGTGACCTTATAAGGTCAATATTGTCAAGGTACCACACTTGGCTCCACTCCATGGACGGCTAGGACACAACTTTTATATCACAAGACGGGCAGCAAACAGCTTCCAGACCACAAGACGGGCAGCAAACAGCTTCCAGACCACAAGACGGGCAGAAAACAGCTTCCAGACCACAAGACGGGCAGCAAACAGCAAGTACACTCTGTACCTTTCTCAAGAACATCACTTCATCTGAGGTCATTCATTCCTAGAATGACACGAGTCTGGAACATGTTCGTACAGTACAATGACATTGATGAAATCGTTGGCTCACAGCTGGCCCATAGCTGGTCCACAGCTGGCTCCAACTTCATGGTCTTTCATATTCGTATGCTTTATAACAATAAATATTTAATAAAGATAATGCTGAGGAAAACTTTTAAATGAACTGAGTTAGATAACAGCTGTTAGCTTGTAAATAAAGTTAGCAACTCTTAGTGTAATCCTGTACTAACTTTGAGTGTTGAGAGAGAAAGAAAGAGAGAGAGAGGGAGACAGAGACAGAGAGAGAATCATAGATAATCAGTGGTGTTTGTTCATCTAAGGGCAATATATAAATATATATATATATATATATATATATATATATATATATATATATATATATATATATATATATATATATATATATGGTGAACATAGAGAGTAAGATGTGTCTGCTCTTAGGTGACATATTAGAAGATAGAAATAGATAACCGCTTCCTAGCGTAACTAACCACACTTGATGGCCACCTAACTACCATTAGAGCAAGAAGCACCACATCCCTACTTAGCTCTGCTGTTGCTAACGCCCTTACAGCCTCTTGCAAACTACCTCCTACCTGGCATGAATCATTTCAATCAGACTTTTAGCCAATCTCTGTTTACTGGTGTAACTTCTACTTCTTGTTTGCATTATTTTTTTCTTTAGGTAGTGTGTTTTCAACTGGTCTCAGAATAATTTCTTTTAACCTTAACTTATAATAATATTTAGAGTAATCTATACAGTCTTTAAATAGTTATCTATACAGTCTATAAATAGTTATCTATATAGTCTATAAACAGTGTAACGAGATAAAAATAATTAAAAAAAAAAATTCAATGGCACATTTAAGAATCTCTAGCTATTTTTTCCCCTGTCAGATTACCAGAGAAATTTAAAAAATATATTTTTTATATATATATATTAGAAAATATAGGCATGTAGTACTTATGTCTAATCTCCAACCTGGATTTCTTCTTACAGACATAACCCTCTATGGCTGACGACAGTAAAGGGTAGGAATTTAAGACATTATTGACTAATCCTCACCCTTGATCGGTAATAAAGATTTTTTCAAATATACTTTTTTTGGCATAATTTTGATTTTTTGCATCGACAGTATTATTATAACTTTCCCTATAGCTACCTAACTCCTTCAGAATCTTCGCATCCATAAAAAATTATTATTATTATATTATTATTATTATTATTATTATTATTATTATTATTATTTTGTCTTCTATTTAGCGAATGCTCTTTTGTAGTTTTAATTCTCTATATATATATATATATATATATATATATATATATATATATATATATATATATATATATATATATATATATATATATATATAGTGTGCATATGTAAATCATTATATATAGATATACCTTATAGAGGATACGTTTATTTTGGTTATCATTAACTCAATTGCTCATGTACGAATCTACATCTACTATTTCTACTTCTAATAGTACTACTACTACTACCATTCCTAGCACCTCTATCTCTATTGCTGCTGATGCGACTAGTGTTACTATTTCTACTAGTGCCATAGTGCTACTACTACTACTACTATTACTACTACTGTTAATGTTGTTACTGCTATTACTATTACCACTGCTACTACCACTACCACCATCTGTTTTAAGCCAGGTATCTATCTTCGTCAGATAGTCATCAATAAAGATTGTCTCTACTGCACCTTAGATTAACCTCTCTCTCTCTCTCTCTCTCTCTCTCTCTCTCTCTCTCTCTCTCTCTCTCTCTCTCCCCTCTCTCTCTCTCTCTCTTTCCCCTCACCTCTCTTCCATATTCTCTGTTATTCGTTGTCTCGTGGTCTTAGGAATTTTAGGTCTTTGGTTTTTCTTTAGAGTTTATTTGGTCTTTGGTCTCTCTTTAACCTTACTTAGGTCTTAGTTTTTCTTAGGCCTTATTTCTGTGGTCTCAAGTCTTTATCAAGACTTTTTTTTTTGTCTTAGATCTTTTTTAATTTCCAGTCTTTCTTAGGTCTTATTTTGCGGTCTCTCAGGTCTTCATGAAGGCTTTATTTGGTCTCTGTCAAGTCTTTATTAAGGCTTTCTTAGGTCTTTGTCTGTCTTCGGTCTTTCTCATTTCCACCTTGGTTATCTCCATCTTTCTTCCCACACACATTTACTCCTCTTTATCTCTCATTCTTTACCCATTCGTGAGTCTTATTCACCCTCTTATCTCTGGCTTTATTACCCTCTTTACTTCATCCTCTTCATCTCTCCCTTTTTTAGAGATAACTTTAATATCTTTATTTTTTTTCTTTTCATGGGTTATAATTCTTCTGAAATCTCTCTCTCTCTCTCTCTCTCTCTCTCTCTCTCTCTCTCTCTCTCTCTCTCTCTCTCTCTCTCTCAGAATTTTACGACCATAATAAAACAAACATTTGTGTATTTGTTTGTTGCATTACTTGTTTGTCCTTGTTTGCTTGTATTTTCTCTGTCTTTATTAAGGTCACATCCCAAATTACTTAAGTCACTTCCCAAATTACTTAAGTCACTTCCCAAATTACTTAAGTCACTTCCCAAATTACTTAAGTCACTTCCCAAATTACTTAAGTCACTTTCCAAATTACTTAAGTCACTTCTCAAAATAAGTCACATCCCAAATTACTTAAGTCACTTCCCAAATTACTTAAGTCACTTCCCAAATTACTTAAGACACTTCCCAAATTACTTAAGTCACTTCCCAAATTACTTAAGTCACTTCCCAAATTACTTAAGACACTTCCCAAATTACTTAAGTCACTTCTCAAATTACTTAAGTCACTTCTCAAAATAAGTCCCTTCCCAAATTACTTAAGTCACTTCCCAAATTACTTAAGTCACTTCCCAAATTACTTAAGACACTTCCCAAATTACTTAAGTCACTTCCCAAATTACTTAAGTCACTTCCCAAATTACTTAAGACACTTCCCAAATTACTTAAGTCACTTCTCAAATTACTTAAGTCACTTCTCAAAATAAGTCACTTCCCAAATTACTTAAGTCACTTCCCAAATTACTTAAGTCACTTCCCACAATCTTGAGGACACAAGCTGCCGCCGTGTGCTCAAGGTTTGCATCCGCTCTGCCTGCTTGTTCCCGAGGTCTGGCCTCTTAACCATCTTCTGTGTCTAGTTGCATTCTTAGAAAGAAAAAAAAATGTATTGAAATCCCAAAAATTTCCTCCATGAAAAAAAAAAATACTGCAGTGACCAAAAAAATCTTTAAAAATTAAGTGAGATTTCGTGTGTGCGTTTATACGTCTTCAGAGAAATGAATGAAAGAAAAAATTTATTCATTCCTCTGAAGATGTGAAAGCACATGAAAGCCCTCAATTGATTTTTTTATTTCATTGCGGTATTTTTTTTTTCATTCTTTCTGTTTAATTAATGTAATGTGCTTTATTCTCTGTATTAATGAACCTATTTTGGTCCTCTTAATTACGTAAATATTCTGCTTATGGTATCTGATCCCTTATGTCATCTGTTTTGATCCTCATAATTTTCTAAATGTTCTTTCTATGTTATCTGATCCTCCTTAATCAATAAATTCTCTGCCTATGGTATCTGATCCCTTATGTGACCTATTTTAATACTCTGCCTATGGTACCTGATCCCTTATGTGATCTGTTTTGATACTCCTAATTCCATAAATGTTCTGCCTATGTATCTGATCCCTTGTATGACCTATTTTGATCCCCTAATTCCCTAAATCCCCTGCCTTTGGTATCTGATCCTTTATGTGACCTATTTTGATCCTCGTAATTTTCTAAATGTTCTTTCTATGGTATCTGATCCCTTATGTCATCTGTTTTGATCCTCCTAAATTTCTAAATGTTCTTCTTATGGTATCTGATCCTCTTAATTTCCTAACTATTCTGGCTATAGTATCTGATCCCTTATGTGACCTATTTTGATCCTCCTAATTTTCTAAATGTTCTGTTGTTCCCTAATGTGATCTATTTTGATCCTCCTAATTTCCTAAATATTCTACCTATAGTATTTGATCCCTTATGAGACCTATTCTGATCCTCCTAATTGCCTAAATCCTTTGCCGATGGTATCTGATCTCTTATGTCTTCTCTTTCGATCCCCCTAATTTCCTAAATGTTCTACCTATAGTATTTGATCCCTTATGTGAGCTATTTCGATCCTCCTATTTATGTAAATGTCCAATTTCTAGATACTTTGTGACTTACGTCAGTCCTCCTGCCTCCCTAGTTATCGTATAGACGCAGGATCCAACCCTACACATGGTCGAACCTCCCCACCCTGTTACATCCTCTATCTTATAGGATCCCGTCTATCCTATAGGATCCCATCCTCTATCCTATAGGATCCCATCCTCTATTCTATAGGATCCCATCCTCTATTCTATAGGATCCCATCCTCTATTCTATAGGATCCCATCCTCTATTCTATAGGATCCCATCCTCTTAAAACATTAAATTACTTATAATATACAGAATCACAGTCCCCATGATTTTGTAGTGGATTTGAATCTATATATACAGCCATTACCTTTGTACATATTGATTACAGAGGTACATCACGATGCTGTACCTCTGTAATCAGACACCAGTGTACTCACCTATGTGTGTTTGCTGGAGTCGAGTTCCAGCTAGCCGTGTATGTGTGTGTGTGTGTGTGTGTAAAAAAAGAGGACCTTAAACACACTCGGTGAGTACACACACACAATATATATATATATATATATATATATATATATATATATATATATATATATATATATATATATATATTGTGTAATGTAGATATATAAATCCCTCTATCTACTCATTATTTCCACTCTCTTCTCTCACCTATTCTCCTCACCCACCTCTTCCCCCTCTCTTAATTTCCTCACTCCTTCACTTCCCTCTCTACTTTACCCTCTTCCATCTCCCCTCGTATCTTCCACTTCTCTTTTAACCGTCTCTTCTGTTTATCCTCATAGTTAATGGTCTTCTCTTCACCCCGTGATGTCTGTTAATTCTATTCTCTTGTTTGTTTATCGTTTATTCCCCTTTAAATCTTTACATCCCTTTATTTATCTTTTCCCCTCTCACCATTATTCATTCGTTTCTGCTTCCCATTATTCTCTTCCGTCTTTTTTAATTCCACATTTTTTTAACGTTTACCAATTCTCTCTCTTATTCTATGTCTCTTATTATACTTCGTTCCTATCTAATATATTTTTCCTTGTTTTCTGTCTTTGTTTCCTTGTTTCATTGTATTATATCCTCCTTCATCGTCTTCTCTTTAGTGTCTTCGTCCCCTTTCCCACTCATTTGTCTTATTCTAGTGTTTTTATCTTCCTATTAATGCTTCATGCCTTTCCCTTCGTTTGTCTTATCCTGCTTCATTTATCTTATTCTCCATCATTATCCCTCGTTATTAATCCGTTAATGTCTCCGTTACCTCTCATTTATTTTATTCTCTCGTGTCCACCACTCATCAGCATCCGTTTGCTCTTCCCTATTTTCTCTTATTCTCCCTCGTTTCTCTCCTCCTCCTCCTCCCTCGTTCCTCACCTCTCCAGCAGGTGGCAGTGCTGACAGCTGCTGTTACTGTAATATTTCATAGTATCAATTTGCGCTGTAATTGAATTTAGTTGTTACAGAAATTCAGATTCGTGTCGACTCTGTCAACACACACACACACACACACACACACACACACACACACACACACACACACACTCGCACACACAAGCTTCTCGAATTTAACCCTGCCAAATGCAAAGTAATGAAGATCGGGGAAAGGCAAAGAAGACCGTAGACAGAGTACAACCTAGGTGGCCAAAGACTGCAAACCTCACTCAAGGAAAAGGATCTTGGGGTGAGTATAATACCGAACACATCTCCTGAGGCGCACATCAAGCAGATAGTAAGTAGATTCATACAAGGGAACGACTTTAGCATCCCCTAAAAAGAGTCACACAAGTTCTTTTTAAGAATTCACGGACTGTTAAAAGCATCTTGATAAAGAATTCACGTCATCACTGAGTTCGTGGTGTTTACAGGATCGGTTGCAATGGCTGCAACTTATCTTACGTGGCACAGACCGGCAAACTTCTAAATGTCAGGGTATTATAACACTGATATTCAATATTATCTGTGCAGGAATCAAATGCGGTTTTTAACCACACTAGAGCCTACAATAACTCTGAAAATTGGTCAGAAGCCAGAGTCGTGGTTTCTTCTCGTGCTTGCAAAGAAATATTTTAGAATTGGCAATTATAAAACATGATAAACCTTCATTATATAATAGTTTTACCGTATTTATATATATATATATGTATATATATATATATATATATATATATATATATATATATATATATATATATATATTATATATATAATATATAAGAGAGAGAGAGAGAGAGAGAGAGATAGTACAGATAACATTTATGTTAAAATATGCAAATTTATGCAGGCAGTTTGGAAGAGGCGAGGGTTTTGTCTATCTAAATGACAGCAGTATAAATGACACTGTTTGTCTTACCGTCTCAAACCTAAATTAACCTCTACACCTACCAACTATATATATATATATATATATATATATATATATTGTGGGGTGTGTTGTCCACACGACAAGCTGTGTGTTCGTGAATATTCGGTTAATTCCTCTGTCCAGGTCTTCCTCCCACCATCCTCACACGTGTTCTATGCTTCTCCTTTCCTCCTCCTCCTCCTCCTCCTCTCCTTCCTCCTCCTCTCCTTCCTCTCCTCCTCCTCCTCCTCCTCCTCCTTCCTCCTCCTCTTCCTCTCCTCTTCCTCCTCCTCCTCCTTCCCTCCTCCTCCTCCTCCTCCTCCTCCTCCTCCTCCTCCTCCTCCCTCCTCCTCCTCCTCCTCCTCCTCTCCTCTTCCTCCTTCCTCTTCCTCCTTGACACTATCAATCATTCCTTCTTAATCTCCCAAAGAGCATCTACAGTGTACACCTTCTTTACGTCTCCCACGCTCAGTCTACACTGCTATTCACCTCTCTTACCCCTGCCACTATCATCTCACTTACCACTTGTCCTTCTTTACCTCTCTCTCTCTTCTCCTCTCACTTCTTCTTTATCCTTTCCTCTCTTCCTCTTCCATTTATCCTTTCGCTAATCTTCCTCTTTGCTCCTCCTTCTCCTCCCTATTTCTCTTATTCCTCTTCTCTTCTCCACTCTCTCTCTTCCTCTCCTCTCTCTCTCCTTCCCATTTATCCTTGTCGTCAGCCTAGAATCCTTACTGTCCCCGTTGGTGCTTTGCCTCCTTTCTCCCCTCCCTATTTACTCTTCCATATTTCGACTCTTCTCTGAGTTCCAACCTGAGTCTTACCTCCTCAACTACCATCTGTTTCACCATACACACACACACACACACACACACGCACACAACACAACACCCACACACACACACACACACACACACACACACAGCCCATGGATGTAGTCAGGAAGTGGAATGGACTAGAAATGATTAGTGGAGGCAGAACCATACATAGTTTTAAGACAAGGATACAAGCTCATAGCAGGAGGCAGAGCCAGTAGCAGACAGCGAGAGCGCTAGGAAATGGTCGACCCTAACCACATTAGTGAGTACAGGACAGTTGAGTTCACAGGGGTCAGTCCTAGAACCGGTGCTGTTTCTGGTGTTTGTGAACGACATGACGGAAGGAATAACTCCGAAGTGTCCCTGTTTGCAGATGATGTGAAGTTGATGAGAAGAATTCAATCGACGAGGACCAGGCAGAACTACAAAGGGATCTGGACAGGCTGCAAGCCTGGTCCAGCAACTGGCTCCTGGAGTTCAACCCAACCAAGTGCAAAGTCATGAAGATTGGGGAAGGGCAAAGAAGACCGCAGACGGAGTACAGTCTAGGGGCCAGAGACTACAAACCTCAATCAAGGAAAAAGATCTTGGGGTAAGTATAACACCAGGCACATCTCCAGAGGCGCACATCAACCAAATAACTGCTGCAGCATATGGGCGCCTAGCAAACCTAAGAACAGCATTCCGACATCTTAATAAGGAATCGTTCAGGACCCTGTACACTGTGTACGTTAGGTCCATACTGGAGTATGCAGCACCAGTTTGGAACCCACACTTAGCCAAGCACGTAAAGAAGCTAGAGAAAGTGCAAAGGTTTGCAACAAGACTAGTCCCGGAGCTAAGGGGTATGTGCTTCGAGGGGAGGTTAAGGGGAAAACGACCTGACGACACTGGAGGACAGGAGAGATAGGGGGACATGATAACGACATATAAAATACTGAGAGGAATTGACAAGGTGACAGGGACAAATGTTCCAGAGATGGGACACAGCAACAAGGGGACACAGTTGGAAGTTGAAGACTCAGATGAATCACAGGGATGTTAGGAAGTATTTCTTCAGTCACAGAGTGGTCGAGAAGTATAATAGCTTGGGAAGCGATGTAGTGGAGGCAGGTTCCATACATAGCTTTAAGAAGAGGTATAATAAAGCTCATGGCGCAGGGAGAGTGACCCAGTAGCGGCCAGTGAAGAGGCGGGGCCAGGAGCTATGACTCGACCCCTGCAACCACAACTATGTGAGTACACACACACTCATATATATATATATATATATATATATATATATATATATATATATATATATATATATATATATATATATATATATATATATATATATATATATATATGTCGTGTTGAATAGGTAAAACTTACGATTTTGTCTTAAATAGCAACGTTCTTCTTGCCGAATAAGGCAAGCGAAAATTTGTGTATGCAATAATTTCGCAAAAATCATTCTGAACCTAACGAAAAAAAATATATTTCATTGTGTTTGTTTATTATTAAATTATTGTAAACTTATCTAAAATATATTTAGCTGGATTGGGCTAAATTAAATTGCGCTTGTTATAATAAGGTTAGGTAAGTTTTCTAAGGCTCTTTTGGAAGAGAAAGATAGAGAGATTAGGATCAGCATCAGGCTTAACATGTTAATTTCTGAGTAAATACCACAATACTTACACAGCAACACTGTTACTTTACAAACTACAAACACTATAGCAGTGTTACTTAACAGAATACATGCACAGTATCAGTGTTACTTAAAATACATGCACTATAACGCTGTTACTTAACAAATCAATAGAAGTGCAACAAACTTCATAATTCTGAAATCTAGCAAATTTAACGCCAGTTATTATTATTATTATTATTATTATTATTATATTATTTATTAGTAGTATTTGTAGTAGTAGTAACAGTAGTAGTAGTAGAAGTGGTGATAGTAGTAGCAGTAGTAGCAGTAATAGTAACAGTACTTGTAGTAGTAGCACCAGTAGTAGTAGTACTTATGGTTGTAGTTGTAGTAGCAGTAGTAGTAGTAGTAATAGTAGTAGTAGCACAAGCAGTAGAGTAGTAAGTAGTAGTAGTAGAAGCAGTAGTAGTAGTAATAATAGTACTTGTAGTAGTAGCAGCAGTAGCAGTAGTAGTAGTAGGAGTAGTAGTATAGTAGTACTAGTACTAGTACTAGTAGTATAGTGAGATATCGGATTTAAGAGCGTCGAATTTTTCAAAAATATATCAAATCTTATTTAACCCCCAATCTATATTTTTACCAGTGTGTCTACCAACACGTTTTCTATGCTACAACACTGTTTAAATTAGGTAGGAAAATGGAAACAGACAGATAGAGAATATGTAAGATGTAGAAATGTGGATTTACTGGTGAGTTAGTATGATTATTATTATTGTATTAGTTCTCTTATTTTATCAATACTAATATTACGGTACATTCTTCTTCTTCTTGGTTCGCCGGGACTCTCCCGGACCGGGCCTTTTCCAAGTGGTGGCCCGGCCTTGGCTCCCTTTCTCGGGAGTATCTCAGACTAATGTCTGCCATGGGAGGAGGTACAAGTACCACCTCATCTTTGGGACAAACTGTCCCCAGGCCTAGCCACATTCCTCGCCCTCACGGGGCTCGTAGGGAGAAGCTAGGCCTCTCTCTGGTCTGCCATCTTCCCAGCCCCAGGGGAGCTAATGGGAACGGCAGTCTTGTGAGCTGCAGATGGTAACAAGGTCTGGCTCTGGCACCTACCCTGCCCTAGAAGGGCTAGGCATGGTCTCGGTCTTATTACGGTGCAATAATAATAATAATAATAATAATAATAATAATAAATTAAAAATATTATTATTATTATTATTATTATTATTAAATTATAGTACAATAATGAATATTTTGACTATTTTTAATAATAATAATAATAATATTATTATTATTATTATTATATGGGTAGCTCTGAAACCGTATAGAATGTGGTTATCATAACGTTCCTGAATAACGGAAATCAATCAACATTGATCCAATGATGAAGATTGGTGTTTCCCAGTGCCTTGGACCAAGAACCCCTCGTGTGTTCTCCGGTACGACAGAGTCGACTTGGGGAGCCGGCAGCGGTGTGTAACGATCATCGCCCTCGCTGCCAGCCACACGACGCTCTAATAACATTCCGTTTTGCCTTGACCTTTGACCTTCTGATCTACACTGCTGCGCCCTAAAGCGATGTTTCGACCAATCGAATTGCTCCAGAGTGGAATTGTTACCGGGAATTGGCTTGAGATGCTAGACAGACAAACAGACGCGGGAGACAATACCTGTCAATGGTGCGATTGTTATCTTACAATACCTGTCAAGGGTGCGAGTGTTATCTTACAATACCTGTCATAGGTGGAATTGTTATCTTACAATACCTGTCAAAGGTGCTATTGTTATCTTACAATACCTGTCATAGGTGGGATTGTTATCTTACAATACTTGTCATAGGTGGGATTGTTATCTTACAATACTTGTCATAGGTGGAATTGTTATCTTACAATACCTGTCAAAGGTGCGATTGTTATCTTACAATACCTGTCATAGGTGGGATTGTTATCTTACAATACTTGTCATAGGTGGGATTGTTATCCTACAATACCTGTCAAAGGTGGGATTACTATCCTACAATGCCTGTCTTAGGTGGGATTGTTATCTCGGAATAAACACGAGAGATGATTGTTATCTTACAATAACCACGAGAGATGATTGTTATCTTACAATAACCACGAGAAATTATTGTTATCTTACAATAACCACGAGAAATTATTGTTATCTTACAATAACCACAAGAGATGATTGTTATCTTACAATAACCAAGCCAGGTGAGGCAGTTATCTTGTAATAACTATTAGAGCCGTGGTACTCAGATGATGTGGGATTGTGATCACACAATACCACAAGACGTGGGATTGTGATCACACAATACCACAAGACGTGGGATTGTGATCACACAATACCACAAGACGTGGGATTGTGATCACACAATACCACAAGACGTGGGATTGTGATCACACAATACCACAAGATGTGGGATTGTGATCACACAATACCACAAGAGGTGGGATTGTGATCACACAATACCACAAAACGTGGGATTGTGATCACACAATACCACAAGATGTGGGATTGTGATCACACAATACCCCTGTCTCTTTTAGTAATGCAGGAAATACAAAATCCAGGAGACTTGAGAAGTGATCTTAGGCCAGAAGAAATTCTGTGACTTTCCTATGGTCCAGTAAGGAGCGAAACGTTGTTAAGATGTTTCTCTCGTTAGTGAGGTTATTGTGACTTTGAATTTTTCAAATCTGTTTAGCATAGGAGATGGCAGAGTCTGTGGGAGTTAGCAGAGTCTGTGGGAGTTAGCAGTCTGTGGGAGTTAGCAGTCTGTGGGAGTTAGCAGAGTCTGTGGGAGTTAGCAGAGTCTGTGGGAGTTAGCAGAGTCTGTAGGAGTTAGCAGTCTGTGGGAGTTGGCAGAGTCTGTGGGAGATGGCAGAGTCTTTTAGAGTAGACAGAGTCTGTGGGAGCAGACAGAGTCTGTGGGAGATGGCAGAGTCTGTTAGAGTAGACAGAGTCTGTGGGAGCAGGCAGAGTCTGTTAGAGTAGACAGAGTCTGTGAGAGTAGACAGAGTCTGTGAGAAAGTAGGCAGAAGAGTTGACACTGGGATAGCAGACAGAGGTTGTGTGAGTTGCCAAGGTCTATAAAATTAAGAGGATAGCCAAGAAGAGGGAGAACGAACGAAGAATAAGAAACAAGAGTAGAATAACCGAGACTCACAGATACGGAGGAATTACGAGGAAAATTTTTCGTAGCGGGCATCGACTTGAGGGACATTTAAATGACAATCCTTGTTGCACAGAGGTGGCCCAGAACATCAAGGCAAGGGCAGTAACCAGTCGTAGTCCCATTCATCTTTAATCTGTGTGCGAGTAAGATTGTCAAGGCTTTACTATGAGGCGTTGGTAGAGGCTTTATTAATGTGAGCAGCGAGTAAAGACATCACGTACATAGCGAAGGTTGAGAGGACGTAAAGCGAAGGTTGAGAGGACGTAGAGCGAAGGTTGAGAGGATGTAGAGCGAAGGTTGAGAGGACGTAAACGCTGAAGGACGTAGTGAAATGAAGGACGTAGAGCGAAGGTTGAGAGGACGTAGAGGAAGGTTGAAGGACGTAAAGCGAAGGTTGAGAGGACGTAGAGCGAAGGTTGAGAGGACGTAGAGCGAAGGTTGAGAGGACGTAGAGCGAAGGTTGAGAGGACGTAGAGCGAAGGTTGAGAGGACGTAGAGCGAAGGTTGAGAGGACGTAGAGCGAAGGTTGAGAGGACGTAGAGCGAAGGTTGAAGGACGTAGAGCGAAGGTTGAGAGGACGTAGAGCGAAGGTTGAGAGGACGTAGTGAGAGCGAAGGTTGAGAGGACGTAGAGCGAAGGTTGAGAGGACGTAGAGCGAAGGTTGAGAGGACGTAGAGCGAAGGTTGAGAGGACGTAGAGCGAGGTTGAAGGACGTAGAGCGAAGGTTGAGAGGACGTAGAGCGAAGGTTGAGAGGACGTAGAGCGTAGGTTGAGAGGACGTAGAGCAAAGATTGAGAGAACGTAGAGCGAAGGTTGAGAGGACGTAAAGCGAAGGTTGAGAGGACGTAGAGCGAAGATTGAGAGGACGTAGAGCGAAGGTTGAGAGGACGTAGAGCGAAGGTTGAGAGGACGTAGAGCGAAGGTTGAGAGGACGTAGAGCGAAGGTTGAGAGGACGTAGAGCGAAGGTTGAGAGGACGTAGAGCGAAGGTTGAGAGGACGTTGAGCGAAGGTTGAGAGGAGGTAAAGAGAAGGTATTAGATAGTAAATAGTGATAGTAATATCAGGGGATAGGGATGAACTCTTAGCAACACCGAAAAACATTTGAGAATATCAATTACCTCTAAAGAAAAGGCGTCGTAATCCACACACAAACGAATATGATCCAGAAAGACAACAGCAGCACGAACGAGGATACGAAAGAATCCGTCCGTTAAGTTTTCTCGGATTAAAAAACCCTGAAAGCATCATATAAAGGAACATCAGTGAAGAATGACTTTACATCAAGACTTAGTACCTTACAGGTGTGTTGAGGCCATTATAGTCTCGAGAGACACGGAGGTGAGCAAGGGAGAAAAAAATCAAGAAAAAGAGTGAGAGGTTTAGCAAGCCAGGAGGCAAGAGACGGAGCCACACGCAGACCTGGTGAAGCGTGGACGAATATCACCGTCACTTTCAGAAACATTGTAGAAATAGGGCAGTGGGGGGGACAGGTAATATTTGAAAGACTACAGAAATAGGGAAGAGACAGATAATATTCGTAAAAGATTAAATTCAATTTACAGAGATGTTTTACCGGTGTGTGTGTGTGTGTGTGTGTGTGTGTGTGTGTTGTGTGTGTGTTGTGTGTGTGTGTGTGTGTGTGTGTGTGTGTGTGTGTGTGTGTGTGTGTGTGTGTGTGTGTGTGTGTGTGTGTGTGTGTGTGTGTGTGGACGACTCACACTCCTGACTCCATAAGTGTAATTAACAAGGGATCCGTTCTTCAATTCTTGCATTCACTTATTGATCAATAAAGCCACTAAGATCAACACAGCAGACTATCGTAAAGCCACATTCACATCCTCAAGACTGACCCAGCATAAAATTCACTCTTAAAAACCACTTAATAACATTATAACTAATCATCCCTGCTCATCACATCTCAAAGTTTAACCTCTTCTGTCTCCGCATTATTTCAATAAAAAAAAAATGAACAAGATTTCCACACACCCAAAAAACCCGAGCCTTGGGTACAAAATCCTAAATTTCTGACTAAAAATACATTATTTTACAGTCAGAATATCAAATCTCTTAAATTGTATTTTATACTTAAACTGAGTTCTTCAAACCTCTTGAAATATTAAAAAAAAAATAAGACGTGTTAAAATGTTATTTTATTGCATATTTCAACGAGTCCCGTATCAGAGGACATTAGATGCCTTTAAATGTCATAATTTGGGCCAGTAAATTTTGCTGTAAGGAAGGAACTTAATAACATTGTGTCAATTTCGTTTCCTACAGAAAGTTTGGACTTAGTTTTAAAAGCAAATTTGCCACTTACTCTCAGATTCTGGACTGTTTATTTTACTGTTTTAGATGAGATGCTGAGCACCTGGGTAGCACTGTGGTGTTACGTACACCTGGGTAGCACTGTGGTGTTACGTACACCTGGGTAGCACTGTGCTGTTACGTACACCTGGGTAGCACTGTGCTGTTACGTACACCTGGGTAGCACTGTGTGTTCGTACACCTGGGTAGCACTGTGCTGTTACGTACACCTGGGTAGCACTGTGCTGTTACGTACACCTGGGTAGCACTGTGTGTTACGTACACCTGGGTAGCACTGTGGTGTTCACGTACACCTGGCTGTTACGCACCTGGTGCACTGCTGTTACGTACACCTGGGTAGCACTGTGCTGTTACGTACACCTGGGTAGCACTGTGCTGTTACGTACACCTGGGTAGCACTGTGCTGTTACGTACACCTGGGTAGCACTGTGCTGTTACGTACACCTGGGTAGCACTGTGCTGTTACGTACACCTGGGTAGCACTGTGCTGTTACGTACACCTGGGTAGCACTGTGCTGTTACGTACACCTGGGTAGCACTGTGCTGTTACGTACACCTGGGTAGCACTGTGTTGTTACGTACACCTGGGTAGCACTGTGCTGTTACGTACACCTGGGTAGCACTGTGCTGTTACGTACACCTGGGTAGCACTGTGCTGTTACACCTGGTACACTGTGTATAGCACCTGGTAGCTTGTTACGTACACCTGGGTAGCACTGTGCTGTTACGTACACCTGGGTAGCACTGTGGTGTTACTTACACCTGGGTAGCACTGTGCTGTTACGTACACCTGGGTAGCACTGTGCTGTTACGTACACCTGGGTAGCACTGTGGTGTTACTTACACCTGGGTAGCACTGTGCTGTTACGTACACCTGGGTAGCACTGTGCTGTTACGTACACCTGGGTAGCACTTGCTCTTACGTACACCTGGGTAGCACTGTGCTCTTACGTACACCTGGGTAGCACTGTGCTCTTACGTACACCTGGGTAGCACTGTGCTCTTACGTACACCTGGGTAGCACTGTGCTCTTACGTACACCTGGGTAGCACTGTGGTGTTACTACACCTGGGTAGCACTGTGTTTACTTACACCTGGGTAGCACTGTGCTGTTACGTACACCTGGGTAGCACTGTGCTGTTACGTACACCTGGGTAGCACTGTGCTGTTACGTACACCTGGGTAGCACTGTGCTCTTACGTACACCTGGGTAGCACTGTGCTCTTACGTACACCTGGGTAGCACTGTGCTCTTACGTACACCTGGGTAGCACTGTGCTGTTACTTACACCTGGGTAGCACTGTGCTGTTACGTACACCTGGGTAGCACTGTGCTGTTACGTACACCTGGGTAGCACTGTGGTGTTACTTACACCTGGGTAGCACTGTGGTGTTACACCTGGGTAGCACTGTGGTGTTACGTACACCTGGATAGCACTGTGCTGTTACTTACACCTGAGTAGCACTGGGGTGTTACGTACACCTGGGTAGCATTGTACTATCTTAAAAATACCATGGGTAGCACTGTACTCTCTTAAACAACCATGGGTAGCACTGTACTCAATTAAACAACAATGGATAGCACTGTACTCTCTTCAACAACAATGGGTAGCACTGTACTCTCTTAAACAACCAAGGGTAGCAGTGTACTCTCTTCAACAACCATGGGGAGAACTGTACTCTCTTTAACAACCATGGGTGGCACTGTACTCTCTTAAACAACCAAGGGTAGCACTGTACTCTCTTCAACAACCATGGGTAGCACTGTACTCTCTTCAACAACCATGGATGTCACTGTACTCTCTTAAACAACCAAGGGTAGCACTGTACTATCTTCAACAACCATGGGTGGCACTGTAATCTCTTCAACAACCATGGGTGGCACTGTAATCTCTTCAACTACCATGGGTAGCACTGTAATCTCTTCAACAACCATGGGTAGCACTGTACTCTCTTAAAAAACCATGGGTAGCACTGTACTCTCTTAAACAAAAATGGATAGCACTGTACTCTTTAAGAACCATGGGTAGCACTGTACTCTTTAAGAACCATGGATAGCACTGTACTCTTTAAGAACCATGGGTAGCACTGTACTCTCTTCAACAACCATGGGTAGCACTGTACTCTCTTAAAAACCATGGGTAGCACTGTACTCTCTTAAACAACCATGGATAGCACTGTACTCTTTAAGAACCATGGGTAGCACTGTACTCTCTTCAACAACCATGGGTAGCACTGTACTCTCTTAAAAACATGGGTAGCACTGTACTCTCTTCAACAACCATGGTAGCACTGTACTCTCTTAAACAACCATGGGTAGCACTGTACTCTCTTAAACAACCATGGGTAGCACTGTACTCTTACCCACAGACACTGTGACCACCTGGAAAATCAATTTATAACTAATTATCAGGGATATGCACTATAGCGGATGAGTTCTCATTCACTCACTCACACTTCAGAGTGCTGAAGTGCTCATTCACTCTCACTTCAGAGTACTGAAGTGCTCATTCACTCTCACTTCAGAGTACTGATGTGCTCATTCACTCTCACTTCAGAGTACTGAAGTGCTCATTCACTCTCACTTCAGAGTACTGAAGTGCTCATTCACTCTCACTTCAGAGTACTGAAGTGCTCATTCACTCTCACTTCAGAGTACTGAAGTGCTCATTCACTTACTCACACTTCAGAGTACTGAAGTGCTCATTCACTCACTCACACTTCAGAGTACTGAAGTGCTCATTCACTCACACTTCAGAGTACTGAAGTGCTCATTCACTCACTAACACTTCAGAGTACTGAAGTGCTCATTCACTCACTCACACTTCAGAGTACTGAAGTGCTCATTCACTCATTCACACTTCAGAGTACTGAAGTGCTCTTTCACTCACTCACACTTCAGAGTACTGAAGTGCTCTTTCACTCACTCACACTTCAGAGTACTGAAGTGCTCTTCCTCACTCGTACAAGCATTCTCACTGAGTACTGAAGTGTTCATTCACTCACACTTCAGAGTACTGAAGTGCTCATTCACTCACACTTCAGAGTACTGAAGTGCTCATTCCTCCATAGAGTACTGAGTGTTCATTCCACACTTCAGAGTACTGAAGTGCTCATTCACTCACACTTCAGAGTACTGAAGTGCTCATTCACTCACACTTCAGAGTATGAAGTGCTCATTCACTCACACACTTCAGAGTACGAGTGCTCATTCCTCACACTTCAGAGTACTGAAGTGCTCATTCACTCACACTTCAGAGTACTGAAGTGCTCATTCACTCACACACACTTCAGAGTACTGAAGTGCTCATTCACTCACACTTCAGAGTACTGAAGTGCTCATTCACTCACACACACTTCAGAGTACTGAAGTGTCATTCCTCACTCACCTCAAGTACTGAATGCATTCCTCACACTTCAGAGTACTGAAGTGCTCATTCACTCACACACACTTCAGAGTACTGAAGTGCTCATTCACTCACACACTTCAGAGTACTGAAGTGTCATTCACTCACCACACTTCAGAGTACTGAAGTGCTCATTCCTCACCACACTTCAGAGTACTGAAGTGCTCATTCACTCACACACACTTCAGAGTACTGAAGTGCTCATTCACTCACACACTTCAGAGTACTGAAGTGATCATTCACTCACTCACACTTCAGAGTACTGAAGTGCTCATTCACTCACTCACACTTCAGAGTACTGAAGTGCTCATTCACTCACACACACTTCAGAGTACTGAAGTGCTCATTCACTCACACACACTTCAGAGTACTGAAGTGATCATTCACTCACTCACACTTCAGAGTACTGAAGTGCTCATTCACTCGCACACACTTCAGAGTGCTGACCTTTAACTCTCTCAAACTTGACCTTTCTATCTGGGTACCGCTGTATATTTCGACGATGAGACAGTGTCTTAAATAGCAACGCTCTTCTTGCCGAATAAGACAAGCGAAAATTTGTATATGCAATAATTTCGCAAAAATTATTCTGAACCTAACGAAAAAAATATGTATTTCATTGTTTGTTTATTATTAAATTATTGTAAACTTATCTAAAATATATTTAGTTGGATTAGGCTAAATTAAATTGTGCTTGTTATAATAAGGTTAGGTAAGTTTTCTAAGGTTCTTTTGGTACAAAATTATTAATTTTTACATTGAAATGAATGAAAAAATATATATATTTAAACGTATAAGAGAAAATTTTAGAAAGGACTTAATTTTAAATGAGTTCTTGCTGATTGACCAGATTTACCTATTCGGCACGACATATATATATATATATATATATATATATATATATATATATATATATATATATATATATATATATGGTAATATGGAAGTGGATGGAAGCAGCGGAAGGAGATAAGAAGTAAAGGAGGATACGAAGAGACGGAGAGATATCTTTTGCCATTTAGAGTAGGGAGGGGAAGGAAGGGAAGAGAATGGGGAAAGGTGCTGAGGAAGAGGGAGTGGAGTGTGAAAGGGAGGGTGGGGAGTATGGTGTGAAAGGGAGGGTGGGGAGTGGGTGTGAAAGGGAGGGTGGGGAGTGGGGTGTGAAAGGGAGGGTGGGGAGGAGGAGGATAGGGAAGGATGGCAGTTTTGATTCTTACCTAGAGTGTATCTTTAAAAGAGTCTCTGTCTGTCTGTATGTCTGTGTCCCTCTCTTTCTCTCACTCTCTCTCAATCTATTTACCTTTTTATTTATGTATCTTTCTATCTATCTATCTCCCTTTGTTTCTTCTTCTGTCCATATTTATCACCTATTCTCTTTCATTTTGTTTTAGACAAAATAAAAAAAAAAAATATTACTGCCAGTGATAAAAGCTCTTTGAATATAGGAGAGAGAGAGAGAGAGAGAGAGAGAGAGAGAGAGAGAGAGAGAGAGAGAGAGAGAGAGAGAGAGAGTGCAATATATGTGCCTTTGCCAGAGTCTAACGAGATATGACTTGCACAAAATATGTCCTGCATTTGCATGGTAACGGGATTAGATGATGCTGGTCAGGCAGATGTGAATTGTGATTTGTGTGCGTCAGGAAGAAAGAGAGAGAGAGAGAGAGAGAGAGAGAGAGAGAGAGAGAGAGAGAGAGAGAGAGAGAGAGAGGGAGAATTCGTCTTAGAGAAAGAGTAAATTTGCATTTGTTTCTGTGTATTTAGTATTTCTAGTTACACGTTTGTGTTGTTTTGGAGTCTGTGTCCAGCTCCTGTCCCTTGCCTCATGAACGATTAATTCAGAGGCTGTTGTTTGCTCCTGGTCTCTCCAATACTGCCATACCTATTCGTAAAGCCAAGTATTGATGTTTAGAGTCCACTAGATCTTGCAATACTTTTGACTCATAAATTCAGAATTTCTACACTGGATGTCTAACTAACGTCTCTTTTTTGACGTCTGTGGACAACTGTGTACGTTCACAATTGCCCAGATGTTGTTACATCAACACAGTTATGTTTGTGGTGTTACGACTCCCGTGATAGTTGTTACAGCGACAAAGTTATCTTTTTTTTTTCTGTCTATGTTTGAGTTGTTCTCTCACACTCTGTGTTCTTCTTGTTTTCTCCTCTTCCTTCTTTCCGGCGCTTGTTGCTTATCTACGTTCACTTCCCTCGTTTATCACTTAGTCTTCGTTAGATCTTCTTTGTATTTCGGACAAGTCACTGCCACCCACACCAGCCACCCACACTACACCACCCACACTACACCACCCACACTACACCACCCACATTACATCACCTACACTACACCACCCACACTACACCACCCACACTACACCACCCACACTACATCACCCATACTACACCACCCACACTACACCCAAACCAGCCACCCACACTACACCACCCACACTACACCACCCACACTACACCACCCACACTACACCACCCACACTACACCACCCACACTACACCACCCACACTACACCACCCACACTACACCACCCACACTACACCACCCACTTTACACCACCCACACTACACCACCCATACTACACCACCCATACTACACCACCCACACTACACCCACACCAGCCACCCACACTGCATCACCCACACTACACCACCCACACTACACCACCCACACTACACCCACACCAGCCACCCACACTACATAACCCATACTACACCTCCCACACTACACCACCCACACTACACCACCCACACTACACCACCCACACAACACCCCACCCACACTACACCACTCACACACACCACCCACACTACACCACTCCCACACCACACCACCCACACTACACCACCCACACTACACCACCCACACTACACCACCCACACTACACCACCCACTACACCACCCACACTACACCACCCACACTACACCACCCACACTACACCACCCACACCAGCCCTTACTACCCACCTCACACCCACACCACACCACCCACACTAACACCCACACTCACCACCCACTATATCACCCCACTAAATCCACCACACCACCACCCACACATACCACACCACACTATATACCACACACCTACCCACACATCACAACACTACCACCCACACCAACCGCCTCACACATCACCCACACGCACCACCCACACATACACCACACACACCACACACACCCACACCATGTCCACAATTACCTACATTCAACCCCAGGCAAGTTGAAATAATTCAGAAATAAGTACACAGAAGGTCAAGTAAACAACCCAGGTATAGTGAAGAACAGAAAAAGTACACAGAAGTAAATGAAGAGACATAATAGGAAGAAGAGGAAAAAACAAAAAATGGAAGAAAGTAAAATAAGTAAAGAATCTTGGGGTACAGTTATTCTGTCTGTCTGTCTCTCTCTCTCTCTCTCTCTCTCTCTCTCTCTCTCTCTCTCTCTCTCTCTCTGTCTATCTATGGTATATATATATATATATATATATATATACCTATTATAGGTAGTAGGTTGGTAGACAGCAACCACCCAGGAGGTACTACGTCCTGCCAGGTGACTGTGAAACAGAAACCTGAAACTGTTTTACATGATGGTAGGATTGCTGGTGTCTTTTTCTGTCTCATAAACACGCTGGATAACAGGTATATCTAGCTACTTCTACTTACACTTTAGGTCACACTACACTGGCATACACATGCATATATATACATACACACATCTAGGTTTTTCTTCTTTTTCTTAATAGCTCTTGTTCTTTTTATTTTCTCTATTGTCCATGGGGAAGTGGAAAAGAATCTTTCCTCCGTAAGCCATGCGTGTCGTATGAGGCGACTATAATGCCGGGAGCAATGGGCTAGTAACCCCTTCTCCTGTACAAATCTACTAAAACGAGAAGAAGAAAAACTTTATAAAATTGGGTTGTCTGAATGTGCGTGGATGTAGTGCGGATGATAAGAAAGAGATGATTGCCGATGTTATGAATGAAAAGAAGTTGGATGTCCTGGCCCTAAGCGAAACAAAGCTGAAGGGGTAGGCGAGTTTCAGTGGGGAGAAATAAATGGGATTAAGTCAGGAGTATCTGAGAGAGTTAGAGCTAAGGAAGGGGTAGCAATAATGTTGAAGGATCAGTTATGGAAGGAAAAGAGGGAATATAAATGTGTAAATTCAAGGATTATGTGGATTAAAATAAGGGTCGGATGCGAAAAATGGGTCATAATAAGCGTGTATGCACCTGGAGAAGAGAGGAGTGTAGAGGAGAGAGAGAGATTTTGGGAGATGTTAAGCGAATGTATAGGAACTTTTGAACCAAATGAGAGAGTAATTGTGGTAGGGGACCTAAATGCTAAAGTGGGAGAAACATGCAGAGAGGGTGTAGTAGGTAAGTTTGGGGTGCCAGGTGTAAATGATAATGGGAGCCCTTTGATTGAACTTTGTATAGAAAGGGATTTAGTTATAGGTAATACATATTTTAAGAAAAAGAGGATAAATAAGTATACAAGATATGATGTAGGGCGTAATGACAGTAGTTTGTTGGACTATGTATTGATAGATAAAAGACTGTTGAGTAGACTTCAGGATGTACATGTTTATAGAGGGCTACAGATATATCAGATCACTTTTTAGTTATAGCTACAGTGGGAGTAAAAGGTAGATGGAATACAAGGAAAATAGAATCAGTAAGTAAAAGAGAGGTGAAGGTTTATAAACTAAAAGAGGAGGCAGTTAGGGTAAGATATAAACAACTATTGGAGGATAGATGGGCTAGTGAGAGTGTAGGCAATGGGGTCGATAATGTATGGGGTAGATTTAAAAATGTAGTGTTAGAGTGTTCAGCAGAAGTTTGTGGTTACAGGCGAGTGGGTGCGGGAGGAAGAGGAGCGATTGGTGGAATGATGATGTAAAGAGAGTAGTAAGGAGAAAAAGTTAGCATATGAGAGGTTTTTACAAAGTAGAAGTGATGCAAGGAGGGAAGAGTATATGGAGAGAAAAGAGA
>WNWK01000030.1:315000-332500 GCA_009830355.1 Cherax destructor
TAGGACCCTTGTTTTCACTTCCAGACTGTCTAGGACCTTGTTTTCACTTCCAGACCGTCTAGGATCCTTGCTTTCACTTCCAGACTGTCTAGGACCCTTGCTTTCACTTCCAGACCGTCTAGGATCCTTGCTTTCACTTCCAGACTGTCTAGGATCCTTGCTTTCACTTCCAGACTGTCTAGGATATTTGCTTTTACTCCAAGGCCGTCTAGGACCCTTGTTTTCACTTCCAGACTGTCTAGGACCCTTGTTTTCACTTCCAGACCGTCTAGGATCCTTGCTTTCACTTCCAGACTATCTAGGATCCTTGCTTTCACTTCCAGACTATCTGGATCCTGTTCTTCCTAGGATCCTTATTTTCACTTCCAGACTGTCTAAGCATAACTTTGGGTGTATTATATATATATATATATATATATATATATATATATATATATATATATATATATATATATATATATATATATATATATATATATATGTATGTATATGTATAACACTCTTAGTATCCTTTTCTATTTCTTCTCTATTCCCTTTTTTATTTTATATTTCTCTATTTGTTTGATTCCGAAGTTTTTTATTTTCCTGACTCTTCCACCTCCCGCATTTCCTCAATTATCACATCTTTGTGTTTTCCTGTTTTATCTCTTAAAGTGCCAGGGTAAAAATGGACTTGGGAGATAAAGACAATGTAGTCTCCTCTACGTCACACTCTCTTCTCTCTTCTCTTCTCTTCTCTTCTCTTCTCTTTTCTTCTCTTCTCTTCTCTTCCTTACGCTTATTAATATACCTTTTTTTTTGGATGTATTTAGGTCTTCGTAGTGTGGGTTTGTTTGTGTTGAAATACACACAACACGAGGTGTATACACAGTGTGTATACACCTCGTGTTGTGTGTATTTTGTATGGTGTGTACAACTAGATGTGTGTGTGTGTGTTACAGTGAACGTTACCTGGCAATAGTTCACTGTTACAGTGAACGTTACCTGGCAATAGTTCACTGTTACAGTGAACGTTACCTGGCAATAGTTCACTGTTACAGTGAACGTTACCTGGCAATAGTTCACTGCTACAATGAACGTTACCTGGCAATAGTTCACTGTTACAGTGAACGTTACCTGGCAATAGTTCACTGTTACAGTGAACGTTACCTGGCAATAGTTCACTGTTACAATGAACGTTACCTGGCAATAGTTCACTGCTACAATGAACGTTACCTGACAATAGTTCACTGTTACAATGAACGTTACCTGGAAATAGTTCACTGTTACAATGAACGTTACCTGGCAATAGTTCACTGTTACAATGAACGTTACCTGGCAATAGTTCACTGTTACAATGAACGTTACCTGGCAATAGTTCACTGTTACAGTGAACGTTACCTGGCAATAGTTCACTGCTACAATGAACGTTACCTGGCAATAGTTCACTGTTACAGTGAACGTTACCTGGCAATAGTTCACTGCTACAGTGAACGTTACCTGGCAATAGTTCACTGTTACAGTGAACGTTACCTGCCAATAGTTCACTGTTACAATGAACGTTACCTGGCAATAGTTCACTGTTACAGTGAACGTTACCTGCCAATAGTTCACAGTTACAGTGAACGTTACCTGGCAATAGTTCACTGCTACAGTGAACGTTACCTGGCAATAGTTCACTGTTACAGTGAACGTTACCTGCCAATAGTTCACTGTTACAATGAACGTTACCTGGCAATAGTTCACTGTTACAGTGAACGTTACCTGCCAATAGTTCACAGTTACAGTGAACGTTACCTGGCAATAGTTCACTGTTACAGTGAACGTTACCTGCCAATAGTTCACTGCTACAGTGAACGTTACCTGGCAATAGTTCACTGCTACAATGAACGTTACCTGGCAATAGTTCACTGTTACAATGAACGTTATCTGGCAATAGTTCACTGTTACAATGAACGTTACCTGGCAATAGTTCACTGTTACAATGAACGTTACCTGGCAATAGTTCACTGTTACAATGAACGTTACCTGGCAATAGTTCACTGTTACAGTGAACGTTACCTGCCAATAGTTCACAGTTACAGTGAACGTTACCTGGCAATAGTTCACTGTTACAGTGAACGTTACCTGGCAATAGTTCACTGTTACAATGAACGTTACCTGGCAATAGTTCACTGTTACAGTGAACGTTACCTGGCAATAGTTCACTGTTACAGTGAACGTTACCGCAATAGTTCACTGTTACAATGAACGACAACGAGCTCAATATAATATACACGTTCGTCAATGTAAATCTCCCAACGATAACACTAAATTACGAAGTTCTTCTTGGCTAAATAACGTTAATGAACGTATGAAGAACGTATGGACGTTGACGGAGGAGGAACAAACGGGAAAACGTTGAGATATATGCAGTGAGAGGATTAAAAAAAATCTTTTTTTGGATTGAAACCGTCACAAAACTACATCAAAGAGATCACACAAAAATACAGCGTTTTAAACAGGACAAAATTATTTTCTCTTACCTGTTCGTGAAGCTGTGTATTGATCCTGCCTCCGCCACTTTGTTGTCCACTTTTCAGATACTCTTAGACGAAATCAATGCTTCCTAACATCCCTGCGAGTCATTTATGGGGTTTTAACATGTAGCTTTGCCCTCTTGTACCTATTTTCCGCCTCTTCAACAGCCTGTTACAGTCCACAATATCATTTTCTGAGTATTTTCTACGTCGTTATCATGTCTCCTCTCGTGTTTCTCTCCTTTAATATTATCACTTTAAAAGTATCTTCGTACTCTTTTTTCCTTTTAGTTTTGTTGCAAATCTTTGCATTTGTTTAAGTTTTTTGATATGAGCAGGTGTGGGTTCTACACTGGCGCTGCGTACTCCGTGATGGGCCTCACATATGTTGTCTATAGTCTTGTGAATAACTTGTTTTTTGGTTGAGATTCCTGAAAGCTAATCTTCGATTTGCGAAACACAGTGTGTGTGTGTGTGTATGTGTGTGTGTGTGTGTGTGTGTGTGTGTGTGTGTGTGTGTGTGTGTATGTGTGTGTACTCACCTAATTGTACTCACCTAATTGTGGTTGCAGGGGTCGAGACTCAGCTCCTGGCCCCGCCTCTTCGCTGTCCGCTACTGGGTCTCTGCTCTCCCTGCTCCATGAGCTTTATCATACCTCGTCTTAAAACTATGTATGGTTCCTGCCTCCACTATATCTTTCTCTAGACTATTCCACTTCCTGACTACTCTGTGTGTGTGTGTGTGTGTGTGTGTGTGTGTGTGTGTGTGTGTGTGTGTGTGTGTGTGTGTGTGTGTGTGTGTGTGTGTGTATGTGTGTGTGTGTGTGTGTGTGTGTGTGTGTACACCAGACTACCTTCTGGTAGCAGTGTAAAGCCTTTGGTAGCAGTTATAAAGCCCCTGGTAGCAGTATAAAGCCCCTGGTAGCAGTATAAAGCCCCTGGTAGCAGTATAAAGCCCCTGGTAGCAGTATAAAGCCCCTGGTAGCAGTATAAAGCCCCTGGTAGCAGTATAAAGCCCCTGGTAGCAGTATAAAGCCCCTGGTAGCCGTATAAAGCCCCTGGTAGCAGTATAAAGCCCCTGGTAGCAGTATAAAGCCCCTGGTAGCCGTATAAAGCCCCTGGTAGCAGTATAAAGCCCTGGTAGCAGTATAAAGCCCCTGGTAGCCGTATAAAGCCCCTGGTAGCAGTATAAAGCCCCTGGTAGCAGTATAAAGCCCCTGGTAGACGTATAAAGCCCCTGGTAGCAGTATAAAGCCCCTGGTAGCAGTATAAAGCCCCTGGTAGCCGTATGAAGCCCCTGATTGCTGTTATAAAGCCTCTGGTGTTCACTTGTGGGTTCGGCAGCTTTACAGGTTCGTTCATGCGATCCATCATAGTGTAAAGCTATTTTTAGCTGCTCCGAGTATGCAAGGGAGGGGGTCGATCTGGGGGAGCGTCGCCCCCTCTCTGTGGAGGGGCGCTTAGCTTTCTCACTTCCCCTTCCTACTCTACCTCTCCCCTACCCCCCTTCTCCCTCGTGTGTTTGTTTGTCTTTGTGTGTTTGCTTTGTATAAGTGTGTATGGACGTATACGCTTCTCTCTCTTTCTCTCTCTCTCTCTCTCTCTCTCTCTCTCTCTCTCTCTCTCTCTCTCTCTCTCTCTCTCTCTCTCTCTCTCTCTCTCTCTCCCTCCTCTCTTCCTTTCTTTGATTTTTTTATTCCTTCTACACTTCGTTGCATTCTCCTCCCCGTCACCCCAAGAGTCACTCCAACAGTCACCCCTACAATCTCCCTAAGTCTCCCCAACAGTCACCCAAAAAGTCTCCCCAACAGTCTCCCCAATAATATAGCAAGAGATGTGGTAGTGGGGAGGAATGTAGTAGTGGTCCTGACAGTGATCCTGACATTGGTCCTCACAATGGTCCTGACAGTGGTTCTGACAGTGGTCCTGACAGTGGTCCTGACAGTGATCCTGACAGTGGTTCTGACAGTGGTCCTGACAGAGGTCCTGACAATGATCCTGACACTGGCCTTGACATTGGTCCTCACAATGGTCTTGAGAGTGATCATCTCAGTGGTCCTGATAATGGTCATCACAATGGTCCTGACGGTGGTTCTGACAGTGGTCCTGACAGAGGTCCTCACAATGATCCTGACACTGGCCTTGACATCGGTCCTGACAATGGTCTTGACAGTGATCATCTCAATGGTCCTGACAATGGTCATCACAATGGTCCTGACAGTGGTCCTGATAGTGGTCCTGACAGTAGTCCTCAAAGAACCAGACAGTGGTCCTGATAATGGCCCTCACAACCACTGGGTCACCTTCTCATTCCTCTCAATTATTCAACCATATTGCCTATTCTTCACATTCTTCATTCTTCTCTAAATTATTCAACTATCTCTCTAAATTCTCGCATATTTCATCCTTCCCCTTCGCTGAAAATTTCTTGTTCATTTAAAGATATTTGTGAGTGAATAAGAAGAGTGGACCAGGATTCGAACCGAGGTCCATTCGAGTAGGAGACCCAACACTGTATCACTCAGACTGCTGATCGAATCCCCCGTTCTTATTTCTGTTTATTGGTTCTCGTTTGGCTTTGTATTTGTCAATGTTTTTAGCTGGTGTGTAGCCTTCAGTACCCAAGTGTAAGTCTGGAGTGTCTGGTGTAAGTCTGGAGTGTCTGGTGTAAGTCTGGAGTGTCTGGTGTAAGTCTGGAGTGTCTGGTGTAAGTCTGGAGTGTCTGGTGTAAGTCTGGAGTGTCTGGTGTAAGTCTGGAGTGTCTGGTGTAAGTCTCTGGAGTGTTTGGTGTAAGTCTGGAGTGTCTGGTGTAAGTCTCTGGAGTGTCTGGTGTAAGTCTGGAGTGTCTGGTGTAAGTCTGGAGTGTCTGGTGTAAGTGTTTGGTGTAAGTATATAGTGTCATGGGTACGTTGGCTGGTTAGGAAGTTTAAAGTCTATCTACTACACGAGGGTCATTAAGGCTTCATGTCATCTGTTCACACAGTCACATACTGAATCAAATATACTTGGTATATACTGAGACAATACACCTCTGTTGTATATACACTGAGACACAACACCTCTCGTCTATATACACTGAGACACACACACTCTCGCTCTATATACACTGAGACACATACACCTCTCGCTCTATATACACTGAGACACATACACCTCTCGCTCTATATACACTGAGACACATACACCTCTCGCTCTATATACACTGAGACACATACACCTCTCGCTCTATATACACTGAGACACATACACCTCTCGCTCTATATACACTGAGACACATACACCTCTCGCTCTATATACACTGAGACACATACACCTCTCGCTCTATATACACTGAGATACATACACCTCTCGCTCTATATACACTGAGACACATACACCTCTCGCTCTATATACACTGAGACACATACACCTCTCGCTCTATATACACTGAGACACATACACCTCTCGCTCTATATACACTGAGACACATACACCTCTCGCTCTATATACACTGAGACACATACACCTCTCGCTCTATATACACTGAGACACATACACTTCTCGCTTATATACACTGAGACACATACACTCTCGCTCTATATACACTGAGACACATACACCTCTCGCTCTATATACACTGAGACACATACATCTCTCGCTCTATATACACTGAGACACATACACCTCTCGCTCTATATACACTGAGACACATACACTTCTCGCTGTATATACACTGAGACACATACACTTCTCGCTGTATATACACTGAGACACATACACCTCTCGCTCTATATACACTGAGACACATACACCTCTCGCTCTATATACACTGAGACACATACACCTCTCGCTCTATATACACTGAGACACACACACCTCTCGCTCTATATACACTGAGACACATACACCTCTCGCTCTATATACACTGAGACACATACACCTCTCGCTCTATATACACTGAGACACATACACCTCTCGCTGTATATACACTGAGACACATACACTTCTCGCTGTATATACACTGAGACACATACACCTCTCGCTCTATATACACTGAGACACATACACCTCTCGCTCTATATACACTGAGACACACACACCTCTTGCTGTATATACACTGAGACATACACACCTCTCGCTGTATATATCCTTAGGAAGAATTCTAGGAACACACAATATACATTTTACGAAGAAAATATAAGTGTATGAGGTATGATAAAGAGGACAGTGGGAGTATACTTTATGTATCATACGTGAGGCTCATTCTTGAGTGGCAAGAGTGTTATTGGGCCGGCAGCCGGCAGCCGGCTGGCCAGACGTAAGCAGCTATTGACCCGGCGGTTTATTTTCAATATCTGGGGTTAAATGTTTATGAATTTCTGAAGCTAAACTATCCTATGAACTAGTGGTTAGTAGTAGTTGTAGTAGTAGTATAGTGGTAGTAGTAGTAGTAATGGTAGTAATACTAATTATGGCCCATGTTTATCATCTACTTCTATCTCTCCTATCAATTCTGTTATTTTTTTCAATGTGTTTCATGTCATTAACGGTAGAAGGGGAGTGGAGAGTGGGGAGAGAGCCTTCTGCTTTACCATCCTTGCCCTAATTGTCTGGATTATGTAGTTGTCTTGCTATTTAACATTCCTATGTACTGCCACGTACACTATGTACTCCCATGTACTTCCAAGTACACTATGAACTATTATGCACCCTTGTGCATTACCATGTACTTCCACGTACACTATGTATTACCATGTACTTCCACGTACACTATGTATTACCATGTACTTCCACATACACTATGTACTACCATGTACTTCCAAGTACATTATATACTCCCATGTACTTCTACGTACACTATGTACCCCATGTATTTCCACGTACACTATGTACTATCACGTACCCTTGTTCATTACAATTTACTTTCACATGCACCATATGCTCCCACGTACATCAAATACTCCCACGTACATCATGTACTGCCATGTACACTCGCCTCTGATAAACAACTCTCACCTCGTCAGTACAAACACACGACCCATGAACACTGAAGCAACCCACTGTGGGTGTTTTTATTTCTAGCAGTACGAAAAAAAACACCTCCCTGATTTACTAGCATTCATTAAAGTTTCAGGGATATACAAAGCCGAGTTCACCTTCAGTTAGTTTCAGGGATATACAAAGCCGAGTTCACCTTCAGTTAGTTTCAGGGATATACAAAGCCGAGTTCACCTTCAGTTAGTTTCAGGGATATACAAAGCCGAGTTCACCTTCAGTTAGTTTCAGGGATATACAAAGCCGAGTTCACTTTTCAGTTAGTTTCAGGGATATACAAAGCCGAGTTCACCTTCAGTTAGTTTCAGGGATATACAAAGCCGAGTTCACCTTCAGTTAGTTTCAGGGATATACAAAGCCGAGTTCACCTTCAGTTAGTTTCAAGGATATACAAAGCCGAGTTCACATTCAGTTAGTTTCAGGGATATACAAAGCCGAGTTCACTTTTCAGTTAGTTTCAGGGATATACAAAGCCGAGTTCACCTTCAGTTAGTTTCAGGGATATACAAAGCCGAGTTCACCTTCAGTTAGTTTCAGGGATATAGAAAGCCGAGTTCACCTTCAGTTAGTTTCAGGGATATACAAAGCCGAGTTCACTTTCAGTTAGTTTCAGGGATATACAAAGCCGAGTTCACTTTTCAGTTAGTTTCAGGGATATACAAAGCCGAGTTCACTTTCAGTTAGTTTCAGGGATATACAAAGCCGAGTTCACCTTCAGTTAGTTTCAGGGATATACAAAGCCGAGTTCACCTTCAGTTAGTTTCATGGATATACAAAGCCGAGTTCACTTTCAGTTAGTTTCAGGGATATACAAAGCCGATTTCACCTTCAGCTAGTTTCAGGGATACACAAAGCCGAGTTCACTTTCAGCTAGTTTCAGGGATATACAAAGCCGAGTTCACCTTCAGTTAGTTTCAGGGATATATAAAGCCGAGTTCACTTTCAGCTAGTTTCAGGGATATACAAAGCCGAGTTCACTTTCAGTTAGTTTCAGGGATATACAAAGCCGAGTTCACCTTCAGTTAGTTTCAGGGATATACAAAGCCGAGTTCACTTTCAGTTAGTTTCAGGGATATACAAAGCCGAGTTCACCTTCAGCTAGTTTCAGGGATATACAAAGCCGAGTTCACTTTCAGTTAGTTTCAGAGATATACAAAGCCGAGTTCACCTTCAGTTAATTTTAAATATGAACGATCGCCATAAGCAAATTTCAGCATGAAAGTTGCCTCTTGTGAACGTCACTGCCGACGCTGGTACTACTGAAATGCTCTAGATCCACGGATCTGGAGCGACCTTTACCTTACATAAAGCACCTTGGTTTTCTGCCCCATTAGAGTTTAACGCTTCTCCGTTGATACATGGAACAGCAGTGAGTTTTTGGCCCTTAAAAGTAAATTCCGAAAGCATACACACACACATATATATATATATATATATATATATATATATATATATATATAATAATATAAATAATAACATAGACAGTAATCTTCAAATTTATATTTTCTCCTTAAAATAATCTGTTCTCTAAGATTATTCAATTATCTTTTCAATCTTCTCTGAATTATTTTCACTTGTTTTACATAAATGTGAAAAAACCGGAGAATGCTCTTTCCTGTTTTTTGGAAGCTTAGGTAAACTCTGAGCTTAATTACATTATGTAAATTGAAATAACGTGGGTTTAGACTCTAAATTTTGGTTCACTGATGACGGACGACATGAAACAATTAGGAAACTTTATATATATATATATATATATAAAATATATATATATATATATATATATATATATATATATATATATATATATATACATATGTCGTGCCGAATAGGTAAATTTGGTCAATTATCAAGAACTCATTTAAAATTAAGTCGAACCTTAGAAAACTTACCTAACCTTATTATAACAAGCGCAATTTAATTTAGCCTAATCCAACCAAATAATAATTATTTAATAATAATAATAATTTAATAATAATCAAACAAAATTAATTATATTTTTTTTCGTTACGTTCAGAATGATTTTTGCGAAATTATTTCATACACAAATTTTCGCTTGCCTTATTCGGCAAGAAGAGCGTTGCTATTTAAGCCAAAATCTCAAGTTTTTACCTATTTGGCACGACATATGTATATTTGTATGGTGTGTTAGGGATAATGGAGAGAGAAGGCGAAGAATGACTGACATAATATTCATAACATAAAATTGGGTCAGTTGAAATTTGGGACACAGAAATTCAATCATCAGGCGGAGGCTAAAATTCGGTATTTTAAGACGAGACTGAATCTTATTTCAGGGAGACTGATTTTAGGCATCATGATGTGTTTTGTGCTCTCTGTCTCTGTCTCTCTGTCTCTCTCTCTGTCTCTCTCTCTCTCACTCTCTTTAATGTATTTATGTGTGTACTGTATTAACTAAAACACGCGCAAGAATACGAGAGTGAGAGAACACTACAAGAGGCCTATTGACCCATGCTAGGCACGTCCAATTGAACTCTAGCCTCGCACTCACTGTCATACCTACCACTGAAGCTGTGCATACACTTTATTTCCCCAAACTACTTTCATTTCACTTCAATTCCTCACCGCCAAAACACCAACAAACTACCGCGTTGGATTTTCTCAATAATTATCATCTTCCTCTGTGTCTCATTCCCTAAGTTCTTGTTCCCTGTGGCCTGTGTCTCATTTAGTCTACGGTGGCAGTATGAGAGTCGCGTCGGTAGATGAAAAAGAAAAAATTGAAAATACTTCGACAAAGTCTGTGTAAATGACTGTTTAGTTATGTAAAGAATGTATACATGATGAAGGTAGATTATCTCAAACGAAAGGGAACAAGGCAGATCACCATAGAACCAAAGAAATAAGGAAGATCACCATAGAACCAAAGAAATAAGGAAGATCACCATAGAACCAAAGAAATAAGGCAGATCACCATAGAACCAAAGAAATAAAGCAGATCACCATAGAACCAAAGAAATAAAGCAGATCACCATAGAACCAAAGAAATAAGGCAGATCACCATAGAACCAAAGAAATAAGGCAGATCACCATAGAACCAAAGAAATAAGGCAGATCACCATAGAAGGAAAGGAAGAGCTAAACCTCATGATAGTAATATTCTCCGGTAAACTCTCACTTAAAGAACACAATTTTCTTCATCAGGAGAATACCCGGTGAGAGGATTCTTGGTCAGCTGAAAGGTTTTCTTCGTCAGGAAACTTGACAGTGTCTCTTAACGAAGCTTATAGACCAGACAACGATCTCTTAACTAGTTTTCACCCTCGTTAATTGACGAACCTGAAGGTAATGACACCCCTCATCATTATCATTATCTTAAGATAGTGTTAACGGTATGGTGGTCACTCCCTTCACTCACTATTCACCACCTTCACTCACTATCCACCACCTTCACTCATCCTCCACCACCTTCAATCACCATCCACCTCCTTCACTCTCCATTCATCTCCCACTCACCATATACCACCTTCACTCCTCGTTTTCTCCCTCATCCTCCACTCTCTGTCGCATCCCCTCATTCCCCCCACCTCACCCCCTCATTCCCCCACCTCACCCCCTCATCCCCCCACCTCACCCCCTCACCCCTCACATATACATAACACTAACTATCATGGCAGGAGGTTAAGCAAACTTCTGCCATCAACTGACGCAACGAAAAAAGATAATTGGACCTCAGGCGTTCTTTAAAATTTAGATTGTCTCCCCAGGGCATCACTTGTATCCCAGACTTGTTCCATAAGTTGTTCAGAATCCTCTATACTTCAACTAATATATATATATATATATATATATTTTTTTTTTTTTTTTTTTTTTCAACAAGTCGGCCGTCTCCCACCGAGGCAGGGTGACCCAAAAAGAAAGAAAATCCCCAAAAAGAAAAAACTTTCATCATCATTCAACACTTTCACCACACTCATACATAATCACTGTCTTTGCAGAGGAGCTCAGATACGACAGCTGAGAAAAGTCCCTCCCAGCTGTCACTATCTCAGACCCCTCCTTTAAAGTGCAGGCATTGTACTTTCCATTTCCAGGACTCAAGTCCAACTAAATCAATTAACTGGTTTCCCTGAATCCCTTCACAAAATGTTACCCTGCTCACACTCCAACAGATCGTCATGTCCCAAAAACCATTCGTCTCCATTCACTCCTATCTAACACGCTCACACATGCTTGCTGGAAGTCCAAGCCCCTCGCCCACAAAACCTCCTTTACCCCTTCCCTCCAACCTTTTCTAGGACGACCCCTACCCCGCCTTCCTTCCCTACAGATTTATACGCTCTCCAAGTCATTCTACTTTGATCCATTCTCTCTAAATGACCAAACCACCTCAACAACCCTTCTTCAGCCCTCTGACAAATACTTTTAGTAACTCCACACCTTCTCCTAATTTCCACATTCCGAATTTTCTGCATAATATTTACACCACACACACTATATATATATATATATATATATATATATATATATATATATATATATATATATATATATATATATATATATATATATATATAGTCACGTTATTGTGTGTTGTGAGTTGTTCCAGCCAAAGTATTGTGGGTTTTTTCTCTTACTTGCTATCTCCCTCCCTCTCTTCCTTCCACTTCCTCTCCATCTCTCCTTACCTTCCCCTCTCCTTCCTTGATTCTCCTTCCCTCATTCTCTACCTCTTGCTCATTCTACTCACTCTTCTTCCTCCCCTTTTCTCTTCCTATCCCCACTTTCCTTCTTCATTCTGCAGGTGTGTCCCTCTTCCCCCATTCACAACATTTCTCTCAGGTGTTGACCCTTGTGTGTCCCTCTCACGTCCGTATCCTATTTTTTTTCGTTCATTTCCCCCACTTGTTTGCCCCTCCTATTTCCCAACCCCATTTTTTTCCCCTTCCCCATTTCCCATCCCAACGCCTCCTCCCCATTCCCCATCAACCATGTTTCCGGTCAACTTTCTGTGTCCTGCAAAACTTTGTGCTTTTAACATAGAATCCCTGCTGATATTGCTTCCCCTGAGTGTGTGTGTGTGTGTGCGTGTGTGTGTGTGTGTGTGTGTGTGTGTGTGTGTGTGTGTGTGTGTGTGTGTGTGTGTGTGTGTGTGTGTGTGTGTGTGTGTGTGTGTGTGTGTGTGTGTGTGTGTGTGTGTGTGTGTGTGTGTGTGTGTGTGTGTGTGTGTGTGTGTGTGTGTGTGTGTGTGTGTGTGTGTGTGTGTGTGTGTGTGTGTGTGTGTGTGTGTGTGTGTGTGTGTGTGTGTGTGTGTGTGTGTGTGTGTGTGTGTGGGTTTTAAATCCAGTTAACCATTTCATAGATAACTTTTGTATTTGGACTCTGACAGTCTAACTAATTGAAGATGTTCTAGAGACGATCATTTTAATAAAAGTATTTACTACTTTTGTTGACTGCTCTCAACCCGTGTTTAGTGATTTGTGAATAAAATCTTCAAAAGAGAGACGAAGATATCTCTCTCCTGTCTCTCTCCTCTGTTTCTCTCTTGTATCCCCTGTTTCTCTCCTCTGTCTCTCTTCTGTTTCTCATCAGTTACGTCTCTCCATTCATTACTGCCTCTGTGAGTTAATGACCAGATGTTTCACAACTTTGTGTGAGCTTGGAGAGGGGGCAGTGAAGGTAGAATAGAGGGGAGAACAAAGGGGTAAATGAAGGGTAAGGGGAAAGCAGGGCAAAGGGGGTAAATAAAGGGTAAGGGAAGAGGAGGGCAGTGCATTGGGCAGTGCATTGGGCACTTTCCGTCTAAATTAACTAAACATATAGTGATTTCAGTGACCCATTTTAAAATTCTGAAAAATGTTTGGAAAACTAAAGATTATGTGAAAATATTGAGAGTAGAAGTCAAGGAAGGAAAACAATGATAAGGAGAGCAAACAAATAGAGGAAGTGGTTGAGAAACTAGAGGAGCGCAGTAGAATAAAAGGCGATTGAAGAGGACAAAAGAGGAGGGTAACACGAAGAGGAATATAAGAAGAGTACGCCGAGGGGAAATAAAGGGAGACGTTAATGAGAGGAGAGGAACGTGTAGAAAGTAAGCAACGTACCATCAAATAAATCAAATACCAATACTATTCACACGAATTGCTAAAACGTATAAATAAAACGATAAAATAGAAAGTAAGACTCTTGCATCGTATTTGGGCCAGTTACCAGCTTCCCCAAAACAGTGCAAACCTTCCTTTCACCATAATACACCGGCGTCTAAGGTTTGAAGCCAATCAAAATAGTCGTTCTCCAGTTATCACACTGTGACCAATAACCCCAATATTGTTACCTACAATTAGTGAATTAACAAATTTGTACCTATGTAGTCTAAATTCACAGTCGTTCTCTAGGACTGATGCATCAGCCAGATAAGTTTAAAGCCGTGCAGAATTTGTGAGCTTTGAAAATTTGAAGCCAGTCTGATGAGGCATTCTCAAGATTCCAACTGTAACTTAGAGGTACTTACTACAGCTGATACCTGAAGAAATTTTAATGTAAATGGGAAAAGGAGGAGATAGATAGATGGATGAACAGATAGACAGATAAAAAGATAGACAGATAAAGATAATGATGGGCTAATAGAGAAATGTGAATAAATAACGTGAGAGAAAAGGACTGATAAAAACAGAGCACAAGAAGAAACATGGGAAAAGGCAAGACCAAAAGATAGGCAAACAGCAAACAACGGTAGACAAACAGAGAGACAAAGAGAATGCTTAAACAGGAGTGTCTCTGTCTGTAATATTTACATCTTTACTGCTCTGAGAGAGGAAAATAAAAAGCGTATCGTGAGGGTGCTTTTCACAGGAAGAAAGCAACTGCCTGTCACAGTAGCAGCGTAAAGCAGAGCGTAACACCCAAGTCTAGTGTCTGCTTCGTCACAGTCCACAAGAACTCTACGGTGATGTATACCCACATTTCACTATCATTTACCTAAGAACGCTACAGAGATATTTACCCACATTTAACTATAATATGTGATGAAACTCTACGGAGTTACCTACCCATATTTCACTATAATTGTTTATATTACATTATGGAGGTGCCTATCCACGTATGATCCTACGCAGATGTCAACACATATTTTAATATGAAATCACCTGCTCACTATGACAAATAAATAATCTAGTAAATATGAAAAACATAGTGACTAATTATCTTGAAAATAAATCTAATAGTAATGATAATAGCTACTAATGGCATTTTATTTTAATAGAGACGGAATTCAAATTTGAAAAGAAAGAAAGAATAATGTTTATAGCCAAGAAAGCTACTTTCACTGTATGACTTTCTTGTATTTGTTGTTCCTTTAAGTAGCGTAGCTTTCACAGGCACTTTCTCTCAAGCTTTATAACCGAAACTTACTACGACGTTTCGGTCCTACCTGTACCATTAACCAGAACCGTCTTCATAGCTTTCAGTCTCCTGTTTGTGGGTCATTCGCGTATTATTCCAGTCATGGTATTGTGCCACTTCATTCTGCACTTTCACTAATTTCTCTAGAATTTAAAGTTGTCATAGAGGTTTTTTTAAACATAATTCGTATTGCTTTCTCGAGTGCCTCTTACAATGGGCGCTCCAAGAGTCTGTTGCCTCTCCCAAGAGTCTAATGAAAGCATCTCCAACACACTCCTCTTAGTCCTCTCACGCAAGGAGTAAAGCTGTCTGCTTTGAAAGAGGACCTACTCTTGCTTTTATTTTGCTGTCTTTTCTCTGTTTATTTATTTTTGCTTTTTGTTGGCATTGCTGCTTCGTCTGGAATTTTTTTATTTTGTCCTCGTACGTTGCTGTTTATGTAGGTTTTCTTTGTATTATTTAGTAATTATTGTCTTTTAGTCTTTGACTCTGTCTGCTTGTCTCTCTCTCTCTCTCTCTCTCTCTCTCTCTCTCTCTCTTTCGCTCTCTCTCTTTATCTGTCTGTCTCTCTCTTTCGCTCTCTCTCTTTCTTTTCTTCACCTTTATCATAAGTAATCCATTTCTTCTTCGTCTTCTACCTATTCTTCTAATTCTTCTACCTTTTCTACATATTATTTTACCTCTTCTACCTGTTCTTCTTCCTCTTCCTCCTCCTTCCTGCTTCGCCATGACACCTGGGTGTGGTAAAGAGACAGTGCTAAGCCTCAAGTGCTCCCAGGGTCGTTATTCCTATGTCCTCGTGGCTTCTTTGCGCCTCTATGCAAGCTCTTGGATCTTAGGCTTTATTTCCTCTCATTGATACCCTCGTATTTTCTCTCTCAAAATTTGGTCTGCCTTTTTTTCTTATTCTTTTGTCTGTTGAATATTTAGTTTTGTGGTCTTTTGTATTTTAGTGTTTTCTTTTTGTTGCTGTGTTTCTTTTTGTTGTGGCTGTTGTTGTTATTGTTGCTTTTTAGTGGACTTGCTTTACTTTTTTTTATATTGCTGTTATCTTTGTTGATGTTGTTGGTTTTGCAGTTGCAGCTGTTGATGCCGCTGTTGTTTTTGGTGCTGGTGTTGCTACTGGTGTTGCAGCTGTTGTTGCTGCTGCTGTTGTCCTTTTGGCTGTTGTTGTTGCTGGTGTTGCAACTGTTGTTGCCGCTGTTGTTCTTGTTGCTGGTGTTGCAGATGTTGCAGCTGTTGTTCTAGAGTAGAGGCTGGTGTTGCAGCTGTTGTTATTGCTGTTGTTGTGAGTGCTGTTTTATTGTTCCCGCTGGAGGAGAAGAGAGACAGACAGACAGACTGACAGACTGAGAGTGAGAGAGAGACAGAGAGAATGAGAGACAGAGGGAGAGAGAAAGAGAGAGAGAGGGAGAGAGAAAGAGAGAGAGAGGGAGAGAGAAAGAAAGAGAGGGAGAGAGAGAAAGAGAGAGACAGAGATAGTGAGAGAGAGAAGCAATAATCCACATAAAATTTATCACGCTCGTTTGTTATCGTTTATCTCACTCGCGTTAAGCCCTATCTTCGTTAAACCCCAAGATGTGTTACGTACAACGATGTTTTATCATGTTTTATTTATGTTGTCTTTCATTTTTTTATGTTTTTTTTTATTATTTTGTGTTGTTTGTTTCGGTGTTTTAATTTTTGTTATTGATATTAAATTTAGTTTAAAATTTGTCACATTCGTATTCTCTCTCTCTCTCTCTCTCTCTCTCTCTCTCTCTCTTCTCTCTCTCTCTCTCTCTCTCTCTCTTCTCTCTTCTCATCTCCTCTCTCTCTCTTATTTTTCCATACCACTGTTTTTTCCTGCTTTTTCTCTCGTTTCCTTTCTTCTCCCCCATTTTCCTATTTCTTTTAAAATTTCTACCTTCTCATTCCCTTCCTCTCCTCTATACCTCTTCCCTCTCACTCCATCTCCCTCCCTCTCTTATCCTTCCTATGTCTATCTCAATATTCCCTCTCCGCCTTACTTTCCTTCTCTCTCTCTCTCCTTATATCTACTCTCCATCTTCCCTCTCCCTCCATCTTCCCTCTCCCTCTCTCTATCCTCCCTCTCTCCCCATCCTTCCTAATTCCCGGCTCCCTGACTGCACTTTCTCTCAAAATGAAATTCCTTTTTAGACAAAGATCGAAAGTTATCTTATTGGGTGTTAGGCAATATGAGAGGTAGAGTGAGAGGGAGGGGAGTGGGAAGTGCACAATGACAGGGAGGGGAGTGGGGCGGTGTAGAGTGAGAAGGAAGGGAGTGGGGAGGTGTAGAGTGAGAGGGAAGGTAGTGGGAGGTGTAAAGTGAGAGGGAGGGGAAGTGGTAAGATGGGGGAAATGTGAGGGGGATAAGTGAATGAGTGAGGGATGAGAAAGAGTGAATAAAGGAAGAAGATGAGAGAAGAGGAGAGACATGAGGGAGACAAAATGTGGTATGAGAAGAAGAGAAGAAAGTAGAGAGAGAGTGAGATAGAGAGAGAGAGAGAGAGAGAGAGAGAGAGAGAGAGAGGAGAGAGAGGAGGAGAGAGAGGAGAGAGAGAGAGAGAGAGAAAGAGAGAGAGATGAGTAGAAGAAAAGCAGAG
>WNWK01000030.1:337500-372500 GCA_009830355.1 Cherax destructor
AGTGACCCCTGGCACCACCTTCTAACAACACAGTCACCCCTGGCACCACCTTCTAACAACACAGTCACCCCTGGCACCACCTTCTAACAACACAGTCACCCCTGGCACCACCTTCTAACAACACAGTCACCCCTGGCACCACCTTCTAACAACACAGTCACCCCTGGCACCACCTTCTAACAACACAGTCATGACACTCTAACACAGTACCTGGACACCACCTTCTAACAACACAGTCACCCCTGGCACCACCTTCTAACAACACAGTCACCCTGGCACCACTTCTAACAACACAGTCACCCCTGGCACCACTTCTAACAACACAGTCACCCTGGCACCACCTTCTAACACACAGTCACCCCTGGCACCACCTTCTAACAACACAGTCACCCCTGGCACCACCTTCTAACAACACAGTCACCCTGGCACCACCTTCAACAGCACAGTCACCCCTGGCACCACCTAATAACACAGTCACCCTGGCACTCACCTTCTAACAGCACAGTCACCCCTGGCACCACCTTAACAACACAGTCACCCCTGGTCACCTTACCTAACAACACAGTCACCCCGGGACGGACCACCTTCTAACACACAGTCACCCCTGGCACCACCTTCTAACAACACAGTCACCCCTGGCACCACTTAACAACACAGCAACCCTGACCAGCTTCTAACAACACAGTCACCTGGACCACCTTCAAAACACAGTTATCCTGGCACCACTTCAGCAGCACAGTCACCTGGACCACTAACACAGTCCCCCTGACCACCTTCTAACACAAGTCACCTGGCATCACCTCTAACAACCAGTCACCCCCATCACCTTCTAACACACAGTCTGGCACCACCTTCTAACAGCACAGTCACCTGGCACCACCTAATAACAGTCACCTGCATCACCTCAAAGCACAGTCACCCTGGCATCACCTTCTAACACAGTCACCTGGCATCACCTTCAACACGTCACCTGCACACTTCTACAGCACAGTCACCTGCACCACCACACACAGTCACCTCAAATCAGCTTGAGGTCGTTTCTGTGGGGTCTGACTCTCATATATTTCTTCAAGCAGATGGACGCTAATGCCTGCTTCTCACACACTTTAAAAATACTTCTAAAATGTATCTGGCAAATTTCCCTGTGCTTGAAGATTTTACGGAATTTTGTTACTACTGAAGGCTAATTTTATTTTTAGGGGTAACTCTAATAGTTTTCGGGTAATTTTAAATAATATCATTTGGGGGTAACTAATAGTTTTCGCGTATAATTAATTTTTTTTTTGGGGGGGGGGGGGTAACTCTAGTTTTCAGGTATATTTAATTAATAATTTTGGGGGTAACTGTAATAGTCTGCGGGTAATTTAAATTAATAGTGATAATGAGCTTTTACCTAGGTAGTAGGTTGGTAGTCAGCAACCACCCAGGGAGGTACTACCGTCCTGCCAAGTGAGTGTAAAACGAAAGCCTGTAATTGTTTTACATGATGGTAGGATTGCTGGTGTCTTTTTTCTGTCTCATAAACATACAAGATTTCAGGTATGTCTTGTTACTTCTATACACTTAGGTCACACTACACATTCATGTACAAGCATATATATACACACCCCTCTGGGTTTTCTTCTATTTTCTTACTAGTTCTTGTTCTTATTTCCTCTTATGGGGAAGTGGAACAGAATTCTTCCTCCGTAAGCCATGTGTGTCTAAAGAGGCGACTAAAATGCCGGGAGCAAGGGGCTAGTAACCCCTTCTCCTGTATATATTACTAAACGTAAAAGGAGAAACTTTCGTTTTTCCTTTTGGGCCACCCTGTCTCTGTGAGAGGCGGCCGATGTGTTGAAAGAAGAAGAATGAGCTTTAAAAAAAATCATTGTTGTCTGTGTTATATATTATACTTTCTCTTATTTTTGAGATCGAATATCATTTTCCTTCGCATATTTTTTTTTATTCTTTGTGATTTATTGTTTGGTTTAAATGGTAGTACGTGTGGCTTATATTTGAAGGTCCTGGGTTTGATCCAGTTGGGTTTGTTTCTTTACACTTGTTGCTGCCCCTGGTCACCTAGTAGAAAGTAGGTACCTGGGTGTTAGTCGACTCTTGTGAGTGGCATCCTGGGGAAGAGGATCAAACGACCCGAAAGAAGAAAGCCACATTAATAGGCTTTCTTGGATTATCCTGGGTTATTAACCCCCCGGAGTTACTAATCTGAATAAAGCCTTCTTCATTTGTTTTTCTTCTGTTTACTTCCTTTTATCCTTTTCTTTCTTGCTCTTGTTCTGCTTCTTACTAATACTTTCTTAATGCAGCATTTTTTTTCTTCATACACGGTGGTACCCCGGATTTCGTACAGCTCTCAACTCTAACCATTATGTAAGTGTATTTTTTGTAAGTGCTTTTGTAAGTGTATTTTTTGGGAGTCTGAAACGGACTAATCTAATTTACATTATTCCTTATGGGAACAAATTCGTTCGGTAACGGCACTCGAACAGCATTCTGGATCGAATTATTGACGAAATCCGAGGTACCACTGTACTTGTCATCGCTCCTGCGTCCGTGTTCAGAAATATGTCTCCTACTTGATGGCCTACTCACAGCCTGTTGGTGCTAGCAGTAGGCAGTTCGCAGTAGGCACCACAGGCCAGCTGATTAGCAAATAACTAAGGTAACTTATTAAGTCCCCTAAGGAACTTGTAAGTTAGTTCCCTGTATATCACAGAAATCTTGTTAGTAATTCACCTTACACATGAAGGTAAGGCTGTTATGTGTTCCTGGATCCTTTGAACTTATTCAGTCGTCACTCTGTGATCTGGTTCAATTAATTTGTTGATTTTCAGATTTTAAATGTGTTTAATTGTGGCAGCTGTTAAGCTGGCTGGTATTTATTGAGTCAATTTCAGGCCATACACGAAAGTTATATATTAGGCGCATCCGTATCGTGTGTTAATGCATGAAATATATGTGAGTGTTGCTGTATAGTGTGTCTCGCATTCAGTGAACGGAGGTAAAGAGCGGGGGGGAAACTAAAGATTAAAAGAGAACTGATGCAAAGAGAGAGAGAGAGAGAGAGACAACAATACCAGGCCAACATATCCAAGTCATGTCAGTGTCACCAGGTAGACAGTCCAGGAATATCCTGGAATATTCTAGGAACCTCTGTGTGGACCCTCGTTGCTGACTGTGTTACGGACATTCCCTGCATTCCTGGCCAGGGTCCGTGGTACGTGAAACTGTGTATGGACTCTGTGTTTGATTCCTTAACAATGCCTTCTGTGTGGCTGTTTGACCGTACGACACTCTGTTACCTCCTGTTCACTTACTGGATAACGCACGTCATTTGACCAGCCACGCGCGAGGTATTCTGTTAACCTTCTTGCAAGTGGTCAGGTATTCTGTTAACCTTCTTGCAAGTGGTCAGGTATTCTGTTAACCTTCTTGCAAGTGGTCAGGTATTCTGTTAACCTTCTTGCAAGTGGTCAGGTATTCTGTTAACCTTCTTGCAAGTGGTCAGGTATTCTGTTAACCTTCTTGCAAGTGGTCAGGTATTCTGTTAACCTTCTTGCAAGTGGTCAGGTATTCTGTTAACCTTCTTGCAAGTGGTCAGGTATTCTGTTAACCTTCTTGCAAGTGGTCAGGTATTCTGTTAACCCTCTTGTAAGTGGTCAGGTATTATGTTAACCTTCTTGCAAGTGGTCAGGTATTCTGTTAACCTTCTTGCAAGTGGTCAGGTATTCTGTTAACCTTCTTGCAAGTGGTCAGGTATTCTGTTAACCCTCTTATAAGTGGTCAGGTATTCTGTTAACCTTCTTGCAAGTGGTCAGGTATTCTGTTAACCTTCTTGCAAGTGGTCAGGTATTCTGTTAACCTTCTTGCAAGTGGTCAGGTATTCTGTTAACCCTCTTGCAAGTGGTCAGGTATTCTGTTAACCTTCTTGCAAGTGGTCAGGTATTCTGTTAACCTTCTTGCAAGTGGTCAGGTATTCTCTTAACTCTCTTGTAAGTGGTCAAATATTCTGTTAACTCTCTTGTAAGTGGTCAGGTATTCTGTTAACCCTCTTGTAAGTGGTCAGAATTCTGTTAACTCTCTTGTAGGTGGTCAGGTATTCTGTTAACTCTCTTGTAAGTGGTCAAATATTCTGTTAACTCTCTTGTAAGTGGTCAGGTATTCTGTTAACCCTCTTGTAAGTGGTCAGAATTCTGTTAACTCTCTTGTAGGTGGTCAGGTATTCTGTTAACTCTCTTGTAAGTGGTCAAATATTCTGTTAACTCTCTTGTAAGTGGTCAGGTATTCTGTTAACCCTCTTGTAAGTGGTCAGAATTCTGTTAACTCTCTTGTAGGTGGTCAGGTATTCTGTTAACTCTCTTGTAGGTGGTCAGGTATTCTGTTAACTCTCTTGTAAGTGGTCAAATATTCTGTTAACCCTCTTGCAAGTGGTCAGGTATTCTGTTAACCTTCTTGCAAGTGGTCAAATATTCTGTTAACTCTCTTGTAAGTGGTCAAATATTCTGTTAACTCTCTTGTAAGTGGTCAGGTATTCTGTTAACCCTCTTGTAAGTGGTCAGAATTCTGTTAACTCTCTTGTAGGTGGTCAGGTATTCTGTTAACTCTCTTGTAAGTGGTCAAATATTCTGTTAACTCTCTTGTAAGTGGTCAAATATTCTGTTAACTCTCTTGTAAGTGGTCAGGTATTCTGTTAACCTTCTTGCAAGTGGTCAGGTATTCTGTTAACTCTCTTGTAAGTGGTCAAATATTCTGTTAACTCTCTTGTAAGTGGTCAGGTATTCTGTTAACTCTCTTGCAAGTGGTCGACAATACACTCACGACATCTCAGGGCTTCGATACCAAAATAATAAGAAGCTTGTGGTGTAATTTTTGTTTAGATGGTGGACCGGTAAGCCAGCGGAAGGCCTCGATCATAATACCAAAAGCTTTATCGAGTAGATCATCAGTTGACTCTTCCCAGTTTTCCTGACGAGCAAAACATCACTCGGTCGGCTTCTTGTTGCCAGCGTACTGGAGTCAGGTTCGAAGCTCGTCTCTGGTTCATGCAATAAGAGAGGCGAAAATCGCAATTTTGATTGGTTAACGCTATCTGTTGTTCATTTGTTTTCCAGCAATCACTCATTATCTAAGAACATAAGAAAGGAGGAGCACTGCAGCAGGCCTACTGGCCCAAGCTAGTCAGGTCCAACTCACACCCACCTACACCCACCTACACCCACTCGTGTACTTGTCTAACCTATTTTTAAAGCTAAACAATATTTGGCTAAGCAGTTTCCATGACGCCATTCACAGATATTGTCATGGTCTCACTCCCGTCTGAATTTACCTTAAGACAGTAAACACCTTTAAACTGTTCAACACTACCTTCTGGCGTCTCTCTCTCTCTCTCTCTCTCTCTCTCTCTCTCTCTCTCTCTCTCTCTCTCTCTCTCTCTCTCTTATCTATCTATCTATCTATCTATCTATCTATCTCCGGTTACTAGATTGTTAATTTGACAATGATAGTCAAGTGTTATAATGAAACGTGGGTAGGTGACTCCATAGATTATTCTACAAATGTGCCGTATTTCTTTGCTAGTGTCTGCGGTGCCACATTTGAGTGCCCCGTCTTACAAGCGTTGACGTCGTTCTCTTTGCAAAGATGCAAGACTTTCAAAGTAAGGACACTCACTTTGTGAAGGAAATTAGAAGGGAAACACTCTAAGCTAGCAGGTATTATCCACAAGGTAAAAACCTACTACATGTAGTTACTTCTAAGCAAATCCTTATTATAAGCGACATTTCTCCCATGACAGAACTCTGTCCAGATCGAAACGTCTTTCATTAGGTTTCTAAAGCGAAATGTTGCAGGTGAAAGAAGGAAGAGGGAACACACAGAAAAATCAAAGATATGGTTACAGTAAGTGCTTGTAGAAATGCAGATTTGCCAGCACTTGTGTATTTACGATACAGGAAATATTAACTGTCCTACCAGAGTACATAACTTTTTGCAAGCTTTCGTCTCACACTCGTATGACATGAGGCTAACCCTTCCCTGGGTATCTACTGTCAACCAACCTACTATCAATGTTTCACACTCAAGTGACAGGACGATAGTGTCTTCCTGGGTAGCTACTGTCTACTCAGGTGACAGGACGATAGTGTCTTCCTGGGTAGCTACTGTCTACTCAGGTGACAGGACGATAGTGTCTTCCTGGGTAGCTACTGTCTACTCAGGTGACAGGACGATAGTGTCTTCCTGGGTAGCTACTGTTTACTCATGAGGCAACCTTCCCTGGGTATCTACTGTAAACCCGGGCGTACATCAATGTTTCACACTCAAGGTGACAGGACGATAGTGTCTTCCTGGGTAGCACTGTCTACTCAGGTGACAGGACGATAGTGTCTTCCTGGGTAGCTACTGTCTACTCAGGTGACAGGACGATAGTGTCTTCCTGGGTAGCTACTGTTTACTCAGGTGACAGGACGATAGTGTCTTCCTGGGTAGCGACTGTCTACTCAGGTGACAGGACGATAGTGTCTTCCTGGGTAGCTACTGTCTACCAGTCTACTACTATATCCAGCACGCATCTGTGATTCGTAGACAGAAGATTCCTTTTAATCTTCAAGCAATGTTAGAAGATAATTTCAAGATATTGTAAATTACTTAGAAAGATTAGGCCACAATTATCACAGAGAGGCTCTAGCCTCTACGACCACTTGTGAACTCACCACTTCATTCAGTAAAATCTACAATACGTGTATTAAACGACATCATTTACAGTTGTAGATCGGAGACTCCTGGCGGTGCCTCAGGCCACAGTGTGGTGGGAATATTATTCAAAGTTGCAAGTGGAAATTACGCCGGTTGCACTTGGGAAGTCGAATGGGGAAGTTGCGGTTCGATGGGTCATCAATGGGGCGCAAGATATGTGGTCTTCTGGAAAGACAGTTATGGAACGACTGACGATAAATACATTTTCTTCTTTAGATTGTCCTGTATTTATATATATATATATATATATATATATATATATATATATATATATATATATATATATATATATATATATATATATATATATATATATATATATATATATATATATATATAAAGTGTGTGTATAAACATGGTTCTGCCTATAAGCAATCTTCTTCATGGAGAGAGCCGTAAAAGCGTATCCTACCACACAAAGACATGTCTTTTCACAAACCAATTCTTCCTCATCCGGCAGCTCTTTGTTTAAATTTCTGACAAAAGGTAGGAGGCGGAGAGCGCCCTGGGCAGCGCTCGAAACCTTCCGATTGGCTTCTTGCACTGGAACGACGTGGTAACCTTCCAACTGGTCGACACTGCGCTCGTAACCTTCCAGTTGGCGGGCCAGGTCGAGACGGCGAGGGGAAGCCTTCCAGGTGGCTGGACTGGTCGAGACGGCGAGGGGGAAGCCTTCCAGGTGGCTGGACTGGTCGAGACGGCGAGGGGGAAGCCTTCCAGGTGGCTGGACTGGTCGAGACGGCGAGGGGGAAGCCTTCCAGGTGACTGCACTGGTCGAGACAACGTGGGGAAGCCTTCCAATTGGCCGGCCTGGTCGAGGGTCTCCCCTCAACAACCCGCCGCCAGCCTCACAGAAGTCAGGAACGCCACAATTTTCCTAATTACTCCCTCGAGGAATCGGAGAGTGAGGTTTCCACTCAGAGATTTTTTGTGTGGTCGTGAGTCGCCCTCGCCTCGACACCTCACAAATATTGCGTCTTAAATGTCAATGTGGAGATTATTTCTACAATATTCTGGCAGAAGAGATATTCGCAGAATTTCTGATATAAGTATTTCTAGAGTAATTCAATTTTTTATATTGATTTTTTTTAAAGTTTGCATTTAGCAGAAGTTAATATTTGCAATTTTTTTCTCATATAATCCAAATTTTTAAGTAATTGGAAAACCTCAATATAATTTGTATTGTTTTTTTTCCTGTATATGTTTTGAGTGTAAATACCTGGTCTTATCTTCTCGGTTTTTATAGATATTTTTTTTTGTTTGAGGGTGGGGGGGGGGGGTTAGCTTGCTGTCTTGTGTATTTACCTAGATATATTTAGGGGTTGATCCTTGGATCTCAGTTTCTGCTCTTAACTTTCCATCGACTGACGAAGTATAGCCTCTTGTATCTGCTCTTAAGCCCTTATAGGGAGTCAGTCTTTGCTAAAAAAATCTTACCTTGCTTTATTTTCTTTTAATTTCTTTATATAAGACTGTAAATTCAACAGTGTAAAACGTAGTGGTTCATATTGCCTCCTTGGAGCAGCTGGATGTTCAAACCTCCATTGTTGTTCCCTAATCCTTCTTCCTAGAATCCTGTTTTTGATATCCTGAGGTATTTTGTACGTCATGATCATGTCTCTCATATTTTCACTTATCTCTAGTGTAGGTATGGGTGGATAATACAATGCTTTCTCGTAGTCTTGCTACTGCACCAGCCTAGAGGTAAACCTCACAACTAACTTCTGTGTTTACCTGTGTGGGGGAGGGGTTCATCCTGGAGCTGCCTGCTGTGTTTATATTCACCTTTTTGTGATTGCAAGGGTCGAGTCTCAGATCCTGACCCTGCCTCGTAACTGACATATGCCGGGTTCACTCCGTGTTATTCTCTTGAACTTTATCATACCTATTGTTTAAGATATATGTATGTATGCCATTCCGGGTCATTCCAATCTCTGACCACCCTGAGGTTGAAGAAACAGTTCCTGTCATTCCTGTGACCTACCTGTGTGTCTAGTTTCCAGCTGTGCTCTTATGTACTCGTTTCCCACCTTTCCCATGCTTTGTTATCATGTCTTCCCTGGTTCTTCTATCCTCTTATGTTTCCAGCCTTAGTTTCTCTTGTTCCTCTTCACTGTTAATTGCCCTGGCTGTGGCACCAGTCTCTTTGCAAACCTCTGCACGTTCTTCAGCGTCTTGACAAGCTATATTAAGTGTGGGTTCCAAGCTGGTGCTGTGCCCTTCAAGGTGATTCAGATGTGTTGTACAGAAGGTCCATTAAAGTCTCTCTGTTGAAATTCCTGAAACCTAATCGTGGCTTTCTCCAGTGGTGCCTTAGCTTCAGGGGTTACTGTGTTGATGTGTGTCGTTGGTGAGAAATGCCTGGCATTTTTGACCAACCAAAGGTACTTTTCCAGTGGCTGTACCTCTCCTTCCTGCTCCTCCTCCGAGTCTGTACCCAGCTTTAACTTCTGTTTTCCCCTTTTCCATCTTCATAACTTTACCTTTGCCCACGTTACATTCCCATACACACGTGTTTGACCAACTGGGATAATCGTCCTTTGTCTCCATTCCCTGGATTATTCTTTGATCCATTGTAGTACCTTCCCCGTTATCCTCTCCTGCTCCTCTATATTTTTGTGACAGTCTCTTGTGTGGTGCAGCGTAAAATGCTTTCTTGCAGTCTTTTAGAACGTTCGGTCCACCCTCTCTCTCTCTCTCTCTCTCTCTCTCTCTCTCTCTCTCTCTCTCTCTCTCTCTCTCTCTCTCTCTCTCTCTCTCTCTTTCACACACACACACTGTCAACATTATTTCTTCAGCAGTCCTCTAACCTCCAGACCTCCAACTGTCTTCTATACTCCCAACACTCCTCAGAACTCAAAACTCCCCCACACTCCACTCTCTCCCTCCCTCCTCCAAACCTCCATTTCTCCTCCAGCCTCCACCACTCCACTCCCTCCCTCACTGAGAATCACCATGACAACAACCAGTGGTTAAAAATAAATTTGTATTTCTTCTCTTGAAAAAATATGAAGATACCCCCAGAATAATTAGTCTGTTCTCATTAAGTTACTTCGTATTTCTAATGGGAGAGACAACGGGGGAATAACAGTACCAGTCCCTTCTCAACGGGAGAGACAACAGGGGAAAATAGCAGTACCAGTCCCTTCTCAATGGGAGAGACAACAGTACGAATCCCTTCTCAACGGGAGAGACAACACTAGAGGGCACCTTCCCAACAGTAGAGGGTACATTCGCAACAGGAGAGACAACAGTAGAGAGCTTCTCAACGGGAGACAACAGTAGAGGGCACGTCAACGGGAGAGACAACAGTAGAGGGCACCTCAACGGGAGAGACAACAGTAGAGGGCACCTCAACGGGAGAGACAACAGTAGAGGGCACCTCAACGGGAGAGACAACAGTAGAGGGCACCTCAACGGAAGAGACAACAGTAGAGGGCACCTCAACGGGAGAGACAACAGTAGAGGGCACCTCAACGGGAGAGACAACAGTAGAGGGCACCTCAACGGGAGAGACAACAGTAGAGGGCACCTTCTCAACGGGAGAGACAACAGTAGAGGGCACCTCAACGGAAGAGACAACAGTAGAGGGCACCTCAACGGGAGAGACAACAGTAGAGGGCACCTCAACGGGAGAGACAACAGTAGAGGGCACCTCAACGGAGAGACAACAGTAGAGGGCACCCTCAACGGGAGAGACAACAGTAGGGCACCTCAACGGGAGACACAGAGGGCACTCAACGGAAGAGACAACAGTAGAGGGCACCTCAACGGGAGAGACAACAGTAGAGGGCACCTCAACGGGAGAGACAACAGTAGAGGGCACCTCAACGGGAGAGACAACAGTAGAGGGCACCTTCTCAACGGGAGAGACAACAGTAGACGGGAGGCACCTGCACCTTGTCTACATGCCATGTCTGTCCTCTAATGGTCAGACGTAATTGAATCTAGCGGTGGCTGCCCGTGACGCAAACGACGAAGGACTGACGCAGACATTGGAGGACTGACGCAAACATCGGAGGACTGACGCAAACATCAGATGTCTGACGCAAACATCGGAGGACTGACGCAAACATCGGATGACTGACGCAAATGACAAAGAACTGAAGTAGGTGAACAAAAATAGTAACGCAAACGTCAGAATACTAACGTTGTGACGTTGTTCTTCGTAATACACAACGTTGTTGTATACAACGTATATATATATATATATATATATATATATATATATATATATATATATATATATATATATATATTACAGAATTTAGATAATATCGGATAATTGGTATAATTTTGAACAGATTATTCACCTGTTAATTATAGTTAACTATATCATTGGTGATGAGTTAGAAATTATTATCTAATTAATGAATAATAATTATTATGAAATCATTATAAATGATAATTGACATTTGTCAATTTCAATTTCTAACAAATATTTTTTTTATTGATTTCAGGTAAGTTTGACGTTCTGAAGATCATACCAGGCCCAGCATACCTCAGTGTGGTATATCCTCTAGGCTTAGAATATATCCCTTGAATATATCACTTGAACGTATCTCCAGAGAGGCTACCCTAATTGCGCTGGATATACTCTGACAACAGAGTATACCTGGACGTTTCTTTTCAACTCCCTGAGACTTAATTGAATTTTAGAGCATATTTTTTTTTGCTCTCAGCATATCCCTTGAGTATACCACTCGATTATTTCTCTGGAATTAGCTTTTTCAGTATAACCTTGAGTATACCCTGAGTATTTCCAGTAAACCAAACATAATATTGCCGAGTATATCCTCAGCTCATATCAAGAGAGTATATCCCCAAGAATATACCCTCAGCATAATCGCATAATGTAATCTCAGATTGTATAGTCAATGTATACTCAAAAATTATACCACCATAGCATACACCCCGATATAACGGTAAGTCTTTACCATCAAGTTTCAAAAATGTAATTATATATGGTGCTGAATAGGTAAAACTTGCTATTTTGGCTTAATAGCAACGCTCTTCTTGCCGAATAAGGCAAACAAAAATTTGTGTATGCAATAATTTCGCAAAAAAATATATTTCATTGTGTTTGTTTATTATTGAATTATTGTAAACTTATTTAAGATATATTTAGCTGGATGAGCCTAAATTAAATTGCGCTTGTTATAATAAGGTTAGGTAAGTTTTCTAAGGTTCTTTTGGTACAAAATTATTAATTTTTACATTAACATAAATGAAAAAAATATATATATCTTTAAATGTATAAGAGAAAATTTTAGAAACGACTTAATTTTAAACGAGTTCTTGCTAATTGACTAGTTTTACCTATTCGGCACGACATATATATATATATATATATATATATATATATATATATATATATATATATATATATATATATATATATATATATATATATATATATATATATATATATATATATATATATATATATATATATATATATATATATATATAGTATATATATATATATGTATATGAAACAAGGACACTCATGTGGCTTGTTGTATTTGTTGTATTTGTTTCTTCTCTACAATTTACAGAAAAATCTTGTAGCCAAGAAAAAAAAATGTTGACATTAGTTAATTATAAAGATTACAATTTATTTTTTAATATACAGATAAAAAAATAATTGCAAAAATAGAATCTAAGAGCTTTAAAGCTCTTTGAGAGAGCTTTAATGCTATTAGATGCGTTAATTACATTATTGAATTGGAAATAATATACATCAATTCCATCGGGGGTTTTAATTACGGTTTTCGATCAAAGGGAGTTATCACTGCTTTCTAATTCTATGTAAACAAGGGTTCAAAATTTGTGTCAAAAATTACATTTGGATAAATTATTGAATTCGAGAAGTTTACTGAAAAAAAAATATATATATATATATATATTGTGTGTGTGTTGATGAAGAACGAGTCTGTATATGACACATCGTTAAGGGGGGCAGGGGAGGGATAGAGGGGGGTTCAGCACATCACTTGACCGAGGATGTGCCAAGATGTATTAGGTAAAAAGGACACAAGTACAACTAATGTGACATTTCATTGTGGCGACGTTTCGCTCTCCAGGAGCTTTATCAAGCCGTTACGGCTTGATAAGAAAGAAGAAGAAGAACGATAAAAAGAATAATGATAGTAATAATAAAATAATAATAATTAAAAATAATAAGAAAGAATTAATATAATAAGAATAATTGATAAAATAATAATAATAATAATAATAATAATAATAATAATAATAATAATAATAATAATAATAATAATAATCAAGAATAATAATAATAATCCACTAGCTGTGTGGGGTACTGTGAGAGTAATTTAATAGAGTTCCGAAAATTTAATAGAGCTTAATACGCTTTATGGAGACTAAGTGTGACCGAGTAGTAATGTGCTATAGACCCGTGTGTTACTGGCACCGTAAGTGTGCTACTAGCATGTGTGTTACTGGCACCAGTAAGTGTGCTACTAGCACCGTGTGTTACTGGCACCAGTAAGTGTGCTACTAGCACCCGTGTGTTACTGGCACCAGTAAGTGTGCTACTAGCACCTGTGTGTTACTGGCACCAGTAAGTGTGCTACTAGCACCTGTGTGTTACTGGCACCAGTAAGTGTGCTACTAGCACCCGTGTGTTACTGGCACCAGTAAGTGTGCTACTAGCACCTGTGTGTTACTGGCACCAGTAAGTGTGCTACTAGCACCTGTGTGTTACTGGCACCAGTAAGTGTGCTACTAGCACCGTGTGTTACTGGCACCAGTAAGTGTGCTACTAGCACCCGTGTGTTACTGGCACCAGTAAGTGTGCTACTAGCACCGTGTGTTACTGGCACCAGTAAGTGTGCTACTAGCACCCGTGTGTTACTGGCACCAGTAAGTGTGCTACTAGCACCCGTGTGTTACTGGCACCAGTAAGTGTGCTACTAGCACCCGTGTGTTACTGGCACCAGTAAGTGTGCTACTAGCACCCGTGTGTTACTGGCACCAGTAAGTGTGCTACTAGCACCCGTGTGTTACTGGCACCAGTAAGTGTGCTACTAGCACCTGTGTGTATATAAAAAAAATCCTGCCTCATGTGGTGCATGATGGGAAAAAGCAAAACTCTGACCATGTGTTTGGTTTAAAATAGTGAATGAGTGTTCTAAATGGTTTGGTTTAATTGGTGATCATGTTATGCCAGTGGTTACTGGTACAGTGGTGCTACTAGCATGTGTATGCCGTGTGTGCTACTGCACCAACAGTGTGCTACTAGCACAATGTGCTACTAGCACCTAAAAGTGCTACTAGCACCAACAGCTGTGCTACCTAGCACCAACAACTGTGCTACCTAGCACCACAACTGTGCTACGTAGCACCAACAGCTGTGCTACCTAGCACCAACAACTGTGCTACCTAGCACCAACAACTGTGCTACCTAGCACCAACAACTGTGCTACCTAGCACCACCAACTGTGCTACCTAGCACCAACAACTGTGCTACCTAGCACCAACAACTGTGCTACCTAGCACCAACAACTGTGCTACCTAGCACCACAGCTGTGCTACCTAGCACCAACAACTGTGCTACCTAGCACCAACAACTGTGCTACCTAGCACCAACAACTGTGCTACCTAGCACCACCAACTGTGCTACCTAGCACCAACAACTGTGCTACCTAGCACCAACAACTGTGCTACCTAGCACCAACAACTGTGCTACCTAGCACCAACAACTGTGCTACCTAGCACCAACAACTGTGCTACCTAGCACCAATGCTACTTCTAAAAAGTTTAAGAATTTTTAGCAAAAGTGAGGAGAAAATACTATGATGGAACCATAAATATTATTAGTGTTATTGGTGATAGTAGTAGTAGTAATAGCAGTACTAGTAGCAGCAGCAGTAGTAGTAGTAGTAGTAATATAGTAGTAATAGTGGTAGTAGTAGTAGTAGTAATAGTGGTAGTAGCAGTATTAGCAGTAGTAGTAGCAATAGTAGTAGTAGTAGTAGTAGTAATAATAATAGTAGCAGCAGTAATAGTAATATCACGTTAAAAATGCTAATCCCTTAGGTCAGAGTTTATTTGCATCATCTCGTTTTCTGTTGGTCACTGACGTCACCTACGCAGCACGAACTGTTCTAATCAATATTCGATAATGTGCATTAAGAATTCTTGCAAAATGCAACATCAATACCTGAAAAACAACTACACGTGATGACGCTGAAGTTTGTTTTATGTTGGGGATACGAATGAGCGAAAGGTGTACGCCCTCACTAAAGGAGAAACGAGCCTACTTCGTTTTACCTTTAGATGATTTACAAGTGGCCTTTTTCTTACCTGATTGGATTGCTGTTTTATAGAATGGGCTAATAGCAAAGGCAGCCTAATTAGGAGAACGTGACTATTTGGGTTTTGATCAAATTTATGGCTGGTTTATTAGGTAAAAAAAAAAAACGCGCGAAAATGAGCTGGCGCAAACCATGATCCCTTTCCTTCTAGTGTTGTGAGTCTCGACTCCTGCCTTTGACTGTGGCTACGGCTATATGTTGCTAAAGAAACTCCCACTCGGCTGCTCTAATTGGTTTCCATGTTTTCACAACACGTTTCACTCCCATACCTAGAACGATGAAAACGAGGGTGTTGAAACCCTGCCTGATGGAGAAAATATTCCGTGTCTTGATTCCATGCCAAGTATCCGTACACAGCGAAGTGTTCGATCTGGATTCGAACAATGTGTCACTTGGGCTTTTGTTCCTCAAGTGGCATAGGTTTCAAATCATCTAGGAAGAGACTATTCACAACATCTCTCGAAGAGAGAGAGACAGAGAGACAGAGACAGAGACAGAGAGAGAGAGCATTACCACGAAAGGCTTGTATCCTTAACTTCATTACGGCATACGAATGCTGCGGATGGCGCCAACGTTGGCCAGCCTAGCACACGACCAATGAAGACTAGTCTAGCACATGACCGATGGAGACTAGCCTAGCACGTGACCGATAAAGACTAGCCTAGCACGTGACTGATGGCGACTAGCCTAGCACATGACCGATAAAGACTAGCCTAGCACGTGGCCGATAAAGACTATCCTAGCACGTGGCCGATGGATACTAGCCTAGCACACGACCACTGGAACGGGAAGAAGGCTGTTGCAGCCTTACATAGGCTACTCCCGCACGTGTCTGATAAATGGTTAGCCTCGACACCTCGGCATCTTGACTCAACTAGCAACTTCATTGTTACGAAGATATCGACTGGGGGGTGAGGGAGGGAGGTAAGAAAAGCCCTCATTGAGGTAGTGTCGGTGAGACCGTGCTGTGGGAGACATCTTGTGTCTCCACTGGCTGGAGACCCGAGAGGTAAGATAGACGGAGACAATCATGGAGAAGAAGCCTATGTCTAGCCGACGTTTCGCTCTGCGGTTCAGCTTCTGTGTCTGTCTTCGTGACAGAGGAACCAGAGGGTTTCAAGTTACCACTTCAAGGAGTATCTGGTCGTCCTCCAGTGGAAGTAGTTAACTCCTATCACCTGGAGGTGTTGTGGTCATCCAAGTGTCACTAAATACGTCGAAAATCCAACGTTTAAAGTCCTGCAATTAGTTACAATTTCAAGTGTTTCTTTCGTTGAAAATTGTGCTGATGAGAAATACTATCTCGAAAGTGTCCTTCAGGACACTTACTCCCCAGGACCCTTATTCCCCAGGACACTTACTCCTGAGGAGACTTACTCCCCAGAACACTCCGCATTCTCAACACTTCTCCCAGGACACTTATTCTCCAGGACACTTACTCCCAGGACACTTACTCCCCAGGACACTTATTCTCCAGGACACTTACTCCCCAGGACACTTACTCCCCAGGACACTTACTCCCCAGGACACTTACTCCCCAGGACACTTACTCCCCAGGACACTTACTCCCCAGGACACTTACTCCCCAGGACACTTTCCATACCCCCGAGTGGCGTTGTAAAAGACTAGCAAAGATCATCACAATGTAAATATTAAACATATTATGTAAAATTGAACGAGTTTTTACAACGAATACCTGACCCATTTGCAGTGGAAAAAAATTTTGCTAATACAGCGAAGTTTTCGCAATGACAAGTTTTAGTAGCATAACGAAGTTTTTAACGAATAGTTATCCTTGTTAATAACGATAAGCTTCAGTTATCAAAACCATTTTTAACGGACGATAAAACACGTACGTATTTACGTATCTCAAAATAATATAATTATTTTCCTGTCTCGAGTTTGAGAAGAAAACAGTTTGATTAAATTAAAATATCAGGTCACTAGAAATGACCTCGTTTATTAGATCTAAGGAGAGTTTGATCCCATAAGATCTTCATGTCAGGTCACTAGAAGTGACCTCGATTACCCTTAAAAACCTGAATTCTGTCTAGAAAACTTCTAAAGGGGCAGTAATGTATACGTTTTGACCTAAGTTCACGTAAGCGTGTTTGTGTGTTTCTACAAATCACCGGACGATATGGAGAACTTACTCGACCTTATCTCTGGAAACAGAGACCTCTGACCTCCTCTGTTATCTGGTCATTTGTGACCTGAGCTCAGCTCAAGTCTCCCAGGAATTTTAATTCAAGACCTGGAAGATCACAATATCTGCAGTTCTTCCGGTTACCGTCTCAGACCTCACCTTCTACGTAAGTCTTTACTATACTTAGTGATCGTAGTTGTAAGTTTAAGTATTAACATTAGTGTTCATGTGTGACCAGATTATTACACTCACACACACACACATACACGATAAAGCTCTTGGAGCAGGGAGAGAGTGGACATGGTGGCGACCAGTGAAGAGGTGGGGCCAGGAGCTGTGACTCGACCCCTGCAACCACAACTACGTGAGAACACACAATTTTTTTTTAGGCCAGGTGTCTATCGACAAATGCCTTTGTCAAGCGGTAACTAACACACACACACACTAAAACATTCACTCCACGATATATTTATCGTTTCCTGAAGCAATATTTTTTAACAAAAACAAAATTTGCATTCTTTACTATTTACAGACTTGCCTACCTAATTTATAATCTTGTTTTTTTTATTTTCCTTCTTCGTATACAAGATCCGTCTCGCTCCCGTGTCACGGAATTAGCGAAATTTTATTAAATTTCTATAGGTTAGTATCCCCTTCATCTTCGCCTTCGCAATATAACGAAGTTATAGCTCCAAGCAACGTAAATTGTGCAGTTTTTAGCTCTAACTGCGTCCTTTTCTTATTTTTTTTCCTCAATATTTACAAGGAGTAACTAGCAATATTAAGATTTTTTGATGATGGTCAACGACTCAACCAAACTTTGAGATTTTCAATAAACGTCCTGAGAAAATAAATTTTCACTATACAATATAGTATAGGATATAAAGCATTCTATATGCAATATATAGGATGTATAGCATCCTATACACAATATATAGGATGTATGGTTTCCTGTATACAATATATAGGATGTATAGCTTCCTATATATTGTATAAAACTGTATAATGTATAATAACACTAGTGTAGTAACAGTACCTGGAGATTCCTGATGGTGGTTAGCGAGTGAGCGAAACGTCGAGATTTTTGCTAAATGACCCTAGAAAATAAATTCGCTCCTGACTCCTGATAATAATAATAATATTTACATCAATATAATAATAATAATTACATCAAGTAATAACAATATTTACATCAAATACTAATAATAATAATAATTACATCAAAATAATAATAATCTTTATTTCTACAAGTACATGATACAACTTATACAGACCATTGCTAACACCAGTGAAATACTACTATATAGAAAGCCCCTTATTATGCAGAGCATTTCCCGCAACTTAGGTTAATTTTGTCCCCAGGATGCGACCCACACCAGTCGACTAGCACTCAGGTACCCACCTACTGCTAGTTGAACAGTGACAGCACGTGACTAACACCCCGGTACCTACTTACTGCTAGGTGAACAGTGACAGCACGTGACTAACACCCCGGTACCTACTTACTGCTAGGTGAACAGTGACAGCAGGTGTAGGTGACTGACACCCGGTACCTCTACTGCTAGTTGAACAGTGACAGCACGTGACTAACACCCCGGTACCTACTTACTGCTAGGTGAACAGTGACAGCACGTGACTAACACCCCGGTACCTACTTACTGCTAGGTGAACAGTGACAGCAGGTGTAAGGTGACTGACACCCCGGTACCTACTTACTGCTAGTTGAACAGTGACAGCACGTGACTAACACCCCGGTACCTACTTACTGCTAGGTGAACAGTGACAGCACGTGACTAACACCCCGGTACCTACTTACTGCTAGGTGAACAGTGACAGCAGGTGTAAGGTGACTGACACCCCGGTACCTACTTACTGCTAGTTGAACAGTGACAGCACGTGACTAACACCCCGGTACCTACTTACTGCTAGTTGAACAGTGACAGCACGTGACTAACACCCTGGTACCTACTTACTGCTAGGTGAACAGTGACAGCACGTGACTAACACCCCGGTACCTACTTACTGCTAGGTGAACAGTGACAGCACGTGACTAACACCCCGGTACCTACTTACTGCTAGGTGAACAGTGACAGCACGTGACTAACACCCCGGTACCTACTTACTGCTAGGTGAACAGTGACAGCAGGTGTAAGGTGACTGACACGCAGGTACCTACTTACTGCTAGGTGAACAGAGACAGCAGGTGCCTTAAGGAAACACGTCCCAATGTTTCCATCCGTACCAGGGATCGAACCACGGACCTCAGTGTTTGAGGAGAGTGCGCTACCAACCGAGCCACGGGACACCACAACAAGACTGTAAGAGGCTCAAGACGAAATGTATTAACAAATAAAAAGTTCTTCAGCGTTTGATTCGTTAGTTCAAGTGTTTTCATGCGTTAATAATATGCTTACACGTTTATATTTCGTTTTATTTGTGTTTTTATTTGTCTTATTCGTGTTTGTTATTGTTTTATTCGTGTATTATTGGTTTTAATTTATATATTGTGTTTTATTCGTGTCTTATTGTTTTAATAGTGTGTTATGTTTTACTCGTGTATTATTTGTTTTATTTGTGTATTATTTGTTTTATTCGTGTGTTATTGTGTTTTATTCGTGTATTATTTGTTTTATTCGTGTATTATTTGTTTTATTCGTGTGTTATTGTTTTTTATTCGTGTGTTCTTATTTTTTATTCGTGTATTATTGTGTTTTATTTGTATATGTACGTATCTAGACTATTTATTATTGTTCTCAATAAAGATTTATATAGTCGGTGGAAAATACATAAAGAATAACATATATACGGGAACACCCGTCTCTCTCTCTCTCTCTCTCTCTCTCTCTCTCTCTCTCTCTCTCTCTCCTTCATCCCTCCCCCCCACGCACATCAAACTATTACCTACGCCTGGTTTGCGCTCAATTGCCCCTCCGGGTCATTAGATAGTTCAGCATCCCTCAAGGAGGTGCCAATCATGTGAGTTAGCATCCTACACCCAAGAGTCCTTCAGCTGGTCCTCTTAGTCAGCGTCTTGAAGGATCTCTCTCAAGGGGAAACTTTACCGAGGTAAGGAAAGACTCGAAGCTTTCCCACACAGTGTAAGAAGGGGTCTTTAAAGCACTCGTACTCTAAGGTCTTTAAAGCACTTATACTCTCAGGTCTTTAAAGCACTTATACTCTCAGGTCTTTGAAGCACTCGTACTCTAAGGTCTTTAAAGCACTTATACTCTCAGGTCTTTAAAGCACTTATACTCTCAGGTCTTTAAAGCACTTATACTCTAAGGTCTTTAAAGCACTTATACTCTCAGGTCTTTAGAGCACTTATACTCTCAGGTCTTTAGAGCACTTATACTCTCAGGTCTTTAGAGCACTTATACTCTCAGGTCTTTAAAGCACTTATACTCTCAGGTCTTTAAAACACTTATACTCTCAGGTCTTTAAAACACTTATACTCTCAGGTCTTTAAAACACTTATACTCTCAGGTCTTTAAAAGAATGATATTGTAAGGAAAGTCTTTAAAATACTTTAAGTAAAAGTCTTCAAAACGCAGATTCTAAGAAATACTTTAAGACTTTTTTTAAGACTTTTTTAAAGAGTTTTTTTAAAGATTTCTGTTAAAAGACTTTTTTTTAAAGACTTCTTTTTAAAGAGTTTTTTAAAAGATTTTTTAAGGCCTTTAAAAAAAAGCCTTTACAAGACTTTTTTTTAAGACTGATTTATTGTATAGGTCAAGAGAGGAAACGATAGTTTTTTCCTGTTATTGGGCCGATTTTGTGGTGATTAGCATACTGACTATAGTTAAGAGGGAGTTAGGGGTTAATTAGGGGTAGTTTTGGTGTAATGAGGGGTAGATAGTGGTTTAATTAGGGGTGGTTGGGTCTAATTAGGGGTACTTACATCAGAGTGTATGTGCACACATACGTACATTAACACGTACAGAGAGAGAGAGAGAGAGAGAGAGAGTGTTCAAGGTTATTTTTCAATGGCTAATTTTGCAGTTAAAAAAAGAGGCTTGTTGGAGATGAAGGTGGAGGGAGATGGAGGTGGAGGATGCTGGAGATGGAGGATGCTCCCTTCCCCAGCCCCTCTTTCCCCCTACACCACACCACCATCCCCCTCATACTCCCCCTCCTCCACACCTCCTACCCCCTTCTACTCCCCCTACCCAACACCACCTTACCCCTCCTACTCCTCTTCCCCCACACCTTCCCCCTCCTACACCCCCTCCCACTCACCTCCTCCCCCCTCCCCCACGTGTTCAGCACGGTGCTGGAGAAATACAAAGCTGTGCTGACACACACATGAATCTTCCTCTATACTCCTCCTCCTACTCCTCTTCTTCTTCTCCTCCTCCTCCTCCTACTTCTCTTCTTCTTCTCCTCCTCCTATTCCTCTTCCTTCTCTTCCTATTTCTTTTTCCTTTAATTATTGTATTTATTATTATGATTATTCTAATTATTATTATTATTATCTTATACACACTCACACACGCATGTAATATAAAAAATGTATATACAGACGAATGTATATATAAAAAATTAATGGACCCATATAAACCCTCACAGCCTCAAAACAAAACAAAAATCTTACCAATCATATTAAAAATATTTCTTAATATTTCCATTGATATTTTAAAATTGGTTTTCTACACAATTCCGAACACAATTCTTTTACTCCCGTCAAGTTATTATAGGATTTTTTTCTTTGCCGTGAAAATTATACAGATTTTTTGTGGTTTTGAGAATTATTATTAAATTATAGTACAATAATAAATATTTTGACTATTATTTGTAATAATAATAATCTTCATGCCTCTAAGTATCTCTTGTGTTGTGATCATATCTCCTCTGCCTCTTCGACCTTCCGGTCTCTCTAAGCCTTATGTGTGGTTACAGTCGGGTCGGGGAGGATGACCCATACGGATTTACCGCATAAAATTGCCTAAAACGGCATCCGGACGATTTGATTACAGACTGGTCTGTATGGATGGTGGTCTTTGTTAAGATGAAATTGGTGTGATGCTCTGGTCCCACCTGTGCTGGGTGATGCTGTCTCTCTCTCCTCTTACCAGCCTCACCTTGAGAGATTTTTAAAGATGTGAACTGAATAGTCATTCCTTAGTCTGAACTATCCACTGGTACCTACCCTAGTGATGCTGCCAGGGTTAGAGGGAGAGGGAGGGAGGGTTAGAGGGAGAGAGGATGGGTGAGAGGGAGAGGGAGGGAGGGTGAGAGGGAGAGAGGGTAAGAGGGAGGGAGAGAATGAGAGAGGTATAGAGAAATAGGGAGTGTAAAAGAAAGAGTGGGAGGGAAGGTGATTGAAAGGGAGAGAAAGTGAGAGGGGTTAAAGGGAGGAGAGAGATAAATACAAAACAAATAAAAATATATAAGGAATGAAAGTAGAAATGACAAAAACAAGTGAAGATAATAGAAGTAGATAGATGGATATATAGATAGATAAGTATAGATAAGTAGATAACAGAACTGTGTAGATTGATAGATAATAGACAACTGACATGGAGAAAATGTGTCCGTGTCTTACTGACACGTCGTGTACGTGATGACTCAGCTGGTTGTTGTACGTGATGACTCAGCTGGTTGTTGTGCGTGATGACTCAGCTGGTTGTTGTACGTGATGACTCAGCTGGTTGTACGTGATGATTCAGCTGGTTGTACGTGATGACTCAGCTGGTTGTACGTGATGACTCAGCTGGTTGTTGTTGTAGAAGGATTAGCTTGGAAATCTAGGCACACCGGTTCGAAACTCTCAGTCAGGTAGGAAAACGTTCGAAACTCTCAGCCCTGGATGACACACGTCAGGTTTCAGTTCGTACGTTCGTAAATCCTCAGATCTCTCTCGGATCTTGTTAACGGTAACGACGTACTTTTCGTAAAGCATTACGAAACGTCGCCTTTCCCGAAATATAGTTCGAAACGCTATCGATAAGATAACGAACACTTCGTTTTCATGTCTTAACACAAGAACATAGGAAGGAAGGAGCACTGCAGGAGACCTACTGGTCCAAACTAGGTAGGTCCTTCTTTAACCCACATTCCCACCCACCCACTTGTCCAACCTTAGGAAGTGTTTTAATGTGTTACTCTGAAGGCTCGAACCTCCGTCAACCAACACGGGATCCGAAACTGTCTCGACGACCCGGCCAAGATAGCTGGGAGACCAGAGAAAACTGAATATAGATACTGTGAGTGTGTATAGGATTGTACAATGACTTTTGAAAGGGTACTGAATAAGATTTTAGGGGTTCGGGGATTTGAATGTATATTTTTGTGGTAGTGGGAGTAAGTGGAGTGTGTGTTTGTGATAGTGGGTGTGTGTGTGTGTGTGTGTGTGTTTGGTGTAGGGACAGTGGATTTGCCTCTGTGCTGTGGATGGGTCTAGTTGTGTTTTTTGTCTATCTTATACGATCTAATGTGGAATTGTGATAGTTACAGTGTGAGATCATCCCTGGAGCGGACTCCACCTAGCTTGTGTGTTGAAGGAGGGTGCTAGTGTGTTGGAAGACAGTGCTAGTGTGTTGAAGGAGGGTGCTAGTGTGTTGACGGAGGGTGCTAGTGTGTTGGAAGACAGTGGTAGTGTGTTGACGGAGGGTGCTAGTGTGTTGACGGAGGGTGCTAGTGTGTTGACGGAGGGTGCTAGTGTGTTGAAGGAGGGTGCTAGTGTGTTGAAGGAGGGTGCTAGTGTGTTGAAGGAGGGTGCTAGTACGACAGCTGTTCAAGAGGAAAACAACAAGAATTAGAAAGCGCACTTTGTTACTGCAAGAATTGCAACGGACAGGCAAGACCAAGCCACGAGACAAACGCATACCAGACAATGTCCACGTACATCTAGTCGCTAGACACAAGTAAGTCATTAACGAACTTGGACACTATGTTACGAGGTCGTTGGGAAGGTGATGGTGGGCCACTAACAGAGCTCACCACGTTATCGCTTCAACTCGAGTACTTAACAAAGGTTAAACAAATAATGGGTACCTCTGCCTTGGTAAATTAGACACATATGCAACACTTGGGTATCTTTATTGAGGAAACGTTTCGCCACACAGTGACTTCATCAGTCCATACAAAGGAGAATCGTGAAGATCAGGAGGAGTTTGAGGTGGTCAGTCCCTCAATCTTGAGTCGATGTTGTCAGTCCCTCAATCTTGAATAGAATACAGCATATGTGCGTAGAGGAAGCTTATATACTGTAGACAGGAGACAAATGTGACACCTCCTACAACTGCTGCACCTCTCCTGTCTACAGTATATAAGCTTCCTCTACGCACATATGCTGTATTCTATTTAAGATTGATGGACTAACAACATCGACTCAAGATTGAGGGACTGACCACCTCAAACTCCTCCTGATCTTCAAAGATTCTCCTTTGTATGGACTGATGAAGCCACTGTGTGGCGAAACGTTTCCTCAATAAAGATACCCAAGTGTTGCATATGTGTCTAATTTACCAACTCGTCGGTCCTCTGAACCATTCATTTATACCTCTGCCTTTTGTAATGGCCCACGAGAAGTCTAGTCTGGGACCGGGCCTCGAGGGGGATATTGACACCCAAAAAATATACTTCAGGACGAAATACCGTGGTATTAACAACTGTACAGAGCAAGACAATGACAGCATCAACTGTCATGCATGTTCCTTAACAAATAGTCATGTCATTGATGGAACTAGTAAACTATTTTAAGTAGTAGGGTGTGATGCATGCACGGATCCCCTTTGTCTAAATTTCTATGCTTCTAATGTCTCTGTGCGTGTGTGTCTGTCTGTCTGTGTCTGTCTGTGTGTGTGCTCACCTATTTTTGGCTGCAGGAGCTGAGTCACAGCTCCTGGTGTGTGTGTGTGTGTCAATTATTATATAAGTCAGTGTCCATGAAAGTCATTGCAACCAAACAAATTTCTTACACCCACAGCAGGTTTTAGACATGGTGATCCAAAATTGTAATTTGATGGGGGCGTCGCCCCTCAAGGGAGTGCATTATTTGGGTTGTACTGTGTTGGGTAGCGTATCATTTTCAAACTCTTTTTCACAATTTCAGAAACATAAACGGCGTTCCAGAATATTAATATGGGGGGCAGCGCCCCATGGGAAAGAGGAAGGGGAATTTTTGGCTGCAGTTTTTGTTACATTGTAAAAGTATTTTTTATACTGTTTTCAAATTCTCTTATGTTTCTGGCTTAACCTAAGAAGTTGTAATGCTAAAATTTAGCCCAATTGAAATCGATCGTGTTATGTCTTAAAGCCAAAAATTAATACATCCGCCTCTTGACAAGGTGGGTGTGGGTGTTCCCCTTCACCCACCTCCTGACATAACGGGTGCGGGGGCGAGAGACCTCCACACCCACCTCCTGACATAACGGGTGCGGGGGCGAGAGACCTCCACACCCACCTCCTGACATAACGGGTGCGGGAGCGGAGGGAGGATCATCTTTTATCGTGTCAGGCTACATAATATACTACCCGATGTTACATTAATACATTTGATAGTGTCTTATGGGGTTCTCTTACCAGGCCTCCTTAGGTTGGAAAGTGAATATTACAGGAATAAATAGTCTTTAACTAATACACAGGAAATTAAAGTATGTGTATGTTGAATGTAAGTTTAAGTTTGTAAGATTTACCTGTCGTCTTTACGTATTCATGAGAGAGAATGTGAGACAAGTTGCTGTCTACCAACCTACTACCACAGGATGGTAGTACCTCCCTGGGTGGTTGCTGTCTACCAACCTACTACCACAGGATGGTAGTACCTCCCTGGGTGGTTGCTGTCTACCAGCCTACTACCACAGGATGGTAGTAAAAACCCTGGGTGGTTGCTGTCTACCAACCTACTACCACAGGACGGTAGTACCTCCCTGGGTGGTTGCTGTCTACCAGCCTACTACCACAGGATGGTAGTAAAAACCCTGGGTGGTTGCTGTCTACCAACCTACTACCACAGGACGGTAGTACCTCCCTGGGTGGTTGCTGTCTACCAAACTACTACCACAGGATGGTAGTACCTCCCTGGGTGGTTGCTGTCTACCAACCTACTACCACAGGATGGTAGTACCTCCCTGGGTGGTTGCTGTCTACCAACCTACTACCACAGGACGTAGTACCTCCCTGGGTGGTTGCTGTCTACCAACCTACTACCACAGGATGGTAGTACCTCCCTGGGTGGTTGCTGTTACCAACCTACTACCACAGGACGGTAGTACCTCCCTGGGTGGTTGCTGTTACCAACCTACTACCACAGGACGGTAGTACCTCCCTGGGTGGTTCTGTTACCAACCTACTACCACAGGACGGTAGTACCTCCCTGGGTGGTTGCTGTCTACCAAGCCTACTACCACAGGACGGTAGTACCTCCCTGGGTGGTTGCTGTTTACCAACCTACTACCACAGGACGGTAGTACCTCCCTGGGTGGTTGCTGTCTACCAGCCTACTACCACAGGACGGTAGTACCTCCCTGGGTGGTTGCTGTCTACCAACCTACTACCACAGGATGGTAGTACCTCCCTGGGTGGTTGCTGTCTACCAACCCACTACCACAGGATGGTAGTACCTCCCTGGGTGGTTGCTGTCTACCAACCCACTACCACAGGATGGTAGTACCTCCCTGGGTGGTTGCTGTCTACCAACGTACTACCACAGGACGGTAGTACCTCCCTGGGTGGTTGCTGTCTACCAACCCACTACCACAGGATGGTAGTACCTCCCTGGGTGGTTGCTGTCTACCAACCTACTACCACAGGACGGTAGTACCTCCCTGGATGGTTGCTGTCTACCAGCCTACTACCACAGGATGGTAGTACCTCCCTGGGTGGTTGCTGTCTACCAACCTACTACCACAGGACGGTAGTACCTCCCTGGGTGGTTGCTGTCTACCAACCTACTACCACAGGACGGTAGTACCTCCCTGGGTGGTTGCTGTCTACCAGCCTACTACCACAGGACGGTATTACCTCCCTGCAACGTCTCACTTCCGAGGGAAAGGAAATCTTGGTACGACCACATGCACACGCAATGAAAGGGAAGAGTGAGCAGGTCATGCTGACTAGGAGAGTAAAAGGTGACCCGGGGACCTGGTAGTTACCTCTCTGGAGAGTGGAGGTGGAATTAGCGGCACAAATACTGATTAGAAGACTTGTATACCACACAAGAGTATTATTGATACTTCTATTTTGAATCCAGGCAGAGAATGGGAAGAATTGGTATAAAGTACCAACACGATGAAGAAAGATTCAAGTGCGAAACACTGTGCTCCTTTATTGATAACGTTTCGCTCCCACAGTGGGCTTTATCGAGTCACAGGTAGATCTGTGGGCGAAATGTTATCAATAGAGGCTCGCGTTCCACTTCTTCCAATCCAGGAAGGAATATTTAGTCCCTGGATTGGAAAGGGTAACAAGGCATAACACGTTGTGTGTGTGTACAGTCGTGATGGCGGGGATAACGCACCATGATAAGCTAGATCTAAACACAGCTCGTATATGTTCAGAATGCTATCTGGTCATCAAAGGCAACCCAGACAAAAAAGACGATACATGCGAGACAAATTACGCTGTTTGATCTCCTAGCTACAAAGGTTATACTTCATAATACATACTACAGGCGTTTAAAACAAAATATGGATGTATTTGTCGTTCAAAGATTGTTGCAGTGAAGATGGCATGGGTAGCAGCTTTACGGGAAATTCAGTGGACAGGAGATTGTCATCCGAGGTTTTAATATATGTATGGGCAGGACGAGAAGTAGTGTAAGCAGTGTAGGAGCAGTACCATACAGCACAGCACGGTACACAGGAGTTGCCCGGATTACCCATCGTAGCCTGCTGTGAACGTTAGCAGCGGAGGCCGTTTTGGATGCTGGAACAACCCCAATCCGTTGTGTGCATCTCCCTGGGGCGCTTGGGATGACATCAATGTTAAGTGGATTGCTTGTCTAGCTTCCTGGCCTAATAATTATGTTGGGGATTACAGTGCAGAGCATCCGACACAGGACTCCTGCAGTCGGATGCACGGGGAGGATGTGCTGGTGAAGGTTTGTGTAAAACAAAGCTTTCATGGTCCTCAAAGCTGGTACGTAAACACTACACAGTAGTAACCAACACACTCAACTGGACCTGAGCATCGCCTCTCTCGCCTCCAGCAACCAATTAGTTTCAATGGTCAACGGGGACCTGAACAATAGTGGTCATTTTACTATCATGGTCGACGGCCTGGGGAAGGCGCGGAATAGGACACTCGTTGGATATTCAGATGACATTGGTGAGATGTTCTCGTAGAAGTGTGAACCTTCTCAGTAACAGTATTACAGTAGACCAAATAAGTAACGAGTCGACGACAGCTCTGCTTCAGGGTGATTTTGAATAGTATACCGTGCCGTAGACCGCCTAGGAATGTCTGGTGGAACGCGACTTGTGGTATATTATTCCATCATCAGTACTAATACTGCAGGAAGACTGATGCAGTGTAATCGCGCGAAGACGATGGTTAAACGACCAGTACAAGAGGCAAAGAGGGAATCATGGCGGGACTACATATCACACCTTAATACCCGGACACGCCTCTAGTGTTTGGATATAAGTCATCCCATATATCCCACGTCCCGATACAGAGAATAACTCGACAAAAGAGATGGAGTAATAGTGTAGTGGAAGGACTCGCAGCGTACTATAAATCATCAGTAGTGATGATTCACCTCTCGTCAACTTCAGACGACATGAATGTCTCGTAGAAGACAAGCCCTTTGTTTTCCTATGAGGGAGAGGGTGAAAATTACAAACATGAATTTAGGATGTCACAGTTAGGGAAAGCTCATCCCAGTAGCAAAGACTGAGCCTCGGAGTTGGGTGGTTGATGGGTGGGGGGGTATAATACCTCATATAACTTCGTAAGACAGTTCTCGCATGAAAATTTGTCAAGCTTATTACACTTCCATAACGCCTTGTACAATAAAGAACAATGGAAGTAGTATGAAAAGCAATGACAACCTTGCCTGTTATCAAAGGTGTGTGTGTGTGTGCATGATCCTCGTGAATTTGGGGCACTTTTTGCACGTTATATCTGAGTGCTGCCCTCTAAAAGCCCTGTCCCAGTGGGACGGGACTGGCCTGGAGCCCACAAGTGGACAGACTATGCCACCGTACACATGTTCGTGGTTTATGTCAACACCGGTGCTGTCACTTAGACCATACCCTCAGACCGTAGTGGCAAGCTGGAGAGGGGAATTAAATCAGTTAGTTGGTAAACATTGAATGCACCTCGGTGGGGCTTGCAATTTTTATGAAATTCCAATCGGATTCTTCCTAATGGTGGACAATAAACTTATTTAATTCATTTGATTTAAGACGCTGGTTTATGGAACTACAATGGGACCAGTACAGCATGTACCGGATGCTATATACAGATGGGTAATGATCACCCTGGGGAACGACGTGTGTAACCGTGGATAAATTTGCATACTAGAGGCGTATAGTTTGCCTGCCTACACACGTCTGATGCGAAACTATGTCGTGGTCACGACGTTTCTCTACGTTCACCAACAATAACAAGGAGCTACTCAATGGGATATATTCAGCGACCCCTGGGAGTGTTACAAAGTCTGGTGGGCCCTCAGTGTAAGTCTAAACCGGGGTGCAATATCAGAGAACTGTTATGGGATGCGTTTCCAGTCAGGGGTTAGAGGGGAAGAAAAAAATGACATGCGGACTCACACTGCAACACAAGATGGGGTGGTAACGGGCGCGTTGTATCCCAAACTCCTCCTGTTATAACGGGGAGGCTAAACTTTAAGAGGTATGGCAAAGGTCATGGGAGGAGACAGTCCTCGCTGAGGTATATAAATACCATCACAGAGGATTGAGACAGACTCCTCGTACAAGACTCCCCTCAAGCAGAAGTCACTCTCTTTCAACAGACTGTGTTTCAGATGTGTGTAGGTCGACGCCCAATGCTATATACACCAAACGGAAAAAAGCCATTCGTGGTCCGTGTGATTCGGCGATCACGTACACGTACTTGCTCCTTCACACGTACAAGAATCAATAGATTTAATGCTGTATTTTATGGGCTGCAGATATGTATATATATATATATATATATATATATATATATATATATATATATATATATATATATATATATATATATATATATATATATATATATATATATATATATATTATATAAATGCAATAAGGTCACAGTAAACAGGTGATATCACAATTTCCAGACAACCACTGTGCCACTATGATATATATATATATATATATATATATATATATATATATATATATATATATATATATATATATATATATATTAATAACTAACACTGCTACTAGCCGGGGGATCGAACCCGTGTTGTTTTAGCCCGCCTCAAGAAGAATCACGCAACCAGCAGAGCTAGGTATTTTACCGTGATCCGAGGACATACGATGGTGTGGGTGTGTCTACTGCTCGTGGAGGCACCCACACCACTACTACTACTACTACCGTGTACCGTGTGTTGTGTGTACCGTGTGTTGTGTGTAACGTGTATACCGTGTGTTGTGTGTACCGTGTGTTGTGTGTAACGTGTGTACCGTGTGACGTGTACCGTATGTACCGTGTGCTGTGTGTACCGTGTGGTGTGTACCTTGTAACGTGTATACCGTGTGTTGTGTGTACCGTGTGTTGTGTGTAACGTGTGTACCGTGTGACGTGTACCGTATGTACCGTGTGCTGTGTGTACCGTATGTTGTGTGTACCGTATGTTGTGTGTACCGTATGTTGTGTGTACCGTGTACCGTATCTTGTGTGTACCGTGTACCGTATCTTGTGTGTACCGTGCACCGTGTGTTGTGTGTACCGTGTGACGTGTGTACCGTGTGTTGTGTGTACCGTGTGTATCGTGTACCGTGTGTTGTGTGTACCGTGTACTGTGTGTTGTGTGTACCGTGTACTGTGTGTTGTGTGTACCGTGTGACGTGTGTACCGTGTGACGTGTGTACTGTTTGTTGTGTGTACCGTGTACTGTGTGTTGTGTGTACCGTGTGCCGTTTGTTGTGTGTACCGTGTGACGTGTGTACCGTGTGTCGTTGTGTGTACCGTGTGACGTGTGTACCGTGTGACGTGTGTACCGTGTGACGTGTGTATCGTGTGACGTGTGTACCGTGTGACGTGTGTACCGTGTACCGTGTGTTGTGACAGTAACTAAAAAGAGAGGAATATCTTCTAGGTTTTCCTTCTCTCTTCCTTGCTCTCTCTTGCTCTCTTTCTTACTCTTTTTCTTGTTTTCTTTTTTCTGCTCTTTTTCTTGTCCTCTTTCTTGCTCTTTTTCATGTTTTTTTCCGTGCTCTTTAACGTGCTCTTTAACGTGCTCTTTAACGTGCTCTTTAACGTGCTCATTAACGTGCTTTTTAACGTGCTTTTTAATGTGCTCTTTAACGTGCTCTTTAACGTGCTTTTTAACGTGTTCTTTAACGTGCTCTTTAACGTGCTCTTTAGCGTGCTCTTTAACGTGCTCTTTAACGTGCTCTTTAACGTGCTCTTTAACGTGTTCTTTAACGTGCTCTTTAACGTGCTCTTTAACGTGCTCTTTAACGTGCTCTTTAACGTGCTCTTTAACGTGCTCTTTAATGTGCTCTTTAACGTGCTCTTTAACGTGCTCTTTAACGTGCTCATTAACGTGCTTTTTAACGTGCTTTTTAATGTGCTCTTTAACGTGGTTTTTAACGTGCTCTTTAACGTGCTCTTTAACGTGCTCTTTAACGTGCTCTTTAACGTGCTCTTTAACGTGCTCTTTAACGTGCTCTTTAACGTGCTCTTTAACGTGCTCTTTAATGTGCTCATTTCATGTTCTTTTGCTCTCTGTCTTTTCTTGTTATCTACGTTTATGTGTGTGTAGTCCCTCCCCCTCCATCCCTCCCCTCCCTCCCTCCCCCTCCCTCCCTCCCTCCCGCCCCCTCCCTCCCGCCCTCCCTCCCTACTTCCTTCCCCTCCATCCCTCCCTCCCTCCCTCCTTCCTTCCCCCTCCCTCCCTCCTTCCCTCCAACTTCTCATCTTCCCACTTTTCCTCCTCTCCCTCCCACCTCTCCTCCTCCCTCCTCTTGTCCCTCTCCCTACTCTCCCTCCTCTGTCCTTCCAGCCTCCATAGACACAGGAACACACACACACATAAACAAGGAACATAGACACAGGAAGAAGGAACATGGACACAGGAACAAGGAACATAGACACAGGAACATGGAACACACACACATAAACAAGGAACATAGACACAGGAAGAAGGAACATGGACACAGGAACAAGGAACATAGACACAGGAACATGGAACACACACACATAAACAAGGAACATAGACACAGGAACAAGGAACATGGACACAGGAACAAGGAACATAGACACAGGAACATGGAACATACACACAGAAACAAGGAACATAGACACAGAAACAAGGAACATAGACACAGGAATAATAAACATAGACACAGGAATAAGGAACATAGACACAGGAATAATAAACATAGACACAGGAATAAGGAACATAGACACAGGAATAAGAAACATAGACACAGGAACATGGAACACAGACACAGAAACAAGGAACATAGACACAGGAACAAATAAGACACCTACACACACAAAAATATGTATATACTTTTACACTCCGGCTCTCTCGTGTTCCTGGAAAAAAATCATTTTTTTATCTTCATTCTTTTCCTCTTTCGCTGTCAAATTTTTCCCACGTTCACTTTCAATTTGACTTTCATTATTGCTCTTTGTTACTCTCTCTCTCTCTCTCTCTCTCTCTCTCTCTCTCTCTCTCTCTCTCTCTCTCTCTCTCTCTCTCTCTCTCTCTCTCTCTCATTTACTGTTCCTTTCCCAGTTTATCTCCTCCCAGCATCACTACCTCCCACCATCACTACCACCATCACTACCACCATTACTACCACCATCATTCCCACCATCACTCCCACTATCACTCCCACCATCACTACCACATCACTACCACATCACTACCACTATCACTACCACATCACTACCACATCACTACCACCATCACTACCACCATTACTACCACCATCATTCCCACCATCACTCCCACTATCACTCCCACCATCACTACCACCATTACTACCACCATCATTACCACCACTCCCCCCACCAGGTGGGAGATTCCATCCTACTAACAGTGTCTCCTCTTGACCCACATTTCTCTTCAATAATCCTTTGGCTGCGTCCCCCCATGTGTTTATTGTATGTGGGGGTCACTGTGTGACGTGGGGGGTCATTGTGTGACGTTTAGGGGTTACTGTATGTGTGTGGGTCACTGTATGATGTGGGGGTCATTGTGTGACGTGTGGGGGTTATTCTATGACGTGTGGGGGTCTCTCTTTGACGTGTGGGAGTCACTGTGTGACGTGGGGGGTCATTGTGTGACGTTTAGGGGTTACTGTATGTGTGTGGGTCACTGTATGATGTGGGGGTCATTGTGTGACGTGTGGGGGTTACTCTATGACGTGTGGGGGGTCACTCTTTGACGTGTGGGAGTCACTGTGTGACGTTGGTGTCACTGTGTGACGTTTAGGGGTCACTATGATGTGTGGGGGTCACTGTATAATGCGTGGGGGTCACTGTATGTGTGGGAGGTCACTGTGTGACGTGTGGAGGTCACTGTGTGACGTGTGGGGGTCACTGTGTGACGTGTAGGGTCACTGTATGACGTGTAGGGTCACTGTATGACGCGTGGGGGGTCACTGTATACCAGGAAGTGTACAAGAGAGATGGTAGTGCACATCGTATCCATCCTGTGGAGGGCAGCGCAAGAGCATATGGATACTCAAACGGCCCAGGAACTTGCGCCCAAAAGGGTTACCAGAAGTACATCTGGATTTAAATCTACCGTTCACTTATATGTTACAAGCAAATTTAGAAAATTTGCTTAATGTATTATAATAATAATAATAATAATAATAATAATAATAATAATAATAATAATAATAATCTTTATTTCTACAAGTACATGATGCAACTTATACAGACCATAGCTGACATCAATAACATACTACTATATAGAAAGCCCCTTGTTATGCAGAGCATTTCCCGCAAATTAGGTCAGTTTTGTCCCAGGATGCGACCCACACCAGTCGACTAACACCCAGGTACCCATTTTACTGATGGGTGAACATGGACAGCGGGTGTCTTATGGAAACACGTCCTAATGTTTCCACCCGTACCGGTAGGCGAAATTGCAGACCTGGAGAATGTACAGAGAACTTTCACTGCACTTATAAGTGCACGTATAACTGTTGAAGTCCCTTAACCTGTACTCCTTGGAACGTAGGCGAGAAAGATACATGATAATATACACTTGGAAAATCTTAGAGGGACTAGTCCCAAATATGCACATGGAAATCACTCCCTATGAAAGCAAAGGACTCGGCAGGAGATGCAACATCCTCCCAAGGAAAACCAGGGGGCCATTAATATGCTAAGAGACAGCACAGTAAGTGTCAGGGGTCCAAGACTGTTCAACTGCCTCCCAGCATACATAAGGGGGATTACCAATAGACCCCTGGCTGTCTTCGAGAAGCCGCTGGACAGGCACCTAAAGTCAGTACCTGACCAGCCAGGCTGTGGTTCGTACGACGGTTTACGTGCGGCCAGCAGTAACAGCCTGATCAAGCCCTGATCCACCACGAGCCCTGGTCACGGACCGGGCCGCAGGGGCGTTGATCCCCGGAATACCCTCCAGGTAGACTCCAGATATCAAGTGT
>WNWK01000030.1:377500-410000 GCA_009830355.1 Cherax destructor
TCGTTCTGTACCCCCCCCCCGGCACCCCAAGGAGGGTATCTCTTTCTTTTTTCTAAGTTAATTTGTGGTAAATAAGACACTTGTGTAACAGTTGGGAATCTTTATTCTTGAAACGTTTCGCCCGTCAGTGGTTTCTTCAGTCCAGTGCGGAGGAAGGTGGAAGTTGGGGAGTGGTTTGAGGTAGTCAGTCCCTCGGCGTCATGCAGATACCTGCGTTTCGGTACTGAGGATACCCAGGTATTGCACGTGTTTTAGTTATTAACTTGTGCGTGTTTTATATGATTTTCATAATTAAACCATAACATTGTATCAACATCACTACCATAACATTGTATCAACATCACCACCATAACATTGTATCAACATCACTACCATAACATTGTATCAACATCACCACCATAACATTGTATCAACATCACTACCATAACATTGTATCAACATCACTACCATAACAAATAGAACACAAAGAGTAGTAGTCAACAGAGTAAGGTCTAAAACGGCTACAGTGAAAAGCTCTGTTCCACAAGGCACAGTACTCGCTCCCATCCTGTTCCTCATCCTCATATCGGACATAGACAGGGATATAAGCCACAGTGCCGTGTCTTCCTTTGCAGATGACACCCGAATTTGCATGACAGTGTCCACCGTTGAAGACACTGCAAGACTCCAAGCAGACATCAACCAAATCTTTAAATGGGCTGCAGAAAACAATATGAAGTTCAATGATGAGAAATTTCAATTACTCAGATATGGAAAACGTGAGGAAATTAAAATCTCCTCGGAGTACAAAACAAATTCCAACCACACAATAGAGCGAAAAACTAATGTCAAAGACCTGGGAGTGATCATGTCAGAGGATCTCACCTTCAAGGACCATAACACCGTAGCAATCGCATCTGCTAGAAAAATGACAGGATGGGTAATGAGAACCTTCAAAACAAGGGATGCCAAGCCCATGTTATAACATTGTTATAACATTGTATCAACATCACCACCATAACATTGCTTGTAGTAACCTTGACTATGTCATTGCACTCTCTCTCTCTCAGCATAGAACAATAGTAATGTATCAGTCAGTGGATTCCCAGTTCCCCAAACACCTGTGAACTGAGAAAGAATGAGGTGGAGTAACGTCATATATCTGACAGCTTGACAAACGATCTGACCTGAGCACAGTGATCCGTACGGTGGATTCTGCTTGAGATTGACAGATTTGCACTAGTTAATAGCAGTTTGGCTTTATTCTTGTCAGTAGTGTGTGTGTACTAGCCTGTCTGTGGTTACATGGGTTGAGTCAGGGTTCCTGGTAGCGCACACCAACAGTCATAAGAACATTAGAATGAAGGAGGAACATTGCAGCAGGCCTACTAGTCCATATTAGGCAAGTCTTTTCTCAAAATCAAACATTCCTATCTTCATCAAGAAAGATAATGAGGGAAATTGAGAGGATGATAATGTACTTTACTAAACAATGGGTAAGTAGTCATATTGCAGTGTCTCTTGGGCTCATCTCTGTACACATTTCAAACACAAATTCTTATCCCTATATAGGCACACACACACACACACACACACACACACACACACACACACACACACGCACACACACACCACAGGGATGTTAGGAAGTATTTCTTCAGTCACAGAGTTGTCAGGAAGTGGAATAGTCTGGGAAGTGATGTAGTGGAGGCAGGATCCATACATAGCTTTAAGGAGAGGTATGATAAAGCTCATGGAGCGGGTAGAGTGACCGAGTAGCGGCCAGTGAAGAGGCGGGGCCAGGAGCTGTGAATCGACCCCTCCAACCACAACAAGGTGAGTACACACACACACACCTTAACCCCGTCTCCTTTGATCTTCATTATTGGTTCCTGCCATCTTCTGATGCTGGTGTTTATCTTAAAGCTGTGTATTGGTAATTTCCCTCGTCAGTACAGCCACAAATAACTGAAGAGTATTCGTTGTGAAATGTTTTGAAACTTATATTTCATATATCACATACAAAAACACATGGTGAGTACTGTTAGGTTTCAAGCCTATACCAAGAGTCATTAAGACTGTCGGCACTTAGGGGGGGGGTCATTGACACTGTTGGCACTGAAGTTGCTTCAATACTACAGTGCTCTTCATCTCCAAGCATGAGGGACTGATTACCTCGTCTTTTGTACAGGAGGGCCCCGCTTATACAGCAGTTTAGGTTCCAGGCTACTGCTGTACAGGAGGGCCCCGCTTATACAGCAGTTTAGGTTCCAGGCTACTGCTGTACAGGAGGGCCCCGCTTATACAGCAGTTTAGGTTCCAGGCTACTGTTATACAGGAGGGCCCCGCTTATACAGCAGGTTAGGTTCCGGGCTACTGCTGTACAGGAGGGCCCCGCTTATACAGCAGGTTAGGTTCCGGGCTACTGCTGTACAGGAGGGCCCCGCTTATACAGCAGGTTAGGTTCCAGGCTACTGCTGTACAGGAGGGCCCCGCTTATACAGCAGGTTAGGTTCCGGGCTACTGCTGTACAGGAGGGCCCCGCTTATACAGCAGGTTAGGTTCGGCTACTGCTGTACAGGAGGGCCCGCTTATACAGCAGGTTAGGTTCCAGGCTACTGCTGTACAGGAGGGCCCCGCTTATACAGCAGGTTAGGTTCCAGGCTACTGCTGTACAGGAGGGCCCCGCTTATACAGCAGGTTAGGTTCCAGGCTACTGTTGTACAGGAGGGCCCCGCTTATACAGCAACTTAGGTTCCAGGCTACTGCTGTACAGGAGGGCCCGCTTATACAGCAGGTTAGGTTCCAGGCTACTGCTGTACAGGAGGGCCCGCTTATACAGCAGGTTAGGTTCCGGGCTACTGTTGTACAGGAGGGCCCCGCTTATACAGCAACTTAGGTTCCAGGCTACTGCTGTACAGGAGGGCCCCGCTTATACAGCAGGTTAGGTTCCAGGCTACTGCTGTACAGGAGGGCCCAGCTTATACAGCAGGTTAGGTTCCAGGCTACTGCTGTACAGGAGGGCCCCGCTTATACAGCAGGTTAGGTTCCAGGCTACTGCTTTACAGGAGGGCCCCGCTTATACAGCAGTTTAGGTTCCAGGCTACTGTTGTACAGGAGGGCCCCGCTTATACAGCAGGTTAGGTTCCAGGCTACTGCTGTACAGGAGGGCCCCGCTTTTACAGCAGGTTAGGTTCCAGGCTACTGCTGTACAGGAGGGCCCCGCTTATACAGCAGGTTAGGTTCCAGACTACTGTTGTACAGGAGGGCCCTGCTTATACAACAGGTTAGGTTCCGGGCTACTGCTGTACAGGAAGGCCCTGCTTATACAGCAGGTTAGGTTCCGGGCTACTGCTGTACAGGAGGGCCCCGCTTATACAGCAGGTTAGGTTCCAGGCTACTGCTGTACAGGAGGGCCCCGCTTATACAGCAGTGGAAAAATAAACACATAAGCAGTATAATGTGATCCTGCTTATACAGCAGGTTAGGTTCCGGGCTACTGCTGTACAGGAGGGCCCCGCTTATACAGCAGGTTAGGTTCCGGGCTACTGCTGTACAGGAGGGCCCCGCTTATACAGCAGGTTAGGTTCCAGACTACTGTTGTACAGGAGGGCCCCGCTTATACAACAGGTTAGGTTCCGGGCTACTGCTGTACAGGAGGGCCCCGCTTATACAGCAGGTTAGGTTCCAGGCTACTGTTGTACAGGAGGGCCCGCTTATACAGCAGGTTAGATTCCAGGCTACTGCTGTACAGGAGGGCCCCGCTTATACAGCAGGTTAGGTTCCAGGCTACTGCTGTACAGGAGGGCCCCGCTTATACAGCAGGTTAGGTTCCAGACTACTGTTGTACAGGAGGGCCCCGCTTATACAACAGGTTAGGTTCCGGGCTACTGCTGTACAGGAGGGCCCCGCTTATACAGCAGGTTAGGTTCCGGGCTACTGCTGTACAGGAGGGCCCCGCTTATACAGCAGGTTAGGTTCCAGGCTACTGCTGTACAGGAGGGCCCCGCTTATACAGCAGTGGAAAAATAAACACATAAGCAGTATAATGTGATCCTGCTTATACAGCAGGTTAGGTTCCGGGCTACTGCTGTACAGGAGGGCCCCGCTTATACAGCAGGTTAGGTTCCGGCTACTGCTGTACAGGAGGGCCCCGCTTATACAGCAGGTTAGGTTCCAGACTACTGTTGTACAGGAGGGCCCGCTTATACAACAGGTTAGGTTCCGGGCTACTGCTGTACAGGAGGGCCCCGCTTATACAGCAGGTTAGGTTCCAGGCTACTGTTGTACAGGAGGGCCCCGCTTATACAGCAGGTTAGATTCCAGGCTACTGCTGTACAGGAGGGCCCCGCTTATACAGCAGGTTAGGTTCCAGGCTACTGCTGTAAAGGAGGGCCCCGCTTATACAGCAGGTTAGGTTCCAGACTACTGTTGTACAGGAGGGCCCCGCTTATACAACAGGTTAGGTTCCTGGCTACTGCTGTACAGGAGGGCCCCGCTTATACAGCAGGTTAGGTTCCGGGCTACTGCTGTACAGGAGGGCCCCGCTTATACAGCAGGTTAGGTTCCGGGCTACTGCTGTACAGGAGGGCCCCGCTTATACAGCAGGTTAGGTTCCAGGCTACTGCTGTACAGGAGGGCCCCGCTTATACAGCAGTGGAAAAATAAACACATAAGCAGTATAATGTGATCCTGCTTATACAGCAGGTTAGGTTCCGGCTACTGCTGTACAGGAGGGCCCCGCTTATACAGCAGGTTAGGTTCCGGGCTACTGCTGTACAGGAGGGCCCGCTATACAGCAGGTTAGGTTCCAGACTACTGTTGTACAGGAGGGCCCCGCTTATACAACAGGTTAGGTTCCGGGCTACTGCTGTACAGGAGGGCCCCGCTTATACAGCAGGTTAGGTTCCATGCTACTGTTGTACAGGAGGGCCCCGCTTATACAGCAGGTTAGGTTCCGGGCTACTGTTGTACAGGAGGGCCCCGCTTATACAACAGGTTAGGTTCCGGGCTACTGCTGTACAGGAGGGCCCCGCTTATACAGCAGGTTAGGTTCCGGGCTACTGTTGTACAGGAGGGCCCCGCTTATACAGCAGGTTAGGTTCCGGGCTACTGCTGTACAGGAGGGCCCCGCTTATACAGCAGGTTAGGTTCCGGGCTACTGCTGTACAGGAGGGTCCCGCTTATACAGCAGGTTAGGTTCCAGGAGGAGGGAGGAAGTATCTTGGCGAGGTGGTATCTGGGGGAGGGGGTATCTTGGGGAAGGGGGTATCTTGTGGGGAAGGTATCTGGAGGAGGGGGTACATGGGAAGGGGGTATCTGGCTGGATTTGCTTCCCAGGAAAGGATTTTCCTTCCATTTCTTACCCGGGAAGCCGGACGCCGGTTTTACGAGCCAGCTCTACTTACCTATTTATGTTTGCAGGAGTCGAATCACAGCTCCTGGCCCCGCCTCTTCGCTGGTCGCCATTTGTCCACTCTTTCTCCCTGCTCCAAGAGCCTTCTCGTATCTCATCTTAAAGCTGTGTATCGATCCTGTCTCCACTGTGTGTGTACTCACCTAATTGTGATTGCAGGGGTCGATTCACAGCTCTTGGCTTCGCCTCTTCGCTGGACGCTACTAGGTCCACTTTCTCCCTGCTCAAAGAGTTTTATCGTATCTCTTCGTAAAGCTATGTATGGGTCCTGCCTCCACTTCCACAGAGAGCCACAGGGATGTTAGGAAGTACTTCTTTAGTCTTAGGACGGGGATGAAGATTGACGATGAGATGAGATGAAAAATGAGGTGAGTGGAGACTGAGATGACGGGGAATATGAAGAGGAAGAATAAAATTAAGATGAATGAAGTGGAAAACCAGCGAGATGAGAATAGTAAAATAAGAGAGAGAGAGAGAGAAAGATAGAAAGAAAAAGAAAGGGAAAGAGAAAAGAGAGACGGGGAGAGAGAAGGAGAAAGAAAGAGGGAGAGAGAGAGAGAGATAGGGGGGATGAAGGGGGTAGTGTAGAAGTGGAGTCAACTCTGACACCTGGCTGTTGCAAACTTGGTTGCAGGTGATGGTTGGTGTAGGAGGGGGTGGTGGAGGGGGGGTGGGTGAGGGGAAGAGTAATGGTGGGGGGGATGAAGATGAAACAAGGTGAGAAGGGAGAAGAGGGGTGAGGGAGAAGAGTGGGAGAGAGAGATGAGAGGGGTGAGGGAGAAGAGTGGGGTAGGGGATGATGGAGTTCAGATGGTGGAGTGGAATGGGTTGGATAAGGGGGATGGAAGTGGAGGAGGAGGGGAAGGGAGGTTGAATGATGGAGTAATGGATAGATGGAGGGAGCAGAGGATGAATGGACAAGTGGTCAGGAGAACAAGTACAGCCAAGAGCTGTAACTCGACCCCTACAATCAAGCAGGAGGTTGCCCTCGGGGGGTCAACGCCCCCGCGGCCCGGTCCATCAGGTGGATTAGGGCCTGATCAACCAGGCTGTTACTGCTGGCAGCACGTAAACCAACGTAGGAACCACAGGCCGGCTGGTCAGGTACTGACTTTGGGTGCCCGTCCAGTGCTTCGAAGACAGTCAGGGGTCTATTGGCAATCCCCCTTATGGGTGCTGGGAGGCTGTTGAACAGTCTTAGGCCCCTGGCACTTATTGTGTTGTCTCTTAATGTACTCGTGGCACCCCTGCTTTTCATCTACTGCAGTAGATAAATACATACATACATACATGTGTATATATATATATATATATATATATATATATATATATATATATATATTATATATATATATATATATATATATATTGTGTGTGTGTGTGTTTGTATTACTGAAGAATGAGTCTTGGAGTGACGTACCTGTGACGTCACATCAGTAATGTGGGGAATTTTTTAGACTATGACGTCAGCGTCTTGCCATCCCCCCCCCCCAAGTAAATATATTTACAAATTAAAGAATTAAATGTTAGTGTGACAAAGATGGTTGTTGTGATAGCAACGACGAGGGGAATGAGGGGAGGGATGTGAGAGATGAGGGGAATGAGGGGATGGATGTGAGGGGTGAGGAGAGGTCCCAGCACAGTACTTAACTCACACAAGCACTAAGAGCTTGCTGCCAGGGGCATGTATAGTGGAGAGAGAGAAAGGTAAGAGAGAGAGAGAGAGAGAGAGAGAGAGAGAGAGAGAGAGATGTGAAGGCAGCATCAGAAGGAGAGGGCTGCAGAAGAGAGAAGATTGTGATGCTGGGGAGGGAAAAAGAGGTTGAGATGATGTAATGGAAGGGAGAATGAAAGAGAGAGTGAAACAGAGAGAGAAAGAGAAAGAAAGAGCAAGAGAGAGAGGATGTGGTGATGGTGGTGGTGGTGGTGAGAGATGTAGAGGCGCTGGAGTCAGTAGTGTGAGGGAGGTGTTGTGGGTAGGAGCGTCTCCTCTCTCGTCTCTCCTACACAACCTCCATCACTGTCCCAAACACGGGATTTTCAGTGTCTAGTGACGCGTCCCCTCATCAACCAAACCTACAACTGCCGTTTTGGTAAAAGAAAACACCGTTGGGAGTGTTTTAAAGTGGTTTTTCTCCTTGTGTTGTTGTCAATGTAGGAGGTGTTGGCTGACCCTGTTTGAGGCTGCCTTTAAAACCGACCAGTCAGGCCGCTTGTGTCCCCAACACTCCAGTTCACATTATTCCTGTTGTAAACCTGTTTTTTCCCCGCGGCTGTATTTTGGAAGATGATGTGAAGGACTTAGTTGATGCTTTGTATCCGATACAGCATCCGATACAGCATCCTATACAGTGTTCTTGAGCAGACGCAAGACCTGCAGATGAGAGTTTTACCTGGCTTTAATATTGACTCTAGTGTGTGTGAGGGTGTATGTATGGTGTGAGGGTGTATAACTGGAGTGTGTGTGTGTGTGAGGGTGTATGTGTGGTGTGAGGGTGTAGTATGTGTGTGTGAGGGTGTAGTGTGAGTGTGTGTGAGGGTGTGGTGTGAGGGTGTAGTGTGTGTGGTGTGAGGGTGTAATGTGTGTGTGTGTGGTGAGGGTGTAGTGTGTGTGGTGTGTGAGGGTGTAGTGTATGTGGTGTGTGAGGGTGTAGTGTGTGTGGTGTGAGGGTGTAGTGTGTGGTGTTGGGAGGGTGTAGTGTGTGTGTGTGGTATTGTGAGGGTGTAGTGTATGGTGTTGGGAGGGTGTAGTTTGTGGGGTTGGGAGGGTGTAGTGTGTGGTGATGGGAGGGTGTAGTGTGTGGTGTTGTGAGGGCGTAGTGTGTGGTGTTGTGAGGGTGTAGTGTGTGGTGTTGGGAGGGTGTAGTGTGTGGTGTTGTGAGGGTGTAGTGTGTGGTGTTGGGAGGATGTAGTGTGTGGTGTTCGGAGTGCGTAGAATGTGGTGTTGTGAGGGTGTAGTGTGTGATGTTGGGAGGGTGTAGTGTGTGGTGTTGAGAGGGTGTAGTGTGTGGTGTTGGGAGGGTGTAGCGTTGGGTGTAGTGTGTGGTGTTGGGAGGGTGTAGTGTGTGGTGTTGGGAGGGTGTAGTGTGTGGTGTTGGGAGAGTGTTGTGAGGGTGTAGTGTGTGGTGTTGGGAGGGTGTAGTGTGTGGTGTTGGGAGGGTGTAGTGTGTGGTGTTGGGAGAGTGTAGTGTGTGGTGTTGGGAGGGTGTAGTGTGTGGTGATGGAGGGTGTAGTGTGTGGTGTTGGGAGGGTGTAGTGTGGTGTTGTGAGGGTGTAGTGTGTTGTGCTGGGAAGTGTAGTGTGTGGTGTTGTGAGGGTGTAGTGTGTGGTGTTGTGAGGGTGTGTGTGGTGTTGGGAAGGTGTAGTGTGTGTGGTGTTGTGAGGGTGTAGTGTGTGGTGTTGGGTGTAGTGTGTGGTGTTCGGAGTGCGTAGTGTGTGGTGTTGTGAGGGTGTAGTGTGTGGTGTTGGGAGAGTGTAGTGTGTGGTGTTGGGAGGGTGTAGTTTGTGGGGTTGGGAGGGTGTAGTGTGTGGTGATGGGAGGGTGTAGTGTGTGGTGTTGTGAGGGCGTAGTGTGTGGTGTTGTGAGGGTGTAGTGTGTGGTGTTGGGAGGGTGTAGTGTGTGGTGTTGTGAGGGTGTAGTGTGTGGTGTTGGGAAGATGTAGTGTGTGGTGTTCGGTGTGCGTAGAGTGTGGTGTTGTGAGGGTGTAGTGTGTGGTGTTGGGAGGGTGTAGTGTGTGGTGTTGGGAGGGTGTAGTGTGTGGTGTTGGGAGGGTGTAGCGTTGGGTGTAGTGTGTTATGTTGGGAGGGTGTAGTGTGTGGTGTTGGGAGAGTGTAGTGTGTGGTGTTGGGAGAGTGTAGTGTGTGGTGTTGGGAGGGTGTGGTGTTCGTGGTGGTAGTGTGTGGTGTTGTAGGAGTGTAGTGTGTGGTGTTGTGGAGGGTGTAGTGTGTGGTGTTGGGAGAGTGTAGTGTGTGGTGTTGGGAGGTGTAGTGTGTGGTGTTGGGAGGGTGTATGTGTGGTGTTGGGAGAGTGTGTGTGGTGTTTGGAGAGTGTAGTGTGTGGTGTTGAGAGGGTGTAGTGATGTGGTGTTGGAGGGTGTAGTTGGATATGGTGTTGGGAGGTGTATTGTGTGGTGTTGGGAGGGTGTAGTGTGGTGTTGGAGGGTGTAGTGTGTGGTGTTGTGAGGGTGTAGTGTGTGGTGTTGGGAGGGTGTGTGGTGTTGGGAGGGTGTAGTGTGTGGTGTTGGGAGGGTGTAGTGTGTGGTGTTGGGAGGGTGTAGTGTGTGGTGTTGGGAGGGTGTAGTGTGTGAGTGTTATGAGGGTGTAGGTGTGTGGTGTTGGGAGGGTTAGTGTGTAGTGTTGGAGGGTGTAGTGTGGTGTTGGTGAGGGTGTAGTGTGTGGTGTTGGGAGGGTGTAGTGTGTGGTGTTGGGAGGGTGTAGTGTGTGGTGTTGGGAGGGTGTAGTGTGTGGTGTTGGGAGGGTGTAGTGTGTGGTGTTGGGAGGGTGTAGTGTGTGGTGTTGTGAGGGTGTAGTGTGTGGTGTTGGGAGTGTGGTGTGGTGTTGGGAGGGTGTAGTGTGTGGTGTTGGGAGGGTGTAGTGTGTGGTGTTGGGAGGGTGTAGTGTGTGTGTTGGGAGGGTGTAGTGTGTGGTGTTGGGAGGGTGTAGTGTGTGGTGTATGAGGGGGTGAGTGTGTGGTGTTGGGAGGGTTAGTGTGGTGTTAGGGAGGGTGTAGTGTGTGTGTTGGAGGGTGTAGTGTGTGGATGTTGGGAGGGTGTAGTGTGTGGTGTTGGAGGGTAGGGTGTGAGGTGTGTGGTGTTGGGAGGGTGTAGTGTGTGGTGTTGGGAGGGTGTAGGTGTGGTGTTGGAGGGTGTAGTGTGTGGTGTTGGTTGAGGGTGTAGTGTGTGGTGTGAGGGTGTAGTGTGGTGTTGGGAGGGTGTAGTGTGGTGTTGGGAGGGTGTAGTGTGGTGTTGGGAGGGTGTAGTGTGGTGTTGGAGGGTGTAGTGGTGGTGGGGAGTGGTGAGTGTGTGGTGTTGGGAGGGTGTAGTGTGGTGTTGGGAGGGTGTAGTGTGGTGTTGGAGGGTGTAGTGTGTGGTGTTGTGAGGGTGTAGTGTGGTGTTGGGAGGGTGTAGTGTGGTGTTGGGAGGGTGTAGTGTGGTGTTGGGAGGGTGTAGTGTGGTGTTGGGAGGGTGTAGTGTGGTGTTGGGAGGTGTAGTGTGGTGTTGGAGGGTGTAGTGTGGTGTTGGGAGGGTGTAGTGTGGTGTTGGGAGGGTGTAGTGTGGTGTTGGGAGGGTGTAGTGTGTGTTGGGAGGGTGTAGTGTGGTGTTGGAGGTGTAGTGTGGTGTTGGGAGGGTGTAGTGTGGTGTTGGGAGGGTGTAGTGTGGTGTTGGGAGGGTGTAGTGTGGTGTTGGGAGGGTGTAGTGTGGTGTTGGGAGGGTGTAGTGTGGTGTTGGGAGGGTGTAGTGTGGTGTTGGGAGGGTGTAGTGTGGTGTTGGGAGGGTGTAGTGTGGTGTTGTGAGGGTGTAGTGTGGTGTTGTGAGGGTGTAGTGTGGTGTTGGGAGGGTGTAGTGTGGTGTTGGGAGGGTGTAGTGTGTGGTGTTGTGAGGGTGGAAAGTTCTTTTCAGAGAGGATTGTTTTTATGTTTTTAAAGGGCTCCTGATCCAAGGACTTAGGGCTATCCTTCACTTCGTCAGTTCAGATCTGAATACAGGACTATATACAAATAATCCGCACTAGTTAATGGTCATCTCTATAGACATGACCATTAACTACTTAATGGTCATGTCTATGGAGGTGAACTCTTCTCCAGGCTGAGGGACTGACCACCTCAAATACTTTTTACTCCAAGGTTGATGAGGGACTGATTACATCATCTTTATTTCATCACTACTGCTGCCTCTGAATTTGACTGAAGAAGCCCACTGTGTAGACGAAACGCTTCATCAATAAAGACACCCAACTATTACACATGTGTCTTAATCATCAAGATTTGATTATTACCATCATCTTAGAGGGTACACAGGTCAGTGGTACTGCCGGTACACAGGTCAGTGGTACTGCCGGTACACAGGTCAGTGATGCTGCCGGTACACAGGTCAGTGGTACTGCCGGTACACAGGTCAGTGATGCTGCCGGTACACAGGTCAGTGGTACTGCCGGTACACAGGTCAGTGGTACTGCCGGTACACAGGTCAGTGATGCTGCCGGTACACAGGTCAGTGGTGCTGCCGGTACACAGGTCAGTGGTACTGCCGGTACACAGGTCAGTGGTACTGCCGGTACACAGGTCAGTGGTACTGCCGGTACACAGGTCAGTGATGCTGCCGGTACACAGGTCAGTGATGCTGCCGGTACACAGATCAGTGATGCTGCCGGTACACAGGTCAGTGGTACTGCCGGTACACAGGTCAGTGGTACTGCCGGTACACAGGTCAGTGGTACTGCCGGTACACAGGTCAGTGGTGCTGCCGGTACACAGGTCAGTGATGCTGCCGGTACACAGGTCAGTGATGCTGCCGGTACACAGGTCAGTGATGCTGCCGGTACACAGGTCAGTGGTGCTGCCGGTACACAGGTCAGTGGTGCTGCCGGTACACAGGTCAGTGATGCTGCCGGTACACAGGTCAGTGATGCTGCCGGTACACAGGTCAGTGATGCTGCCGGTACACAGGTCAGTGGTGCTGCCGGTACACAGGTCAGTGGTGCTGCCGGTACACAGGTCAGTGGTGCTGCCGGTACACAGGTCAGTGGTGCTGCCGGTACACAGGTCAGTGGTGCTGCCGGTACACAGGTCAGTGATGCTGCCGGTACACCGGTCAGTGATGCTGCCGGTACACAGGTCAGTGGTGCTGCCGGTACATAGGTCAGTGATGCTGCCGGACACAGGTCAGTGATGCTGCCGGTACACAGGTCAGTGATGCTGCCGGTACAGGTCAGTGATGCTGCCGGTACACAGGTCAGGTGCTGCCGGTACACAGGTCAGTGATGCTGCCGGTACACAGGTCAGTGTGCTGCCGGACACAGGTCAGTGATGCTGCCGGTACACAGGCGTGGTCTGCCGGTACACAGGCAGTGATGCTGCCGGTCACAGGTCAGTGTGTGCCGGTACACAGGTCAGTGTGCTGCCGGTACACAGGTCAGTGATGCTGCGGTACAAGGTCAGTGTGCTGCCGGTACACAGGTCAGGATGCTGCCGGTACACAGGTCAGTGTGCTGCCGGTACACAGGCAGTGTGCTGCCGGTACACAGGTTCCGGATGCTGCCGGTACACAGGTCAGTGTGCTGCCGGTACACAGGTCAGGTCGAAGGATGTCTGCCGGTACACAGGTTCAGTGATGCTGCCGGTACAAGGTCAGTGATGCTGCCGGTACACAGGCAGTGATGCTGCCGGCACAGTCAGTGCGCCGGTACACAGGTCAGTGATGCTGCCGGTACACAGGTCAAAGTGATGCTGCCGGTACACATCAGTGTGGGGATGGGCAGCACTCCGACACAGATCGGTAAGCAGTGTGGTGCCGGCGCCTTCACAGATCCACATCTTTCTCACTCTGTGTGCGGTACACAGTAGTGTGCGGGTACACAGGTCATGAGCTGCCGGTACACAGTCAGTGTGCTCCGTCAAGACGTGTGGAAGTAGGTCTGGGACAAGTCAGTGATGCTGCCGGTACACAGGTCAGTGTGCTGCCGGTACACAGGTCAGTGTGCTGCCGGTAACAGGTCAGTGTGCTGCCGGTACAGGTCCAGTGATGCTGCCGGTACACAGTCAGTGATGTGCTGGGTACACAGGCGGATGCTGCCGGTACAGGTCAGTGGCTGCCGGTACACAGGTCAGTGTCTGCCGGTACACAGGTCAGTGATGCTGCCGGTACACAGGTCAGGATGCTGCCGGTACAGGTCAGTGACTGCCGGTACACAGGTCAGTGATGCTGCCGGTACACAGGTCAGTGTGCTGCCGGTACAGGTCAGTGTGCTGCCGGTACAGGTCAGTGTGCTGCCGGTACACAGGTCAGTGATCTGCCGGTACACGGTCAGTGATGCTGCCGGTACACAGTCAGTGTGCTGCCGGTACACAGGTCAGTGTGCTGCCGGCACATCGTGTGCTGGGTACACAGTCGTCTGCGAGTAACAGGTCAGTGGTCTGCCGTCACAGTCAGGATCTCCGTACCCGTCGTGTGCTGGGTACACATTAGTGGTGCGCGGTACACAGGTCTGGCCTGCGTACATAGGTCATTGCTCCGGTACTGGTAGTGAGATGACTGGGTACATCATTCACTGCTTCCTGAACTTCGTATTTAGGTCAGAATTTGCTGCCTGGTATCATATGGTAATGAATGTGTGGTAAAGTACAAGTCAATGCTCGACATTTAGGCACGTTTGCTCGGAAAGTCTAGGGATTGCCATAACATACATTAGTGACTGTGCCTTGTACTACAGGTCGTTGGTTTTCTGCTGCTACGATTTGAGTCATAATACCCGCCGGAACTACCAAGGTGTGGCCTATCCAGGACACGACAGTCACATATACTCTCATGTTGAGGACATCCCACGACTCCTTCCTATCAAACTACTGTCTGTCTTGAGTATAATAACACAGTGCTATCCTCTGACATACTGTCTATACAGTATTTGTATGTATGTATATTATACACACACACACACACATTCTCTGTCCCAGGAAATTTTCAACGTGCTTTCCCCTTCTACGTCTCTCCCCTTCTCCTCTCCTCCTTCTCTCCTATTTCTCCTCTCTTCCTCCTATCCCCTCGACCCCCTCACCCAGGGAGGGGAGGTGTAGCACCTGGGGTTGGGGGAGGAGAGTAGCACACAATAGCACACAACACAACACAATAGCACACAACACAACACAATAGCACACAACACAACACAATAGCACACAACACAACACAATAGCACACAACACAACACAATAGCACACAACACAACACAATAGCACACAACACAACACAATAGCACACAACACAACACAATAGCACACAACACAACACAATAGCACACACACAACACAAAGCACACAACACAACACAATAGCACACAACACAATGACCAACAAACACATAATGACCCCTAGCCTGCTGGAAAGACCTGCTGCTCTGAGACATAATAAACACTCAGGGGTCCCTGTCTGGGGTCCCTGTCTGGGTCCCTGCATGGGTTCATGCCTGGGTTCATACCTGGATCCCTTCCTGGGGTCCCTGCCTGGGTCCCTTCCTGGGGTGCCATTCCTGGGTCCCTGCCTGGGTCCCTTCCTGGGTCCCTTCCTGGGTCCCTTCCTGGGGTCCCTGCCTGGGTCCCTTCATGGGATGCCATTCCTGGGTGCATGCCTGGGTTCATGCCTGGGTCCCTGCCTGGGTCCCTTCCAGGGGTTCATTCTTGTGTCCCTTCCTGGGGTCCCTGCCTGGGTCCCTGCCTGGGTCCTTGCCTGGGTCCCTGCCTGGGTCCTTGCCTGGGTTCATGCCTGGGTCCTTCCTTCCTTCCTCCCTCCCTTCCTTCCTTTCTTCCTTCCTTCTTCCTTATCTCCGCATCCTCCTCCCATGTTAGATTATCCTTATCTGCTACTTAACTTTTTCCAAGGTATCTTTCACGTTGTGAACACATCTCGCTCGCTCTCAGGGGAGATGTCCTCGTGTCCACGTCTCTTGAAATAGTCTCGTTGTAGATCTCTGCATATGTTTTGTGTGTGTGTGTGTGTGTGTGTGTGTGTGTGTGTGTGTGTGTGTGAACCCCCTCCCCCGAGGATGGAGGAGGAGGGGAAGGGGAAGATGTAGAGGAGAAATAGGGGGAGGATGGAGGAAGAGGAAGAGAAGGGGAAGATGAAGAGGGGGAAAGGGAGAGGGGAAGGGAAGGGGAGGGGAGAGGGTAGAGTTAACAGAAAGGCAAAGATATGAAAAGAAATTACATTGAATCATGGAAGAGAGAGTTTTCCTCCTCTCCCCTCACTCTCTCCTCCTCCTCCTCTCCCCTCACTCTCTCTCTCCCCTCCTCCTCTCCTCTACTCTCCCCTCTCCTCTCCTCCATCTCTCTCTCTCTCTCTCTCTCTCTCTCTCTCTCTCTCTCCTCTTTCTCTCTTCTCTATGTTCTGTACTCTGTATGCTCTTCAATCTGTACTTTGTATCTCTCTCTCTTACATTTCTCTCTATTTCTAGTTCCTCTGTATGTCTTGAATATATCTGTACTTTGTAAGTATTCCTCTGTACCTTTGTTATCATCTTTTTTGTTGCCTTCGGTACTTGTATATTCTGTACCTTTGTATATTCCTGTACCTTGTACCTTCTCTGTACCTTTGTAGTAGCTCGTTACAAAGCTTTGTAATATTCATCTGTACCTTTGTAATATTCCTTTGTACCATTGTAGCCTTCTCTAGTACCTTTCTGTAGTATATTGTACAAGGTACTTGCAACGACCTGTGTGTAACACTTGTTCCTTTGTACCTTTCTCTGTATTTCTGTATACTATTTAGACTGCAACACCTGGTGTTGCATTTGCTGTGTATCGGAAACATCACAACATTTGACGAGCAGACACAGGTGTTGATGTGTATCAGAGGTAGAAAGAGAGAGAGTAAGAAAAGAGAGAAGAATGGTTGGAGGAGGATCAGGCGCACCGCCCCTTTCTACATTTACACAACACACACACACACACACACACACACACACACACACACACACACATTTTTAAGTATATAAAGTGAAACAACTTGTAGTATCTTCTTGTGTTCCCTTGTTTGTCAGCCTACCTGTGTGTGTGTGTGTGTGTGTGTGTGTGTGTGTGTGTGTGTGTGTGTGTGTGTGTGTGTGTGTGTGTGTGTGTGTGTGTGTGTGTGTCTCCTTGTCCTACTCAGTGCGAAAGTCCTCTCTACGTCCTACTGGAGTGTGAGATAGCCCTCGAGCAGTAGGTCGAAGCACGCACTTGAGTGGTATTAGAGTGAAGTGTGTGGTGAGGTGAGAAGTGATATGAGGTTGAGTACTAACCCAGGAGGTTGAATACTACCCCAGGAGGTTGAGTACTAACCCAGGAGGTTGAGTACTAACCCAGGAGGTTGAGTACTAACCCAGGAGGTTGAGTACTACCCCAGGAGGTTGAGTACTAACCCAGGAGGTTGAGTCTAGCCCAGGAGGTTGAGTACTACCCAGGAGGTTGAGTACTAACCCAGGAGGTTGAGTACTAACCCAGGAGGTTGAGTACTAACCCAGGAGGTTGAGTACTAACCCAGGAGGTTGAGTACTAACCCAGGAGGTTGAGTACTAACCCAGGAGGTTGAGTACTAACCCAGGAGGTTGAGTACTAACCCAGGAGGTTGAGTACTAACCCAGGAGGTTGAGTACTAACCCAGGAAGTTGAGTACTAACCCAGGAGATTGAGTACTAACCCAGGAGGTTGAGTACTAACACAGGAGGTTGAGTACTAACCCAAGAGATTGAGTACTAACCCAGGAGGTTGAGTACTAACCCAGGAGGTTGAGTACTAACCCAGGAGGTTGAGTACTAACCCAGGAGGTTGAGTACTAACCCAGGAGGTTGAGTACTAACCCAGGAGGTTGAGTACTAACCCAGGAGGTTGAGTACTAACCCAGGAGGTTGAGTACTAACCCAGGAGGTTGAGTACTAACCCAGGAGGTTGAGTACTAACCCAGGAGGTTGAGTACTAACCCAGGAGGTTGAGTACTACCCCAGGAGGTTGAGTACTAACCCAGGAGATTGAGTACTACCCCAGGAGGTTGAGTACTACCTCAGGAGGTTGAGTACTACCCCAGGAGGTTGAGTACTAGCCCAGGAGGTTGAGTACTAGCCCAGGAGGTTGAGTACTAGCCCAGGAGGTTGAGTAGTAACCCAGGAGGTTGAGTAGTAACCCAGGAGGTTGAGTACTAACCCAGGAGGTTGAGTACTAACCCAGGAGGTTGAGTAGTAACCCAGGAGGTTGAGTACTAGCCCAGAAGGTTGAGTACTAGCCCAGAAGGTTGAGAACTAGCCCAGCAGGTCGAGGGTGACCAACACTCAACCTTCTCTCCTTCATTCCTCCTCTCTTCTCCTCTCCTCCTCGTGTCTCCTCCTTAATTCCCCTCTTCGTTTGTCCTCCTTCGTAGTTGCCTTCTACTTCTCGTTTCTCTATTTTCGATTATTTATCTTTTTTCTCTATTTTTTTTCCTTTCTCAACTGTTATTTTCATTCTGACTTTCTCTTGTTTCTTTCCCCCTCACTCTCTTTCCCCTTTTTCCCTTTTTCGTTTCTTTATCTTCATTTCCTCTCTTCTCTCTCTCTCTCTCTCTCTCTCTCTCTCTCTCTCTCTCTCTCTCTCTCTCGTGTCATCTTCCACTTTCTCCTATCCCTTGTTTTTTTTTGTTTCTTCCCATATGTTCTCTTTCGCTTCTTCCTTTCTCTCTCAATTTATTCTCTTGTTTCTATCTCTCACTTCTTTCATTTATTCGTTCCCCCTCCCCCTCGCTTTCTTCCTCTTCTTCGTGTCCCCAACATTCTATCCTTTTCAATTTCTTTAATACCTTCTGGTGTAATACCAGGGTCTTTAATACCCTCTGGTGTGTCATAACAGGGTCTTTAATACCCTCTGGTGTGTCATAACAGGGTTTTTAATACCCTCTGGTGTGTCATACCAGGGTCTTTAATACCCTCTGGTGTGTCATAACAGTGTCTTTAATACTCTCTGGTGTGTCATAACAGGGTTTTTAATACCCTCTGGTGTGTCATAACAGAGTTTTTAATACCCTCTGGTGTGTCATAACAGGGTCTTTAATACCCTCAGGTGTGTCATAACAGGGTCTTTAATACCCTCTGGTGTGTCATAACAGAGTTTTTAATACCCTCTGGTGTGTCATAACAGGGTCTTTAATACCCTCTGGTGTGTCATAACAGGGTCTTTAATACCCTCTGGTGTGTCATAACAGGGTCTTTAATACTCTCTGGTGTGTCATAACAGGGTCTTTAATACTCTCTGGTGTGTCATAACAGGGTCTTTAATACCCTCTGGTGTGTCATAACAGGGTCTTTAATACCCTCTGGTGTGTCATAACAGGGTCTTTAATACCCTCTGGTGTGTCATAACAGGGTCTTTAATACTCTCTGGTGTGTCATAACAGGGTCTTTAATACTCTCTGGTGTGTCATAACAGGGTCTTTAATACCCTCTGGTGTGTCATAACAGGGTCTTTAATACCCTCTGGTGTGTCATAACAGGGTCTTTAATACCCTCTGGTGTGTCATAACAGGGTCTTTAATACTTTCTGGTGTGTCATAACAGGGTCTTTAATACTCTCTGGTGTGTCATAACAGAGTTTTTAATACCCTCTGGTGTGTCATAACAGGGTCTTTAATACCCTCTGGTGTGTCATACCATAGTCTTTAATACCCTCTGGTGTGTCATAACAGGGTCTTTAATACCCTCTGGTGTGTCATAACAGGGTCTTTAATACCCCTCTGGTGTGTCATAACAGGGTCTTTAATACCCTCTTGTGTGTCATAACAGAGTTTTTAATACCCTCTGGTGTGTCATAACAGGGTCTTTAATACCCTCTGGTGTGTCATACCATAGTCTTTAATACCCTCTGGTGTGTCATAACAGAGTTTTTAATACCCTCTGGTGTGTCATAACAAGGTCTTTAATACCCTGTGGTGTGTCATACCATAGTCTTTAATACCCTCTGGTGTGTCATAACAGAGTTTTTAATACCCTCTGGTTTGTCATAACAGGGTATTTAATACCCTCTGGTGTGTCATAACAGTTTCTTTAATACCCTCTGGTGTGTCATACCATAGTCTTTAATACCCTCTGGTATCATGCCATAGTCTTTAACACCTTTGGTGTCACACCAGAGTCTTTGGTATGACACCAGAAGGTATTAAAGACTAAGATGTGACACCAGAGTGTGTCAGCACTCACAAAGGACAGTCAACTTCATGTTCACAATGTTCACAATGGTTCACCTTCATGTTCACAATGGTTCACCTTCATGTTCACAATGGTTCACCTTCATGTTCACAATGGTTCACCTTCATGTTCACAATGGTTCACCTTCATGTTCACAATGGTTCACCTTCATGTTCACAATGGTTCACCTTCATGTTCACAATGGTTCACCTTCATGTTCACAATGGTGAATTACCATAGATATGTCTCCAGATAGTCCATCACTATCATTTCCTCTTTAACGGGGCAGACGGATATAAATCAAAGGTCTCCACTCTAACAAGACAGCAATTGACTGAACGATGGTGAATGCTATTTCCTATCTGGGTCACTCTTAACTCTGAGGTAGAAAACAAAAGAACTAAAACCAGCATTCCATGATTTTGTTTAATTAAAATTACACAATATATTAAGTTTACAAATATCTTAAAAATAATAAGTTTGCCCCCCTTCTCAAAATTGGTTATTTCGAAAAAAAAAATATTTGTGAGACATGTTCACGACATGAAAAATACACGGCGACATTGACAGGATGGTCAAGGACATGATTTTTTTGTTCTGACAGGAGAGGTGGTGGTATTTTATATGTTAGGAGAAATGTGTGAGTTTCTCCTGACTGTATTAACTTATTTGTGGTTGAAGGGGTCGATTCACGGCTCCTGGTCCCGCCTTCGTTGGTCGCTGTGTGTGTGTGTGTGTGTGTGTGCATGCTGGGATCAAACCTATGAACTAGGACAAGGATGTAGTGAGAAATATGACCTCATAGGTTTTAGCGCTCCCTTCCTGATATAATATAATAATAATAATAATAATAATAATAATAATAATAATAATAATAATCCTGACGCTGAAGTTACTTGCTGACCCATAACGATGAAACAACTTTGGTTATATGGATGAGACCTCTCCCTCTCCCTCTCTCTCTCACTCTCCCTCTCTCTCTCTCACTCTCCCTCTTCCTCAGTGTAAATATATTCACACTACAGCGGATGAACACCATTCTTATATAATCAGATTCTAATTAAAATGATATATATATATATATATATATATATATATATATATATATATATATATATATATATATATATACACATACACACACTTTTCTCTCTCTTTCTCAACATTTCTAAGCAATGTTTTAGAAAAAAATCTGATGTTAGAGACTAAAAACCGTATTTTTTTTTTTTACGAAAGTTGTGAGAGGAGGAAGATGCTTTGAGCTGCTGTTGTCAACACTGTCTGAATGGTTGTTAATGAGTTGGCTACACTGTAACCTCACTTACCCTGGAGGTGCACACACCCTCCCCACACACACCCCTCCCCACACACACACCCCTCCCCACACACACCCCTCCCCCACACACACCACCCTCCACACACACACCCCTCCCCACACACACCACACACACACCCTCCCACACACCCTCCCACACACACCCTCCCACACACACACCCCTTCAACACACACACCCTCCCACACACACACCTCTCCACACACACACCTCCCACACACACACACCCTCCCACACACCCCTCCCACACACCCTCCACACACACACACCCTCCCACACACACACCCCTTCAACACACACACCCCTCCCACACACCCTCCCACATCCCCTCCAACACACCCCCTCTACACGATCAGTGAAGAGGTGAAGCCAAGAGCTGTGAATCTACCCCTGCAACCACAATTAGATGAGTACACCCTCCCACACACCCTCCCACACACCTTCCCACACACCCTCCCACACACCCTCCGTATGTCATTTAGGCTCGACTCTTATAGTTATAACATGACACTCGACTTATTGCTTAATAAAACCCCTTTGTTGCCTCATTTTACTATCAACGTCTTATAGTAGACGTATCAGAGGTTTGTATCCTGTCTTAGACTCCTTGCTTGCCAGGTGCTGCTGTTGGTGGTGCTAGTGGTGGTGCTGCTGCTAGTGGTGATGTTGCTAATGGTGGTGATAGTGGTGGTGCTGCTAGTGGTGGTGCTGTTAATGGTGGTGCTGCTAGTGGTGGTGGTGGTGGTGCTGTTAGCAGTCCATCATCGACTCCAGGCTGAGGGACTGATTACCTCATTTTCCTCCTCATCTTTCACCGTTTTTCTCTGTTTTGGACTGATGAAGCCACTGGCTGGCGAAACGTCTCCTCAATAAAGATTCCCAAAATGTTGCACATGTGTCTCATTCTTCAACTTTTGTTTTTTTTCTAAACCAGTTAGGTTAGACCCCTGGTAGGCAACACTATCGCTTCACACACTGAGTATCCACGGTTCGATCCCCGCCAGGGTGGAAACATTAGGCGTGTTTCCTTATTAAACTAGCCAACAATACGTCCAGCTCGAATTTTCCACCTGTCTAATGTATTTCGTTTCAATTTGAGTTCTTTAGCCACCCTTCTAAAAATACCTCTTTACCAAAGTCAATGCAAAAATAAAAAACAAAAATATCGGTACACCGGTGGAGATGGAAAGGGAAGAATATGCGCCGATATCTTTCTGAGAGTGTAACTAATAGAATTTGAAAGATGACAACCCTACGTTTCAATTTAAAGATGGCGCACCTCCCGGCAAAACGTAAACATTGCAGCCTTGCCGCCGCCTGGAGGGGAAATTGCACCGTATGTCACGACTCACTAAGGGCGACACTTGCCTGCAATTGATTATATTTACTTGTGTCATATCGAGAAAATCTACTTAGCGGTAACTCAGCCATCAGGTCATGATGTAAGGATGGAAGGCAGAGAAGGAAGGAAGGTTGGCAGGCGGCCAGGCAAGTTGGCTGGCAGATTGACAGGAAGTACTGGTGATGAAACGCAAGACCATCCCAGCATCCCTGATGAACCACAAGAACATCCCAGCATCCCTGGAACCAGAAGACCATTCCAGCATCCCTGATGAACCACAAGAACATCCCAGCATCCCTGGAACCAGAAGACCATCCCAGCATCCCTGATGAACCATAAGACCATCCCAGCATCCCTGATGAACCATAAGACCATCCCAGCATCCCTGATGAACCATAAGACCATCCCAGCATCCCTGATGAACCATAAGACCATCCCAGCATCTCTGATGAACCAAAGACCATCCCAGCATCCCTGATGAACCATAAGACCATCCCAGCATCCCCGATGAACCAGAAGACCATCCCAGCATCCTTGGAACCATAAGACCATCCCAGCATCCCTGATGAACCAGAAGACCATCCCAGCATCCCTGATGAACCAGAAGACCATCCCAGCATCCCTGATGAACCAGAAGACCACCCAGCATCCTGAGAGAAGACCATCCCAGCATCCCTGATGAACCAGAAGACCATCCCAGCATCCCTGATGAACCAGAAGACCATCCCAGCATCCCTGATGAACCAGAAGACCATCCCAGCATCCTTGGAACCATAAGACCATCCCAGCATCCCTGGAACCATAAGAACATCCCAGCATCCCTGGAACCACAAGACCATCCCAGTATCCCTGGTGAACCATAAGAACATCCCTGGAAGCACAAGACCATCCCAGCATCCCTGGTGAACCACAAGATCAACCTTGGAAATAAAAAGCCACAAGATGAGAATAAATCAGTATTGATTTTTTCAGGAAAACGTTACTATAAACTCCATAGAGAGAGAGAGAGAGAGAGAGAGAGAGAGAGAGAGAGAGAGAGAGAGAGAGAGAGAGAGAGAAAGGAAGAGAGGGAACTGCAATGTGTGGCTGTCCTGTTCTATAGGAGTTACATAGAGGGAATAAAAGCTAGCTCTTTCCCCACTAGAGAGATGGAGGAAGGGAGGCTGTTGATTGAAAGAGGCAGACGAAGGGAGGTAGGGGGATGCAGGCAGTGATGGGTGGGGTGGGTGGGTGTTAGGGAGGCAGCCAAGGTGGGTGGAGGAAGCTAGAATGGGAGGGAGAGGGGAGGATTGGAGGGAGGGAGAAGGTCTGTGTTAAAGGGGAAGGAGAGAGAGAGTGGTGTAGGGAGTGACTCAACGTAAGGCTAGAGCTGAGTGGTGGTGGTGGAGTGGGGGGGAGTGGTGGTCATGGAGTGGGGGAGTGGTGCTTGTGGAGTGGGGGAGTGGTGGTGGTGGAGTGGGAGGAGTGGTGCTTGTGGAGTGGGGGGAGTGATGGTGGTGGAGAGGAGTGCTGGTGAGGGGGGATGGTGGTGGTGGAGATAGGGAGTATTGGTGGAGAGGGGGAGTGATGGTGGAGGTGAGGGGAAAGTGGTGGTGGAGAAGAGAAGTGATGATGGAGAGGAGAGGGGTAATGGTGGCGGTGGAGATGGGGGGGGGGAGGTAAGTCTACCTCGAGTCGATTTTGAGGTCACCGCCCCCTCACCCCGGTCATCCTGACCAGGTCTCCCGTTGCCTTCCTGATCCACCAGACTGGTGGTGCCAGCCTCACATCACAGCCCAGCTCATCAGAAACTAACTTGACGGACCACTGAAGCTCATTTATTTTTAAAACAGCCAATATGTTTTGTGATTCCCCTTAGCCCACGAAGCGTGTTGAAGAACGTTGGTCCCCTTACATTGATTTTGTAAGTGTACTCTTTGCACCAAAATGTATTTTATAATCATTGGCTTTCTTTTGTGCCTATTATACTTATTTATCTACATTTTCTTTATCATCAAAGAAATATAGCATTATCATTGTGTGTAGAGGTTTTTCAGTGCGCAGGTTTAGGATCGATCTCTCCAGAATTTTCCAGGTGTAGATTATGATGTATCTTTCTCGCCTACATTCCATGGAGTACCGCTCAAGGGACTTCAGGTATTTCCTGTTGTTCAAATGCTTAATTAAATTTATAAGAGCATGGAAGATTCTCTACGTTTTTCAGTCCCGCATTTTCTCCTGTCGTGAAGTAGACAGTTACTACACAGCAGTAGTCCAGTCTAGAGATATTTGTATTTACGTGTATTTAAATGGTACACTATTCTATATAATAATTACACAGTGAGAAGAAAAGCTATCTATGTTTTCATGTCAATATTCCATCACGCAGGATGTGCCTCATACAAGGTGTTGAAATTTATTAGTCTGAGCTGGGACACCTCAGTAGGACAGTGAGGATATCGTCTTAAGTATTCCATTAATGATCCATCAGCTAAGACAGCTTCAAAGGTTTACTTCCAGAAGACACTGTCTCGTCTGAGTTCCTCACGTTTCACTCTCTACTGAATAGTTCACGTTTGTATTCTACTCTGCTTCACTCTTCAGTACCACAGTTTTTCCATAGCAGAATACGTGAGGAATGTCCTCGTTGAACATGATATTGTTGTCAGTAACTTACTGGAAGACTTGTTGTCAGTAACGTACTGGAAGACTTGTCAGTAACGTACTGGAAGACTTGTTGTCAGTAACGTACTGGAAGACTTGTTGTCAGTAACGTACTGGAAGACTTGTTGTCAGTAACGTACTGGAAGACTTGTTGTCAGTAACGTACTGGAAGACTTGTTGTCAGTAACGTACTGGAAGACTTGTTGTCAGTAACGTACTGGAAGACTTGTTGTCAGTAACGTACTGGAAGACTTGTTGTCAGTAACGTACTGAAGACGTTGTCATGGAAGACTTGTTGTCAGTAACGTACTGGGAAAACTTGTGTCAGTAACGTACTGGAAGACTTGTTGTCAGTAACGTACTGGAAGACTTGTTGTCAGTAACGTACTGGAAGACTTGTTGTCAGTAACGTACTGGAAGACTTGTTGTCAGTAATGTACTGGAAGACTTGTTGTCAGTAACGTACTGGAAGACTTGTTGTCAGTAACGTACTGGAAGACTTGTTGTCAGTAACGTACTGGAAGACTTGTGTGTCAGTAACGTACTGGAAGACTTGTTGTCAGTAACGTACTGGAAGACTTGTTGTCAGTAACGTACTGGAAGACTTGTTGTCAGTAACGTACTGGAAGACTTGTTGTCAGTAATGTACTGGAAGACTTGTTGTCAGTAATGTACTGGAAGACTTGTTGTCAGTAATGTACTGGAAGACTTGTTGTCAGTAACGTACTGGAAGACTTGTTGTCAGTAATGTACTGGAAGACTTGTTGTCAGTAATGTACTGGAAGACTTGTTGTCAGTAATGTACTGGAAGACTTGTTGTCAGTAATGTACTGGAAGACTTGTTGTCAGTAACGTACTGGAAGACTTGTTGTCAGTAACGTACTGGAAGACTTGTTGTCAGTAACGTACTGGAAGACTTGTTGTCAGTAACGTACTGGAAGACTTGTTGTCAGTAACGTACTGGAAGACTTGTTGTCAGTAACGTACTGGAAGACTTGTTGTCAGTAACGTACTGGAAGACTTGTTGTCAGTAACGTACTGGAAGACTTGTTGTCAGTAACGTACTGGAAGACTTGTTGTCAGTAACGTACTGGAAGACTTGTTGTCAGTAACGTACTGGAAGACTTGGTTTACATCAGCCTGGAGGTTCACTCTGCCCTCGATGGATGTCATTTATGTACATTCTAGGATCGTTTACAAAGGATAATACGGTGCTATGATTTATGTCCCAGGGTATCAATATTAAGAATGAGAAGAAGTGGGGCGAGTACGGTTCCTTGATCAGAGGATTTCACCCTGGCAGCCCCTGATTTCACCCTGGCAGCCCCTGATTTCACCCTGGCAGCCCCTGATTTCACCCTGGCTGCCCCTGACTTCACCCTGGCTGCCCCTGACTTCACTGTGTTTACTATAACACTCTGGGTTCTGATTCTTAGGTTTAAATATACGTCTACTCACTTCTCCAGTTATTCCTTTTGCTCTCATTTTGTGGGCTTTCGCACCATTTTCGCAGTTGTCTAAGCTTGTGCGAAACCAGTTTGTAGTACAACTGTAGTTTGCTTTTGTTGTGATTCTGTGTGATTGGTGCTCTTGTTTCTTAGTAACATTTTCAACTATTTTAATATTGTGTGGCATTAGCCCTGTCGATAGATAGATAGATAAATGCATCCATAAACAAGTGGTTTTAAGCACATAACTACTGCACTGGCCGAGACTCGAACCCTAGATACTTTAACACGCCACCCTGGTAGCCTGTCAAAATTCGAGACGCCCTAAACCACCGAACCGTCGACAGGTCGGGTGTTCGACAGGTTGTACTGGACAGGTCAACAGGATCTGTGGTCGACTGTTTGCGTTGCCCCAATTAATTTCCGTACTAATTAGAGGTGAAAATTAGCTAGTGCGGTTGATCGACAATCCTATAGACCCGTAGAAGTGTGAGACTGGCTGACTGATCGATTGGTTGGTCGAGTGACTAGTTGATTGGTTGTCTGAATGACTGGTTAACTAATCATGTGGATAATCAGATACAGCAGTGGTTGGATAACACACAACAGTACAGTAAACGTACATTAATCAACGTTAGTTTCAAGCATCTTAAAGCTCAATATCAACTTTATTTGGTAAATGACTTTCTGGGTTTTCTAGTTTCCTAGGCTTCCTGGACATATTCCTAGGCTTCCTGGACATATTCCTAGGCTTCCTGGACATATTCCTAGGCTTCCTGGACATATTCCTAGACTTCCTGGACAGCTTCTCAGGCTTCCTGGACAGCTTCCTAGGCTTCCTGGACATATTCCTAGGCTTCCTGGACATATTCCTAGGCTTCCTGGACATATTTCTAGGCTTCCTGGACATATTCCTAGGCTTCCTGGACATATTCCTAGGCTTCCTGGACATATTCCTAGGCTTCCTGGACATATTCCTAGGCTTCCTGGACATATTCCTAGGCTTCCTGGACATATTCCTAGGCTTCCTGGACATATTCCTAGACTTCCTGGACAGCTTCTCAGGCTTCCTGGACAGCTTCCTAGGCTTCCTGGACAGCTTCCTAGGCTTCCTGGACAGCTTCCTAGGCTTCCTGGACAGCTTCCTAGGCTTCCTGGACAGCTTCCTAGGCCTCCTGGACAATTCATTATGAATAACATTAATAAAAAAAATTCAATACAGTAAATTTTTATTTTTTTCTCATATTGTTTAATTTTAAGTTGTATGTCGGTGAAAATTTTATAGGCCTATTCTTTCCATGTGTATTATCAAAAAAATCAGATAGGCTTATTCTCCTTATGTTATATAAGGGAATCTTTCAGATAGGCCTACTCTTCCCTTGTTATATAAGGGAATCTTTCAGATAGGCCTACTCTTCCCTTGTTATATAAGGGAATCTTTCAGATAGGCCTACTCTTCCCTTGTTATATAAGGGAATCTTTCAGACAGGTCTACTCTTCCCTTGTTATATAAGGGAATCTTTCAGATAGGCCTACTCTCCCTTGTTATATAAGGGAATCTTTCACATAGGCCTACTCTTGTTATATAAGGAAATCTTTCACATAGGCCTACTCTTATCTTGTTATATAAGGAAATCTTTCAGATAGGCCTACTCTCCCCCAGTATATAGATTGTGCAAATAGTTTATTGTTGTAAACGTGTCTGATACAGGTCCAGTTCTCTTTTGTGTACTAGAGAAATGTTCTGTGTGTACTCGTCAGTCACTAGCACTGTTGTGTGTACTCGTCAGTCACTAGCACTGTTGTGTGTACTCGTCAGTCACTAGCAATGTTGTGTGTACTCGTCAGTCACTAGCACTGTTGTGTGTACTCTTGATTTATCAGCACTGTTGCTGAGGTGCTTATCTTGAGTACTGTTGCTCTGTTTACTACTGTTGATATGTGTGTGTGTGTGTGTGTGTGTGTGTGTGTGTGTGTGTGTGTGTGTGTGTGTGTGTGTGTGTGTGTGTGTGTGTGTGTGTGTGTGTGTGTGTGTGTGTGTGTGTGTGTGTGTGTGTGTGTGTGTGTGTGTGTGTGTGTGTGTGTGTGTGTGTGTGTGTGTGTGTGTGTGTGTGTGTGTGTGTGTGTGTGTGTGATGGAGGGAGGAAGAGGAAGTGCAGTATTGATTAGAGTAAATGAGGGAGAGAGATGATGGAGTGAGAGATACTAGACGAGAGAGAAAAAGAGAGAGAGAGAAAGAAAGAGATAGAGAGACGGGGAGAATAGGTTAGATACCTGACAAGTCTGCTTCCATTTTCTATATTGGTCCCAGACAATCTTTCTCCCCTCCAATCCCTCCCCCACTCCCTCTTTCTCCCTCTTTCCTCTCAGACTCCTTCACAATTCCCTGCTATTTCCCCCTCCTTTTCTTTCCCTATCCCCCATCATCTTCCCTTTCCCTTAGCACCCCCAAAACTTTTTTCAGCCCAAACAGCGGGGATATTTTCCCTTTTGTTAAAAATGAGCTGATTTATTGTCAGCATTTCGAATTATGGATTTGTAGAATATTGGATTGGTAGACTTTTTTTTAACGTGGAATTTCGTTAAGATAGATGTTAATTAATGTTAACTGGAGTTAACATTAATTACCATCACTCCACTACCTTCCATCCCCTCCCCTCCCTCCCTTCCCCTCTCCACCCCCTCCCCTCACCCATAATCAACATTATACTCCCACATTACAAAGACAAACAACTAATAATGAGCCACAATCAACATTGTCCACCTTCCCTTGTTTGCTTTATTAACTTTAATTAATCAAGATAATGGGAGACAAAGATTAAATATAAGTAAGATAAATTAGAGTTGTATTTCAAACAAATACATCAACTGATAAGATACAATTTGTAAATCAATTCCTTGTATTTTTTAGGTGTGTTCATTTACACTTGCTGTTTTACAGCTTTATTTACAGCTTTGTTTACAGCTTTATTTACAGCTTTATTTACAGCTTTATTTACAGCTTTATTTACAGCTTTATTTACAGTTTTATTTACCATTTTATTTACACCTAGGTCTCTCAGGGCACCTAGGTCTCCCATGGCACCTGGGTCTCCCAGGGCACCTAGGCCTCCCGGGACACCTAGGTCTCCCAGAACATCTAATCTCCCATGGCACCTATGTCTTTCAGGATACCTAGGTTTCCCAGAGCACCTAGTTCTCCCAGGGCACCTAGGTCTCCCAGAGCACCTAGGTCTCCCGGGGCACCTAGGTCTCCCGGAACACCTAGATCTCCCATGGCACCTAGGTCTCCCAGGGCACTTAGGTTTCTCAGGGCACCTAGATCTCCCATGGCACTTAGGTCTCCCAAGGCACCTAGGTCTCCCGGAACCCCTAGGTCTCCCGGGTCACCTAGGTCTCCCAGTGCACCTAGGTCTCCCAGTGCACCTAGGTCTCTCAGGGAACCTAGGTCTCCCAGTGCACCTAGGTCTTACAGGGCACCTAGGTATCCCGGGGCACCTAGGTCTCCCAGGGCACCTAGGTCTCCCATAGTACCCAGGTCTCCCATGGCACCTAGGTCTCCCGGGGCACCTAGGTCTCCCATGGCATCTAAGTCTCCCATTGCACCTAGGTCTCCCAGTGCACCTAGGTCTCCCAGGGTACCTAGATCTCCCGTGGTACATAGGTCTCCCAGGGTACCTAGGTCTCCCAGAGCACCTAAGTCTCCCATGGTACCTAGGTCTCCCATGGTACCTAGGTCTTCCATGGCACCTAGGTCTCCTGGGGCACCTAGATCTCCCATGGCACCTAGGTCTCCCATGGCATCTAGGTCTCCCAGGGCACCAAGGTCTCACAGGGCACCAAGGGCTCCCGGGGCACCTAGGTCTCCCAAGGTACCTAGGTCTCCCGTGGCACCTATGGTTTCCCAGGGCACCTAGGTCTCTTATGGCACCCACGTAGGTCTCCCGGGATACCTAGGTCTCCCAGGGCACCTATATCTCCCAGGGCACCTAGATCTCCCAGGGCACCTATGTCTCCCAGGGCACCTATGTCTCCCAGGGCACCTAGGTCTCCCAGGGCACCTAGGTCTCCCAGGGCACCTAGGTCTCCCAGGGCACCTAGGTCTCAAGGAACAAGGGTAGACAGGTTGGTCACACACTTCTCAATCATCCTCTTTCAACTCTGTCCTTTCCTAAGCCCCGTCTTTCAACCTCCCACTCGCCCTCTCTACTCCCCTCTTCCCACTCTTTCCCCTCTTCCCACTCTCTTCCCTCTCTGTCCCCACTCTCTCCCCCCTCTCCCCACTAGGGGAGATTTTCTTAGGATCCAGTTCTAAGCTGGGGGAATTATAAGGTTATACTTGCTTAGTGTATGAGAGAGTTTTATTCCCATCGTGTTTCTCATTTTCTCTCTCTCTCATTGCCATTTTCTTTCTATATATATATATATATATATATATATATATATATATATATATATATATATATATATATATATATATATATATATAACATATACAAGGGGGATGAAATAGGTCAGCTTATTGTTGGGTGAAATATTCATGTTATAGACACAATCCACCTTACATAAGATGTCTGACATTTGACTTTCGGTCATTACGAAGTTCTTTATAAGCCTTTGTGAAGCGTAGGAAGGGCAGCTAGGAGACACAGGGCAGCTAGGAGACACAGGGCAGCTAGGAGACACAGGGCAGCTAGGAGACACAGGGCAGCTAGGAGACACAGGGCAGCTAGGAGACACAGGGCCAAGTTAAAAGGCAAAGGTGTCATCCCTTTACAACTATTAAAGACTTTAGGGGTTCAAAGCAGCAACCTCAAGATTGTAAAAAGATTTGGCAACGTCTACAAAGTTCCCGTTATTACTAGGCTCAGAGTTTAACCTCGTTATTACTAGGCTCAGAGTTTAACCTCGTTGTTACTAGGCTCAGAGTTTAACCTCGTTATTACTAGGCTCAGAGTTTAACCTCGTTGTTACTAGGCTCATAGTTTAACCTCGTTGTTACTAGGCTCATAGTTTAACCTCGTTGTTACTAGGCTCAGAGTTTAACCTCGTTATTACTAGGCTCAGAGTTTAACCTCGTTATTACTAGGCTCAGAGTTTAACCTCGTTATTACTAGGCTCATAGTTTAACCTCGTTGTTACTAGGCTCAGAGTTTAACCTCGTTGTTACTAGGCTCATAGTTTAACCTCGGTATTACTAGGCTCATAGTTTAACCTCGTTATTACTAGGCTCAGAGTTTAACCTCGTTATTACTAGGCTCATAGTTTAACCTCGTTATTACTAGGATCAGAGTTTAACCTCGTTATTACTAGGCTCAGAGTTTAACCTCGTTATTACTAGGATCAAAGTTTAACCTCGTTGTTACTAGGCTCATAGTTTAACCTCGTTATTACTAGGCTCATAGTTTAACCTCGTTGTTACTAGGCTCAGAGTTTAACCTCGTTGTTACTAGGCTCATAGTTTAACCTCGTTATTACTAGGCTCAGAGTTTAACCTCGTTGTTACTAGGCTCAGAGTTTAACCTTGTTATTACTAGGCTCAGAGTTTAACCTCGTTATTACTAGGCTCAGATTTTAACCTCGTTATTACTAGGATCAGAGTTTAACCTCGTTATTACTAGGATCAGAGTTTAACCTCGTTATTACTAAGCTCATAGTTTAACCTCGTTATTACTAGGCTCAGAGTTTAACCTCGTTATTACTAGGAACAGAGTTTAACCTCGTTATTACTAGGCTCAGATTTTAACCTCGTTATTACTAGGATCAGAGTTTAACCTCGTTATTACTAGGCTCATAGTTTAACCTCGTTATTACTAGGCTCAGAGTTTAACCTCGTTATTACTAGGCTCATAGTTTAACCTCGTTATTACTAGGCTCATAGTTTAACCTCGTTATTACTAGGATCAGAGTTTAACCTCGTTATTACTAGGCTCAGAGTTTAACCTCGTTATTACTAGGCTCAGAGTTTAACCTCGTTATTACTATAATCAGAGTTTAACCTCGTTATTACTAGGATCAGAGTTTAACCTCGTTATTACTAGGATCAGAGTTTAACCTCGTTATTACTAGGATCAGAGTTTAACCTCTTTATTACTAGGCTCAGAGTTTAACCTCGTTATTACTAGGCTCAGATTTTAACCTCGTTATTACTAGGATCAGAGTTTAACCTCGTTATTACTAGGCTCAGAGTTTAACCTCGTTATTACTAGGCTCAGATTTTAACCTCGTTATTACTAGGATCAGAGTTTAACCTCGTTATTACTAGGATCAGAGTTTAACCTCGTTATTACTAGGATCAGAGTTTAACCTCGTTATTACTAGGCTCAGAGTTTAACCTCGTTATTACTAGGCTCATAATTTAACCTCGTTATTACTAGGCTCAGATTTTAACCTCGTTATTACTAGGATCAGAGTTTAACCTCGTTATTACTAGGCTCATAGTTTAACCT